>JANRGV010000051.1:16348885-16361674 GCA_024734035.1 Alethe castanea
ATAATGCAAATATTGGCTAACTTGTAATATAATATAATATAATATAATATAATATAATATAATATAATATAAATGGTTTTATATTTTTAGAGAGTGGATCCAGTCATTGGAATTTGGCCTCTTGTCTCTGAAATTCTTCTCTGGCTTCTGTCAGTGACTTGGTGGAACTTGGAACTTGGCTGTACTGTGTTTGCTGAGGAGGAAGAAAATGTGTTAGAGTCTCACCAAGCTGAACAGGTAATAATATCCACTTGAGTTCTGATAACTGCTTTGAAGTATTGTGAATGGTAATAACACTAAGAAAATTAATTTATGTTTTTGAAATTCTGTATTGCAAGTAAAATTTGAGGTATTATCTGATGAATGCCTCAAAGGAACAACTCAGTAAATGAAAAGCCTGTTTGCTTTTCAGACAAAGCAAATTATTTCATTTATCCTGGAAAGCTTTCTAAATGGACGTGAGGCTCCAAGATTATTAGCTACAATTGTCTCTGATTTTAGAACCTTGTTCATTTAGTGCCAAATTCTGTAAACCAGGCAGAATGAAGTATATGACTGTGAGTCAAAAACTAATGAGTTATCTAACCCAGTGTTTAGATTACAGTTGTGGCTAATAAAGCAGATGAAGCTCTGGAGTACTTATTTTCTGGTTATCTCTAAGGAGTCTTTCAGAAATTTATTTTTTCTAATCATCCTGCTTCCCATTGAATTACAGGTGTTCAGAAGAATGATGTCAACTGTTATTCATATCCTTGCTTTGTATGGATGGAGTTTCTAAGTGATCTAGGTAGGAAAAACAGACAACTTCCTTGGTACACAAATTCTGCAGGGCAGCCTGGGATTGAAATGGTTGTTCCCTTCTCCAGAAACTTGATTATGCTTGAGTTATAAGGAGCACAACAGCACTAGTACTGCAAATTTAACCTCGACATGTTAGAGTAGTGCATCAGATTTTTAAATCTGATATAGATAAAGTGCACACATTTTTAAAAATAGAGCAACATCTTGATAACAAGCTTTTGAGTTCTTTCCTAATTTTATTCCATGCAAATATTATTCTCTGAAAAAGAAGAGACAATGACATAAATACTACCCTTAACTGTTTTCTCAGAAAGCAAATCTTAATGAGGCAAATGGATTTTCCTTATTTGCCACATAAGCAGTTTGGGTAAAGCTTCCAGTTAACTATCTTTTCAATCCGATCAAATTTAAAACTCATGGGTATTTGAGTGGTGTTTCTAAATCAACAGTTTGTATTGTTTTGAGAAGTCCTCTCACTAATAACCCTTCTTTCTCAAAGGGTGGTTCACTGTCTGCTGTTTGAGGAGGGAAAATCAAATGGATATAACAGGCTGTTTCTGACCTTTCTGCTCAAGAAAAGAGAAAGGTAGCAGAGATACAGTAGTATAAAATCTTATATTTTCACAAGAATTTCTTTGCATTTCTGGCAAAGACAAGAGTGAGTGGGTCTGTGTTCCTGTGAAAACTCCTGGGGAGCAGAAGACTGAAAAATAATTCAATCTCCCCATAGATGAGACTCAACATCCAGTTCATATGCTGGTGTGTTTAAATGCCTGTGAATAAGTAGTGGCTTCCAACAACAGCATGCCATTAAAAAAAAAAAAAGACCCTCAAAAACGTTTCAGGTGTGTTAGGGGAAAAAATATAAGCCAGAAACACCAAAATAAGCATCACACTTCTGTAAAATTATTACCAAGGGTAGGAAACAGTGACTGCAGAAGAACAATTTCTTTTTAGGTGTTATTTTTCTGCCCTGCTTTATGTCACATGTTGCAGTACACCAAAGCATGGATCTAAATTTCAGATGTGCTTTTTACGTGTTTTGTGTTGCCTTTGGTAACTTTCTCCAAATATTTAACTCAGTAACAAGGGTGTTGATAAACTTATGAGAAAGGACTCTGGATAGCAGCAAGTGTGATCTAGGATGTTCCATAAAATGTTGTTTTATTAATATTTATAATAACAGTTCATGATGACAGCACTGAGATCCAAAAAAGATAAGGAATGTTGTACAAGTTCCATTTAGGGTTAATTTTTTTCCTGGATATATGCTGTAGCCATGTTCCTTGATTTTGTTTTGGTTTTGGTTTTAGTTTTTGTTGTTTCAATTTTGGTCTGGTTTGGGGTTGTTTTTTTTGTTTTGTTTTGTTTTGTTGTTTGGTTTTTTTTGTAAGAGAAAAAGGGTTTTTTTGTTGGAAAAGTAAATTATGCCTCTCAGCTGTTTAGTCATTTCCCCTTGAGGTAATGAAGTAGTGCAGCTGCTTCAAGCATTCCAGATATCCTTATCTTAGTTAATGTTCTACAGATTTTGAGAATTTGGCAGTGAGGGCCAAATAGGGTGAACCAAAAACTTTAGAAGAACCTTCCAAGACAGCACCCCTGTGAGAAGGAAAGTGCTCTCAGCTGATCTCTAGTCATGCACTCAATTTCTTATTTGCAGTCATTCAATGAATGTATGGTAGAGAATTAATCTGAACCCAGTTCTTTAGGCTGCAAGGTTAAAACAACAACAAAGTAGTTCAGGAATTCCTCTCTGGGTTTGTAGCTGATATCCATAGGTTGGTAGCTGGGTGATCAGCCAATTTTATTACCTTTTTTCAGGGGTATTCCTTGAAAAGATCTCCACAGAAATAGTAGTCAGCAACATATATTCCAGAACTATAAATCACATGTCTTGAAAATGAAATTAAAACTATCAGCAGATTTATCTATGTTTTTATTTTCCTGAACAAAAACTCATTACAAATGCCACTCTTTTCATCCTTTCTTTTGTAAGGTTAAACATCTTGATAATAATTCTTTAATTTGTGATTTCTCAAAGAAATGAAAATTTCAAGATTAAGAAGGTTTCTTTTCTACTCTTGAAAAGCTATTGCATAGAGTATGCTTTTAATTATTTTAGATAGTTGTCCTGATGCTTTTAGAGCAACTGAGTGCCAAAGAACCAATCACAGATTGTGTTTCTTCATGTTGTGGAGATGCCACCCACTTTTAAATAACCTTTTAAATACTGAGGCTGAATTGATGCAATGGTTTGTTGCCTTCTGTGGTGTAAGGAGTAAGTACACAAAGCCCCCATTTTAATGGTGATAGCTTTATAATGATCTTAAAATATCATTTATGTGCAGACATTTTAATGTGAAGTAACAATGAATTATAATTTATGATGCCATGTAGTCATCGTTTTTTTATAGTGTTCAGTTCCTTAATTTTTCTTTTTGGCCAGGTTTACCATTGTTAAAATACTTCCAGCAAAAGCCTAAGTGACTCAAGACTACTACAACAGAGATCAGCAAAACCTACCACATTTTGAGAAGAATTCATGTAGATGCTATGTAGACATTTAGGGGGTGTTTTGTCCTTCACTTGCCTTTGGGGCTGTTTTTTTGGGGTTTTTTTAAATGTCTTTACATAGGCTGCAAGAACATTTGTTTTTAGCTTGTGCCTTACACAAGTGACAGAAATTCTTGGGTTTTTTCTCTCACCTGATTTTAAAAACACTTGAAGTTCTCCATGATTTCTCTCAATTTCTTCTCTCATTGCCTTGGCCTGAATCAGCACAGGATGTTATCCTAGTTATGGTGTTCCAGGCATCTAAAAGAGGCAAGATTTGGGAAGAGAAATCAGAGTGCATCCTCTCCCCTCAGCTCAACTTCTGCAGCAGTAAACATGTATTTACATCACTAGTGACTTCCCTAGCAGGACTAGGACCTAAAACTATGAGCTGTACTTCCACAGTTCTGTCTGAGCTGAAGCAGACCTTAGACCTTTGTTTGTGTTTGAAAAATGTTTTGGTTTTTTTTTTTCTCTAGGACCTTTAATTTTTTCTACTGCTTAAACTTTTGGGGCAATGGAGCCATATATAGAAACATATATCCCAGCTATATACAGAAAACCTTTGCTGAGCTGCTGAGCAGGTGGCATGGCTTCATTGGGCTACTGGGATCATTTCTTCAGCAGACACAGCAGGAGCATGGTGTGTTATTACAGCAAGCTAATAACACCTCTGGAGGTGAAAAATAACATGGAAATGGTGCTACTTTTTTAATGAAAAGGAATATGGAGGCTTGGTTGTGAAAATGAAATTATGCATAGAGGCAGTAACAAGGCTTTGTTGTGGAAAATAAATGGGACAGCATTATGTCAATACTCAGGCATTTTTCAGTGAGATTGGATGAACACTAGAGAAAATGTTTAAAATAAATTAATGGATTAATTAATTAATTAATCTGCTGCCTGTGTTAGCCAAGATTTTTTTACAGGAACTACCTACAGGGATAAAAATAGGCAAGTTCAGCTCTTAAAAAGGAGGAAACCACTCTGGAAATAGGGAATGTTTCATTTTGTGATTAATCTTTGTACTTACTTTGGTGGTATTTTTTATCTTCCAAACTCATAAGTGTAATTTCAGATACTTTTTTAAAGTGACATCATCCGGCGATGCTTTTAGAGGAAAGTTGAAAATTGCTGGGATTTTTTTCTTTAGAGAGCATGTCAGATATGACAATAAATCCTGATTCTCTATTCTTAGAAAGAATTTCCTAGAAATCTTGAGCCTAGAGGGAGAAGAAATAGATTAAACAGAAAGGCTGTACCTGGTGATCAAGGAAAGCTGTGAAAAAAATAACAAGTATTGAGGCTGTGAAAGAGGAATCTGTGGAAAATCTGCGGCAGCTGCTGGTGCTCCCAGTGCAGTCTCCATGCTAATCTCCCATGCTTTGTTGCAGGTTTCAGCAGGGATCAACAGTGAGCACAAAGACAGGGAGAAAAGTGGGGCTGAATCTTTCTTTGGTCCTGGAGCAGTGCGCCCTGAAAATGTGTGAATAGCTCCCTGAAGCCACACTCAGTGGGCAGCAAACACAACCTTGTCCTTTGTGGTGACCTCCCAAAGCATTTGGCCAAGAACTGTGACGAGGAAAGGACCAACAAAGCAACACAGGCAGGGCAGAGGAGCAAAGCTGCCTCTGTCTCTCCCAGCAACCCATGCTTGTTTCCAGCTTGCTTTTCACTGTGACTCTTTTCACGCTGACAGCAGTTCCTGCTGATTTAGTAACTCTGCAGGACAGCCATGCCTTGGACCTGCTCATCTATCATTAAATCCCTCCAACTGGTAAATTTTCACACAGCATAGCCCCAGCATTCCACTATAGACCTTGTTTCTAGCCAAGCATAGTGAGTGTTTATTTCTGCTAGGCTCAGCTCTAGTGAAAATGCTCAACTGAAGCTTCCTTGTAAGGATCTGAGAAACTTACTGCGAGGAAAATTTACAAAATCCTCTAATTTATGCAAAGCTTGTGGAGGTCACCCAGGACACTTCAGTCTAATAACTCTGTGATGATTGTGTCTTCTTTGCTTATTATTATGAACTTCATATTCACTATATAATGGAGTTTTCATTTTATGATCTGCAAATAAACTTATTTACATGTTAAATATTTCAGCCTTCCAGGATGACAATCACTGCAAGACTAGGTAGCTATTATTGTGTTTTGACCCACAGATGAGAACATTTCTTCAAGCTGAGAAGGCAGTTGCAAATCACTTGCCTTTTTTTTTTTTTCTCTCTAGACTCAGGTGAGTAGATTTGCATTATTGTTGCACTCTGGGATATTTTAATTTTCAAACCAATGCACTTGAAAACTTAAATAACCTTTTTTGTCATAGTGGGAATTGACTTAGATGGTGGGGTGACTTATAATGTAAGTAAAGTTCAAATCACATTGGCAGGCAAGTCTGTTTAAGCGTAACCATCTGTGACAAAAAAAAAAGCTTGGCAGTCACTGCAACCCAAGGCAGCAAACATGGTACAAAATATCCCCTTAATATGGCCCCTTTTTTTTCCCCTTGCCTCCAAAGCATATAAAAGTTGCCACATAAGATTACTGGTTTTTTGTGCGGATCTTTTAAAAGGGACTCTTAATCTTTTAGCATATCATTTACACAGAACTGCTCCTGAAGTAAATCTTTCTATACCTAATTAGTGGACAGATTCCCACTCCTGCTGGGACCTGATCCAACTCTCTCAGACATCAGCACAGAGACTCTGACTAAGTGTACAAGCTGAAGCATTCCATTATTTAGCAGCTAAGTTGTTAATTCAGGCCCTTAATGGAAAGACTGATCATTGGCCCTATCAGTCTGTACCACAGGTACATATGTAAAATGTTGCTGAGTCTTGTCAAGGAAGCCTGAGTAAAAGGGCTCTGCTAAATCCTCTGCTAATACTTCCATTGTGTGAAATGCAGCTCAGCCAAAAAAATTGGAATTCCAAAACCCGGAAAAATGGCACAGTGTGGTCCTGGATTTTCTGGGTGTTCAGCCTATGTCAGATATATTCAGGTCTAACACATATAAATGCTGGTGGCACAGCTTCTGTAAGAGCTTTGAGTAAGTCTTTAGGAAGACTTGCTTCCAGTCTTCTTTGTGAGAAATTACAAGTGTTGGCATGCTGTTCCCTGCGTGATGTATGAATAGACATTTTTATTTTGATCTGGTTGTAGGTTTTTATCAGGATTAAATTTAATGCTGTTTAGATGCACGTTTTCTTGCATCCTTTATAGCTGTGGAGTTCAGGAGTAAATTCTTCACAGTTTTACCTTGACCTTATTTCTGTCTTTTCAAGTTAATGGTGTTTGGCCAGTGCTCTTTCCCTGCCCGCTGCTTGTAATCTGCCTGCTTGCTGTGGGGTGAGGTGCAGATTGTACCTGTCATATACACAGCTGGATTTCATAAATGATTCACACCTATTTTCAAACAAGTGCACTTTTCATAAAAGTCCTTGTAGTAGGTGTTTTATAAACTCAGCAAGCCCAATGAGTCCAACAATATAAATTGGAAAAGACTAAGATTCTGCAGTTTTTACTGGATGATGACCTTGCCTGTCCTTAAACCTAGATTTCAATCACAAAACATTTCAATCACATGCATTTCCAGCTCAAACTTCTCAAAATGGATTACAAACTCATGGCTTTCCTCTTTCTTGTCACATTTTTTGCCAGTGGATTTACTGTCACAATAATTCTTGCTCTGTACTTTTATTTGATAATGACTTTCTATCTAGCAGTGTTAGCATTTCTCCTACTTCTTTTTCTAATTGTGACAACTGCTTATTTATAATAACTTCTTAAGAATAATAAAGTAATTGCTCCTGCTAGGCAAAGTTTTCCAATCAGAGTTCTAAACTACTTGTACAGTTGATACCGTCTTTTTGGGTAAATTCAGAGCTAATCCAAGTATTTGTGTGAATTTTGTAAACATTTAAGCAGAAAATAGATATCTAAGGTCAACTGCTGATCCCAGTAGAAAGCAGCACATGTAAAACTTGAAAGGTACACTTGGTCAAGGGAGCGATATCAAAGTGTGTGTGACATTTTGGACAATGCTGAGCACAGACTTATTGGGATATAGAGGTACATTAAAGACTGCTGGCTTGAAGAAAGTGACTGTTCAAGAGCTGTGGTATTAACTTAGTGAAATCTTTAGCTCCTGTCCTGAGGAGCTGCTTTTCATTGCTTGAAGTCTCAAGGTGGCTGCCTGTTAAGCAGTGTCAAAAAACGAGTCACTGCAGGTTTCCTGCTTTGAATTGGAAAGCACTCTGGATCAGAAAGGATTGCAGGAACCTAAGCCTTTCCGTTTCTTCAGCATAAAGCAAGGTAGCTGATGTCTTCTAGATGACCTCTGAAAGTCACTTGTAGTTCTTCAGCAGGCTGGAGCCCCCGCTGCAATGCCACAGCAGCTCGTGCCACGTTGTGATCTGGGTCTCCTGGAACAATATTCGTCCAGAACCACTCCCGCTGCAGATGCTAGGTAAATATTAAAATACTTTTTGAGGCACAAAAAAAATAATTCCTGCCTAAAATGAACTGACTATTCTTCTCTTCTAAATATGTGTAATAGTGACAATATTCACTTTCCCCGTCATTTTTGGAGTCGTATCAGTTTTTAGGGTAGTATTCATTTCATTTGCATTTTCCTTCTTTGTTCAATCACTTTTTAAATATTAGGCCCATTATCTTGGTTCACAGTCATATTTAATGGAATTTTCTGTGATTTGTTCTATTTTAAGTAACTACTGCCAGTTCTCTTTTTTATGTAACATATTTGATTTTCCCCATTTTTACTTCATTTTACTATGAAATCAGAATCTCTTCAGATCTTATTTTTACATTTGTTACAAATAGAGAAAGAGGTATTAGAATGGAGTTAGGTCTAATCAGCTCCATGTATCATGTCCCCTACCCAAGAGTTTAGGGCTTTGTTCAGGTGGTCTTTACCTGCTCTTTTTTTTTCTCCGGCAATGTGTGTTACTTCAAAATCTTTTTATTTAATGGGGAGAGGCAGCTGTAAGGCAAAAAAAAAAAAAATCAATCCAACTGATCCTTGATTGCCTTTAATTCATAAATTGTTTTTGTAACTTGCTCAATAGTGGAAATGTCACAAAGAGTCACGTTTGGTTTTCATGTCAGCTAAATCCAGTCTGCTCTCCACATTCTTCAGCTTCTCCACAAAATCATGTCAATTCAGAAGAGTTTGTGCTGAATACTGTCATTACTGTTCAACAACCCAAAGACTGAGATTTGAGTTCCTGGCTTTTATATCTCTTCTTCTTCATTCACTGAGTCCATAAGAGTAAAAGATTAAAAGGGGTGGCTTATGCTAAAAATATCCAATTTATAAGTCTTGTTTCTCTAGAAACAAGAAGTCCATAGAAATTGCCATCTTCATCCATTCTTGGGTCTTTCAGGACTGGCTTCCTTTGAGCTTCGTTCCTCCCACGCCCGATGTTCCTGCTGGCTTGGGATCCAAGTCTGCACTTCAGACTGTGTTTGTTAAGAAAATTCCTTCACACAGACAAGTGGCAAGCAAAACACTCTATATGCAGGACCAAGATGCTCACAATTGTGTCTACCTTTCAAAGAGTCTGACTCCACATTCCCTACCCACTGATGTAAATGTTTTCTTTAAGCATAACTTAAGTTGTTTAATTACACCATGAAAACATTAGGCATATGTTCAATTTCCAGTTATTATCAGTGTCATTTCTTGTTTGGCTTATGGGCCACAAAGCTTCTTTTTTTAAAAAATATCATTTTGTTTTGACATTCCAGGTTCTGCGTATTTTGAGCTGTGCTGTTGCCAGTGCTCTGTGGGTGTTGGACTCTGGGAGCCCTCTGGACTAAATAAATGCCTCATCATTCACATTTTATATCTGACATGTTCTTGAACACTGCATTGCATCAGGTCCAATATTTAGATCTGCCTGCTTTCAGACTTAAAGAGAGTCATTCTGACCAACTATAAGAATCTTTCAGGCAGCATGAAGCGTTTACGTTATTCGTACTCTTGTTGTGCTGTGCTGCCACACTCCTTTGTGCTTTTCTTAGTAAGTGCTGAAGAATAGTTATTGATTAAGAAATTTTGCTGCAACATCTTTTGCTTATTTCTCCCCTGTCAATGAGGTCTCAAGGTGTAGGAAACACTTGTTTGAACTCCTTTTGTCTTAAAGGTTTCTGCAATAGCCAGAATTTCTGGCTCTGAGTCACTCTATTAACCCACAAGGCATAGATAGATGGATGGATGGATGGATGGATGGATGGATGGATGGATGGATGGATGGATGGATAGATAGATAGATAGATAGATAGATAGATAGATAGATAGAATAGATATCTAAAACCAGCATTCATTGAAACAGCATATTTGACTCATGCTTACTGTCCTTAGATTAAAGAGATTAATCTTTTGCTAAAAGTGTAGCTACATGATTATATTTCTTTACAAAGTTAATTTTTTTAAACATCCCTGATATTCCTCCAGCTCAAAGTGAACTTCACATTGGCCAATCTTTTCAAAAACAAGCTGCTGCTTCAAACAGTGTGAGTTGATTGACTTCCATGACTTTAGTGTGGCTTACTGTATCTGATAGTACCTGATCTTGAGCAGGAGTACAAGTGCTGATCAGGTATCTGTGGCAAATCTACTCCAGGGTCTACACAGACCCTCAGTTGCTCCAGTTCATTACACTGACTAATTATACCCCTTCCAACCATTTATTCTTGCTTCAGTAGGTGGAGCTATAACACATTCAGGTTTTCCCTTGACCAATATGTACCATTGCTGGTGCAGTGACAAGAACAGTTTCCACTTCCCAGCACTGCATGTATTTATCCCTTTTACACAAGTTGGCATTTTGCATCATATTGAAATTACACATAAAAAGGAAATTCAAGCTCTTTGCTCATTCTGCTAGTTGGGAAAAGCAATCAATCTCTGTTTCTAATATGCAGTCATCAGCTCTCTAATGGTTGTTTTCTACTGTTCAAAAGAACACAAAACAGTCTAGGCTCAATTTTAATATTTTGGGTTTTGTGGGAAAAGTAATCTGTAGCACAGTACGTTTTGCATATTTTGCCAGTTGCTGTTTTGAAACAGACTCTTTGGAACAATTGAGAATTCATGAAATAATTGAATTAATTTTTTTTCAATTTTAGAATCATATCATATCCACTGACAATTGTTAGTTTTCATGTTCTCAAGCAGTTTACTCCTTATATTGCCAATGAAAGCTTTTTAAATAACACGACACTATTGTATAAATGGACATTTTGATAATTTTTGAAAATTGCTCTCAAAAATTCAGTGCTAGTGGAAAAAAGAAGAGTCTGGTAATGAGACTAATTCACTCTTCAAATGTTATAGCATCATTTGAACATTGTCACATCATCTCAAATCATTCTTAATTCTAAAAACCCTTTTCCATTTCAATTTTCTCTGGGAAGCTTTCTGCAAAAGCAATAAGAGTATCCAAATTAATTTTAAAGATCACAAAATTGCTATATCCTTTTAGAGGAAGAGCTGTCTTCTACAGATCTCCTGTATGCAAAATTATCTTAATGGTATCTTCTTTCATCTTAGTATTCTCCCTTGAGCAATTTGAGTGCTTTCTAGTTCTCTTTGGTTGCAGCTTGGTATTTCAAGCAGGCATCAGAAACATTACAGATTTTGGCTTCTCTCCTCTGAGCTCCAAGAGCTTCTCTGATGGGGGCTAGCTGCTCATATCTTTCCTCAGCGCACCGTATAACCCAGCAGTTGCTACTGTACATTTTATTATTTATACATTTTTTCTGTACATTCTATTTTTCTAGGGGTTTCTCAGGTCCATGAATTTTTCTGCCTCTTCACTGCCCTGCCCTTGCAGTCCCCCATCCCTCGATGCATGGCAAGGCTGCTGCAGCATCTCCAGCCCTGGCCCTTCATCCTTGCCCTGTCTCAGGCACTCTGCACTTCCCAGGGGCAGGAGGAATTTAAAGGAGTGGGTCAGAGGGATGGAGGAAGGAGGATTCATTTGCAGATTTAGTGTCTCTCTTGACTAGCTCCAGTGTTCATATACCCAGCAGAGCTCAGCAGCTTGTACATTGACATCTCTGTTGATTAAGGTGTGCATCCCCTAGAAGCCTCTAGTATAAACAAGGACTAGAAAAGAGCCAGTCTTTCATAAAGTACCTGTTTTTTCTTGTTAGCTTTTGTACAAGCTTTTTCATGATCTCTAACAGCAATTGCACATTCATTTTCAGCTTGAAATATTGCTGTCCATTTGCAAAATGTAATTATCAACACTGGTGTTATCCAGGACACTTTATTTGTCTAATCAGCTGAGTTGTCAGGTTGAGTTAGCAAACCCATTTGTATGAATCACAGAGAAGCTTGCAGCCCTGGTGTATTTGTCTATGATATTTATTAGGTACATGTGCTGGATAGTTTGGATGCAGAAGTCATGATTCCTTTGCCACAGTCCTAGGCAATTTGTCATACGCAAATACTGAAAATCCCTGTGAAAACAGTACTGCAGAGATTTAGAAAAAACTTGTGATTTTACATTGGAGTTGGGTGGCAGACCAGCTTTTAAGGAATTTGTTTAACATCATAGCTAGCAGGTGCTGTGCACTGTAGAGCCAGGTGTTATGGCTTTGTCAGAATGTAAATTAGTCAAAACTGTGGTAATCCATTGCACAGGCCTTAATGTATCAAGAAACATTGTGACTGTGTTTACAACTGTCTTGAAGGGTCTGTAAAATCCACCCTTTGAAGTAAAGGTTATAAAGATTTTCTGTACTCCTTCATAACATGTATCCCTTCAATCATCAATAAAAAAGGCTGCACTGAATGAAGTTAAAAGGCAAAAACATAGCTGAAGATTGATATGCAGTATCAACCTGCTGGCGCTGTTTTGTTGCATTGTTGTGCAGTACATGCTTGTGGTTTACAAAGGTGAGCTAAGCTTAACTGACATTAAAACTCAGTTACATTTTCTTGTGAATCTTCACACTTTGTTCATAGATCTCTATACCTCCAGACTGTTTAAAAACAGCATCAACAGTAATAAGTGACCATTATTTAGGGATACCTTATTTTAGAGAAGAATCTTGCTCATCAAGCAAGACTGTAGTGATCGTTCTTGGGACTGGTAAGTGCAAAACGAAGGGAGAAAGTGTAACGTATAAACAGGAAGATGAAAATTTACAAAATATATCAGTTTGTTAATGCATAGAGTTCTGTAAATTTTCAGTTAAAAAAATAAAAGCAAACTTTTCACTTTGATCAACTGATTTCCCCACGGCAATGGACCTGAATTTTAACAGCAGCAATGAACAACTGCTTTTTCTGTTGAAGCACATTTATTTTCTTTTCTCTTTCCCCATCACTTTCCTCATTCTTAAAAAAAAAAAAACCAAAAAAACAAAAAACAAAAACAAAAACCAACCGAAACAA
>JANRGV010000051.1:16361774-16420743 GCA_024734035.1 Alethe castanea
CCAATACTGATGCATTCCGTCCAGATATAGAAGCACATTTATTTTCTATTCTCTTTCCCCATCACTTTCATCATTCTTAAAAAAAAAAAAACAAAAAAACAAAAAACAAAAACAAAAACCAACCGAAACAAAACAAAACCAAAAAAAAACCAAAAAAGAAAAAAATCCCACCAAACACCAAATAAACTGAAACCATAAGAAAACCCCAAAGTATCTTTCTTTGAAATGTGTATATCCACATATATACACATACATATGCACGTGTATGAATTACAAATAACCAACATGTTATTACTTCATAATTATAGTAAAGAATTGAATTCCAAGTTTCTTAAAAGAAAGAATTGGAAAGCAGTAATTCTCAAGGAACCAAAACACATTGTAGTTAATTCCCCACTGTCTGGAAGCCATGAAATTCCATCTCTGGGAGGAAGCCATCTTTTCATCTGTACGTACCCAAGTCTGCCACCCCATTCCCGTGCACTTCCCCTCTTGCTTTTGTTAAAAATATTCAGCAGTCAGCATGCTCCTAAGGAATACTTTGGGTTTATTGAGCGTTTTCTGAATGTTGCAGGTTGCATTATTTGCTACTCCTCCTTCACCTCTACGTCTGCAAGAGAACTGCACTTTCTCTTCAGTCTGGGTTGTTGTGAGACACCCTGAAATGGAAGTGGGGGAATATGCTGCTCAGAAACCCCTGGGTAATTGTTGTTGGGGTTGTGCATGAGGCTGGGGCTGGGGGCTGGCAATGCCCTTTTGCCATCTGCAGTGGCTGTAGCCACACTCAGCACCAGCCAGCTCCATGGAACAGGAGCCTCCAGGCAGCTCCATGGAACAGGAGCCTCCAGACAGCTCCATGGAACAGGAGCCTTCCAGGTAGCTCCATGGAACAGGAGCCTCCAGGCAGCTCCATGGAACAGGTGCCTCCAGGCAGCTCCATGGAACAGGAGCCTCCAGGTAGCTCCATGGAACAGGAGCCTTCCAGGTAGCTCCATGGAACAGGAGCCTCCAGGTAAGTCCATGGAACAGGAGCCTCCAGACAGGTTCATGGAACAGGAGCCTCCAGGCAGCTCCATGGAATAGGAGCCTCCAGGCAGCTCCATGGAACAGGAGCCTCCAGACAGCTCCATGGAACAGGAGCCTCCAGGTAAGTCCATGGAACAGGAGCCTCCAGCTAAGTCCATGGAACAGGAGCCTTCAGGCAGCTCCATGGAACAGGTGCCTCCAGGCAGCTCCATGGAACTGGTGCATCCAGGCAGCTCCATGGAACAGGAGCCTCCAGGCAGGTTCATGGAACAGGAGCCTCCAGGCAGCTCCTGGTGGCTCTGCATGCCCGCAGGTGAAAAAGCACTCAGCGTCTCACAGATGCGAAACTAATGACTTTTAAATCTAATATGGCCAAGATTTCATGCCAATTATCAAATGAATGTTCCCATTTCCTGTAAAGATGTGCTTTATAATACTCACAGCTACACTTTAACAGACTGTGTGGTGCAGGCTGTCTGGGTGAACAGGCTGTAAAAGAAGCTAAGTGCCAATTAAAGCTTTGGGAAGCAGCTCTTTTGCACGAACCCAGCGAGGCACTGTAGCGTGCATAATATCACTTATACAAATCCGGAATTGCTGCCTTTCATTTCTAATATGCTGCAGTAACACCTGGCTTATAGGACCCAGGACATTCCTGTGGAAAATCAACAATGGCAGGCTTTTGGAAAACACTCTGTTTATTTTTAATCTAATTGTTCCTAACCATATCTAGAGCAAGCTGAAGGAAAGGTTCTTGACATTATCCCTCTGGTAGACTTTAATGATAGAGAAGATCAACAGAACAGTTTGCTCTTAATTACATATTTACTGTTACCAAGCTGGAAGTATTTAGTTGCTTTGGGATCAAATTCTGTCAATCCTCCAAGATCTTAAGCAATTGGGCTGATTATAATTCCCTGAGTTTACATGTACTGAATTTTTTATACTTCCTTATGTTTAAATCAATTGTATTGTGGGAGACAACAAATATTTTTTTTTCCATTTACTTCTTTCCACAGTCTCCTGTCTCTCTATGTACACAGACTAGAATCTCTCTGCAGTTTCTCCAGGGGTCATAATAGCAAGGCTTTTCCCCTCTGCAAACATATACAACTTTGCTGAATTAATAGAAACATGGAAAAGGAGGACCAGAAGTAGATGCAGGTAGGTAAAAAATTGCTAACCATTGAACGAAATTACTTTCTGTATTATTTTTTCCACAGTATTCACAGTTTCCAGTATTTGGAAGGAGTCTGCCATTTCCACCTGTGTTTTACAGTTTATTTTATATTTACTTGTCAAAGCCATTGGTTTAATTTTTTCCATTTTTTTCTCATCTTCTCAGCTCACAGGACTGGTTTTGCTTTTTCTTTGTTTTCCTTGTGGAGAGCAAATTCCTTCAAGAGGCCAACATCAATGTATCCTGCTGTTGATTTCAGCTCTATCACCTTTTCTGAAAGGTGGGAGCAAAAGCTTGGCAGCCTTTTAAACTTATTTTGATTCAGTTTCCAGCATAAAAACATTAAGAAGAAGCACCAAGTCAGCTTTCAGAATAAGGGGTAGTTTTGCAACCAGCATGAGATCCAGATTGTATTCTCTTTTATAGGAGGATGTAACTTACTCTGTTTTATTTGATGCAAAATTAGATTTATTTTCCTCCTTCTTCTCCTGAAAAAAAAAAATAGCCTGCTCAGCTGTACTAGTATCTGCACAGGAAAATGTAGAAAGAATGTGTCAGAAACTTGAAGAAAAACAAGGACAGGGTGCAAAATACGAAAAGATTGGTTCCTCCATCCAAGGGACAGAGAAAAAAATGCTCTTGGATAATTGTAATGCATAAAGAAAGCAATGTCTAACATTCTGGTTCCCTTGTTAGAAGTGTGGGGGAAATTTTTTCCTCTATGCCTGGGAGATTAATTTTTTAAAAAGTGGTTTCTGGAGTGCCCAAGTGCAACTAAGCCACTCAGGGCAGCAAGTATGCAACAAGCAAGGCTGCTGGTAGTTTATAAAACTGGGGCTTTTGAGAGGGATATTCTGCTGTTAGATTCCAGCTGGTGTATTTCTGTACTGATTTCTGAGTACAGCCTGTACTTGCTTCTCTGTAACTTCTTTGTCCTGTTAAAAAAACTACTTTTATGATTATGAGCTTGGCTCGTAATTCCTAATGTTAGGAATATTTTTATTCATTTAGTGTATTCTTTTGGAAAGCATAAAGGAAATAGCCTGGATTTTCTTCCTTGGCCAGGTAATCTTCAGAGTAGATCTTGGATATCCTTGGTAACACCACATGAGGACACCACTATTCTGTAGGTATGCTGAGCCTTTTTATCTCCTCCTAAGCAGAGCTGGGACTTTGTGTTCTCTGAAAGAGCAACTGAAATCCAAAGCTATCTCAGTGATCTGTTAAAAACTCTACTTATCTTCCCTTTCAGCCAAGTGCTTTGATTTTTCATCAAGATTGCAGTAGGAATTCTTTGGTGGTTCATATTCTCTATATCAGTTACCAGTATTCAGAAACCTCTGACTTTTCTTGGTATCAGAAAGGGTAGATTAGTTTTTTTTTTTGCTTTTGCTATTATTTTCTCTCACACATTGACAGCTATTCAATGTCAATGAACAAATTCTTTCCAAACACAGCTTGGCAATTGCCATTAAACAGGAAATATGTAAAGCATTTAAAAAATTAAAAAGTAACAGCCTGTTCATTTTTCACTATCTAGAAAATTATGTAAGTCAAAGAAGTGCAATCAAATATTTGCAATAAATGTAGAAAATAGAATTTAGGGCGGATATTTAAACTGTAACAACATCTGTGGTATCAGAATGCATGAAAAATTACAACCCAAAAATAAACCACAATCTTAGCAAGGTTTATATTTGGGAATTTTTTAATCATAAGACCTTGCTTAAAAGCTTACATGTGCTTTCCCAGGAAACAGCAATTTTTAGTTGGTGAAAAGACATTTATCAACATTTGTAATATCTGATATTTGGGATATCTAAAATTACGCCAGGATAAAATCTATTGTAAGAGAGCTAAAAGAGAACCTTCTTCTTACTCTCTTCCAAGTCATCCTGCCTACAAAGTTGTTACTCCTGATTATGCTATTTCAATTTGGGGTTTTTGCTGGGGGAAGATAAAAGCAGGGGCAATGCCTTTGTTACTCCCCCAGGCTCCAAAAGCTCTTCCTTTCTCTCACCTGTTATACATTTTCATGCTTTTGCTTTATTCACTGCTCCAAGTGCTTTGGATTCCAGCTGGTTTTCTTTGGGTTTGGAGCTCCTGTAATAACTATGGTGGGCATGCCTCTGGATGTGCTGTGAGCAACTCCTGATACACAGACTTCTACTGGGAATGAACCTCTCAGAGTCATCCTCACAATGTATGTATGTATGTAACACTGGGAGGGCACAGCCACAAACAAGTCTGACCACTTGTCCCAAGTGGGCAGGGTTTATTAGGTTCCTGTTTTTCACGTTGTTTGTTTTTTGTTTTTTTTTCCTCTGGATGCCATTGCTAATTCATTAAATATACTTGGTAAAGTAGAAGGGAAGCACAGGTAGAAGGCATAAGTCAAAAATGGTACCCGTGGCAATTTCTGGATAATTTTTGCATGCTGAGCATAAATGGAAAACAGATAAGTGATGTACTTGCTGTGCAGCTATCACCTTTTCTGGGAATATGTGTAGGAACAAAGACCAGTAAATGCCCTGACACCTGGTAAGAGGCATATTCTGTGTAGAAGGATATTAGCAATTCAAAAGCTAAACTGGGATCTAAGAAAGGTCATTGTCTGGTCAGCCAGTTTATTTTTAACCTAAGCAGTATTTAATTTAAGAAGCAGAAGGACTGGGATAAGCAAGTACAAACCTAAATAGGCAGCTGGCTGCTGGGTGATGTTGAAGCTGAGTCACTCTAAAGGGCAGCACATTTGTACCCTCAATCAAGAGAGGAGAAAGGTGAAGACAAGAATGAGAGAAAGAACACCCTCCCTGCCCATATGATGCCTTGGTACCAGTGAAATCAAGCCATTACTATTCCAAAAGCAAGGATAGAGAAAAGGAAAGGCAAATAGAGAGAGATGCAAATTTTAAATAAAATCTGCCTGTGTATGCTTGCAAATTAGCTGAAAGCCCCTTGGTGTGTCCAAGTAAAAGCAATGTTTTAAAGATGGTAATCTGTTTTTTGTAGTCTTTCTTAATTCCAGTGTGTATTACAAATTTATGCAGTATGAATAAAACCTAAGCTTTCTCATAACAACTCAGGAGTGAAAATAATGAACAATCTCAGTCTGGCTTTCTGATAAATAAAACATGCTATGTTTTTTTTAGGGTCTTAAGTCCTCAGCTCTATGCTGGTGACTGGAATAATGAGGTTCTGTTTTTAAGCTTGTGATTCTTTTTTTTTTCAAGATAAGCATGAATTTCTCTCTTTTAAAAAGGAACTTTCTTCTGTTTCAGATAATATTTTTTTTCATAGTTTGGGCCTCTTGCATCACCCAGCTCTGTTTCTTGCCTCATCCTTCACTACCATCGAGAGTGGTTTTTTTGGGAGGAGCTTTTGGCTGCATCAGAAGAGTTGTTGTCTTTTCTGTTTCAGCTTAGGTTTCCCTTATAGACCTCCCTCTTCCACCTTGGGCACAGAGGTGCTGTTGCAATACTTAAAAGCAGTATCTAATAGATCAGGTGTGACAGAACTCCCCTGAAACCTCTGTAAAAAGCTTTTCACCCAGTTCCTTCCTGAAATATCACTGAGGTGGTTGTTTCACAGATTTGTGTAGCTATAAAAGCTCTCCACTGCTGGTATTACACAAGTCTCTAAAATACATTGATAGGCTTAAGTCTCCCTATTTCTGATTCCACCCACTAAACACAATCCCAGTCTGTTTCTCTGGTCCAACATCTTTTTTCTCTTGTCCACTTTCATATCTTAGTTTGACTCTGATATAAAAAAAAAAAAAATCATCATTGCCATGGCTTCGAGAGTAGCTGGAAAAAAAAGGTGTGAAGGAAGGAAATACTTCCAGAGGTCAAGTGTAAAAATCATAAAAGCTGAAGTGAGGTACCTGCTCACTTCATCCCAGTGCATCAGAACCTGTAAGGGGTTTGTTGCACTACTTAATTAGTGGCTTGTTTTTAATTTTTTTTTCTTTCACTTAGAGCCAGGATAGAATGTACAAGAGACAAATATGTTCATGTTTGGGCTTAGTTGTTTATTAAATCTTATTTATAGTACAGAGAGTTTTTGCAGCACGTCTGACTACTGCTATAAGGGAGCAAAATGGAGGTGAATCTAGCTAGTTACAAGGTCTTTTAAAGCCTAAGTATCCAATTAAGAGCTGACATCGATATTATTTATACTTTTGACCTAATAACTAAATAGTTGTGACCTGCACAAGTTAGTTAGCAGTTAGTGACCTGCTGCAGTGTAGCACTAACCATCTAACTAAAACCTACTACTTGAAACTTGGAAAAATATGAAACAAAAAGGAAGAGACAACACTCAAGAACCTTCATTTTATCCCATACTTACTACTGTATTTTAAAACCCCAATCTCAAAATCCTTCACCATGTGAAATTACACACTTCCATTCTAACTACACCAGTGATTTTAACTCTATCACTCAAATTTGGAAGCCTTCTCCAAGGCCTCAAGTCAAAAGCAGTGTTCCCTTGGGGATCATTGTCAGAAAGCACAGAAAGTTCAGAACTCCCAGGCTTCTGAGTTCCAACAAGAACCCACTGATGACTTCTCCGTGGCTCTGAGAGCCCAGACACCTGTGCCAAGCACACACTGGGATTTCAGGGACAGTAATGTGGAGTGGAGGAGGAGGTGCTACTCATCTTTTCAGGCTGCCAATACCTCTGGGTGCAGCATTATGGCTTGTGTGCTTGCTGCTTATGAGATTTAGAAAACCAGTCATAGTTCCTCAGTCATACAGATCACCTCTAAAGCAATTCAGCTTTGGTAAAACATAAAATTAAGCAGAAGTCCCTCCTTCAAAAGATGCACAGAGGCCCATAGTTAACCTGGTCATATGTGCAGCACCCAAGGATGTTCCAAGAGGAGAGAGGCTGGACTGGGGCAATGAGTTACCAGTTCTGCAGTTACAAGGAGCAGGGGTGGTAATTGCAGGGGAAACAGGCACAAAGGGTGTGCTGCCATTAACTTTTCCTGCCTGTCTTCACCCCATTATGCTGCACAGCAATGCTGTGGACTTTTTGTGCAGAACACAAACTGACAGAACTTTCTGGACACCCAGATAACAGGGCAATCAAGTCAATTCACCTGGCACCAGGGCAGAATTTTCAGCAGTTCTCAATGAGCTTCAAAACTAGAGTAAGAAAACAAATTGTACCTGTGTATGCCAAGCACACTTACAAACACTTCCTGTACTGTGTGCTCCACATCCCTCACCAAAACAAAAAGGCCTTGTTCTTCTGAGACATTCTGTTGGAGACAAGGAGAGGATGAGAAATATTTTCTGAAAGTTTACTTGGCTCTGTATTTTTTGACAGTAAATCTTCCATTGTTTCCTGTGATCTTGAGATTCTCAACAATTTATTTTCCAAACCTAAATGCCCAAGGGTAGATTTATTAATTTTTTGGAGTTAAAATATGTAGAATTTAGCCCTAAAATTAAAGTATTTATATAATTTAAGATGCCATTATTATTAATTGCTTTGTTACAGGCATGCCTATTAAAGTGATGAGGACTCCTCAGAATTTTATTTTGAATGCCTCCGTAAAGTTTTCCAGAACTTAAATGCATCTGCATTCAAAAACCTTGCTTGATCTGTCACTGTTTTTCATCATAGGATACTGGAATATATTTATCTTCAAGAAAAATGATTTAGTTAAAATGTAGTTTGAAAGCTCTAGAGATTTTTTAGGAAATGTATTTTACAAATTAATGCTAAAGTATCTTTTCCTTACATTTGTGTCTTGGGGTTTGAGAATGGCTTTCATTCTGAGAAGAAATAACTACACATCTCTGGAGAGTGCTCTACTATCCATCCATCTCCACTTCTATTTGGCACCAGGCACTTAAAGCATGTCTTCAAATTCTAGGTATACAGGAGTTCACAACTTACCTAGTGGAGTTTAATGATCAAGAAATGCTTCCTGTGCATTTAAGGATTTTAAGAGGACTTAGCAGAAATTAAATAATCAATCTTGCTGCAGCCCTTATGTCAGGGAGGTAGTTAATTGAAAAAAAGACAGCCCTGATGCTTCTGTGGCCTCTGGAAGAAAGCCCTTGGAGGGCAGCATAATGTCACATAGTACTGTGTCCTAGCAGCTACTGGCTTCAGATAGCTTCTTGACCAGGTGTGTTTCTTGATATGGAAAAAAATTTCTTCCAATATGTACATTCCTCAGCCATAAACTCTGAAAACCTCTCAAGCATGTAGCTCATGCACAGGATAACTGTCTGGTTTTGGGGTTTGGTTTGTTTAGGTTTTTTTCTAAACCCAAAGAGGGTTTCATTCTGATACATGTTCAGTTTGTAGGCGACAAATGCTCTGTAAACGCCTCAGGGGCAATTTAATATTAGTGAAGCCAGGCAGCAGAAATTCCCATTGTCACTCAGTGTGGTGAGCCAATGCAATTGGAACTATGTAAAGTGAAAAAGAGTTCGAATTTGGCAAGGTAGTACCCCTAAAAAGTCATAAAAATCAAACACCTTGCTTCTGATCTTTCTAGCACCTCAAGAATACACTGCAGATCTCTCATTTGATTCTTTCCACGTATGTTTTATTTCTTAATGCACTCTTTCTTCGTTTTTCATCTCTGCCTAAAAATTGTGTCAACACTTTTTAAAGGCAGATTTGCTGATTTCATTTTTGTCAGTTTTTGTTGGGTCACTTCTGAAGACACACAAGAGACTGCAGCAGTTCAGAGCACCACAGTATACCAGACTCATTACTTCAAAAAAAGAAGAATGGAGGAAAAGTTTTTTATCTAAATCTAAACATCTAAATCTAACATTAATCATCATTCTAAACTATTCTTACAAGTATTATCTTGCAGAAGTGTGCCCCTTTAAAGCTGTCTCACTCTTCCTTGCACACCAGAGGCTGGACTATTCATGTCAGCAACACACTGTGAGCAGAGGCCTTGCCAGTTTATTTCAGGTTTAATTTTCAGCCTTTTTTTCTCACAGCTTCCAGCCACCCCATGGAAATTTTTATTTTCCACACGGTCAGCTTGACCTACTGACTTTATAATAGGAAGTTATTCCTATGTTTCAGTTTATCATAGCACGATTAAACAAGTGCAGCACAAGTCATTCTGAAGAACTGAGGAGACAGAAGTTTCAAGTCAAAAGTTTAATAGGAGATGTCTTCAAGAAAACCTCCTGTAACAGGGTGGGTATTCTTTCCCCTCAATGTCTCCGAAATACAGTATTTTCTTGTTTAGGTTGTCTGTTTTCATGAAGGAGACTACTGTAATAACAGTAAGAGTGAAGAACATGACATTTAAATTGCCTTTACAGTTAAAAAGGAAAAAGACACAGATGGTGTACAAAATTTTAAATGTCTCTATCTTATATATGTTCCACTGCTTCAGTGTAGAGTCAAAAATATAAAATTATTTTCTTTGTCCATTAGATACATATATTTTCATACACAGAAGATTGAAAAATTGTTGCAGAAGAACCAACTATTTGACTTGTACTTGCACTTAATGCTCAGCCTAGCAGAAACGCAGAAAAGTCTCTGCTGTGACACAAAAAACTAGTGATAAACATCAAATGAACAGGACTTACCAAAATTTGTCTTAGATCATCAGAACCTCATCCTGCTCAACCTCAAAGCAGCAAGTAAGGTACTCATTTTCAGATTCAGAAAGATATGACGACTTGAATAACAAATTACAAGTCCTAAAATTTAATATCTCTCTGGTTTTCCCAGGGCACTTGAATTCAAATATATTGACCACCTTCTGGAGCAAAACCAGTAGAACAGGAAGTTAGCCAGAGCTGAAGCTGCTGAGCTGCTGCTTCCACAGCAGTAGCACAATCCTTTGTGCATTTCTGTGACTTCTGGGACACTGAGAGTGCTGGAATTCAGTGGAGTGGAAATGAAAGCCAGCAGTGTGAATTGCAATATGACATTCTGACAGCAGAATTGGTTATTGGTTAGTCATTTCTCAAGTACCTTTAAGATGTTGGACAGATAATTAGAAAAATATTGATTTCTCTCACATAGGAAACAAAATTTAGAAAATATTCTGGACCATTAATTACTGTTTAAGTCACACAAAAAAAAACTGTGTACAACAGATTAACTCAGTTTGGACTGATTAACTCAGTAGAACCAAAAGAGTTTAAGCATTTAAACTACTGCTAGATATCAATGAAGTTACAAAAATTCTACCAGGAAAAGAAAATCACACGGTTGAGCAGTTTTGTTTTTAAATTTGGGTGGTTGAAGGAAGGAAATTATTATTATGTTGAATAAAACATACTAATTATGTAAAATCCTGGCCTTGAAAGGCCTCTGTAAGCAAAATCATACCTACATATCATTATCCTCACATTTTATTAAGGACAAAAGAAGAAGCACGTAATGTGTAATGCCAAGAAGTTATTTGAAGTCCAAATGGAAAATTAACTGTCTAATTGAATAATGTTTATTATCCCACTGAAGTCATCATGGAAAAAATATAAGTACTTTGAAAGAAAAAGCATAATACTATAGAGTTGTCATATTCATGCTTCCTAGTATCTGCTACTTCTCCTGATATTATGCTCAGTCTTCCAGTGCCCCTTGGGCATTGAAGCTTTCAGAAATAAAAGGGAACCACGCAGCTCAAATCTTTAGCCATGAAGAATACGATCTTTTGATTTCTCCTGTCTCATCTTGGGAGCCTCTTCAGCAATATTTCTGTATTTGCTAATGTGTCATGCACCTTGCTTGCTCTTTACTAAGTAGTTCATGGTGCAGCTGAATTTCCTATCCATGGTCTATTTCACACAAGCTGCATGTTTGTTCTCCATTCCCTGTGTCGCTCTGCTCTCAGTCTGCATTTCTCCAGCTGACCATTGGTGAATTGTGGATAGTGCTGGGGCTCCTGTGTGAGACTGACCCATCTCTTACCATCCCATGCCTGCACTTCTCCAGACCATCTCCTGCGTCCCCACTTTCCAAGGTGCTATCGTGCCATGTCTTTTAGAGAGAATATCTGGATAAAACTATTGTACCGTACAAAGATAAGCAAAAAATAAAGAAAATTAAGCATAACCACATGGTCATTAGAAAAAATTATATCATATTTGAGCTGGGACATTGCAGGCAGCTCAAGAGAAGCTTAGACAAAGTGAATTTGAGAAGCTGCTGTCCTGAGGCCTCGCAAACTCAAGACTGCTGCTAGCATGGCAACACACTCTGTACTGGGCACCTGCTATGAAATGATAGATGTTGTCTTCATTAGTAATGTGATTCCTGTTAGGGACATCACTCTTGGAAACATTTTGGAACAACTTCAGCTAGTTTTTTATATGTCATGTCATTTCTATGGCACCATATTTTCTCCCCTTGAAGGATTTATGGTCCCAATTCCTGACTTTTTAATGAGAAGACTGACAGCAGATTTCAGTCATTCCTACTCCTAGATGGGCCATCATCTCTCACACTTCAAGCCATGGCATTTCATCTACCCTGAGTGTTACCCATTCTGGGATGTGGCAGAGGAAATATGAAAAGCAGGCTCCTCTATGATGGGCTACTCTGGAGGTTTTTAACAACAACTGTTTGCTTACATTCATCTTGATACATTAAATTAATCCAAGAAATGATTGGTAATGAAGGATGCAGTTAGGCATATTGTTCAGAAGAAATGAAAAAATGGGGCACAGGGTTAGACATTAAGTCCCACCTTTACAATAATTTGGTAACTGCTTTGTTTTGCTCTCTCTGGTTGTCCCCCAGTTTGTGTCTTACACGGAGAGTTCAAACCTACCCCTCTAGTGTAGAAGGTAGAGGTTCTAAGGTCTTGTGCAAAAATCCCCAAGGCTTTGGAGGAAACTAATCTTTCAATTGATCACTTCAGTCCTTTTGGTGGTGTTGTTCCTCCTTTAGCTATCTTCAGTGTTGCTACAGTAATAAATCACACTCAGTAAAAGTATGTGTAGAAACTAAATAGTGAATGACCTTTTGTGTTTATGATAAGCATTAAAATATTGCTATACATGTCTAAATGTAGATATAGTAATAAAATACATACCCTCTTTTGACAAGGCACAGCTGACAGCAAATTCCCTCTGATAAGTTCACTTTCATGACCTAATAACAGGCTGTGGTTTTGTTCCTTCTCTGCAAACATACATCAAATATTGATGGCTCCTGTTGGACCCAGCCTAACAGTGAACTTAAACATTTGAGTCACCCAACTCTTTCTCTCATTCAGTTCCCAGGACCTCATCCTGGTGAGGGTAAATAGATATGTGACTGAAAACCAGGCAGCTTCATGGGATCTTATCAAAAAACTGTTTCGTGTGGAAAGTAGAGGAGACATATCCCACAGAGAGATCTGGGCATCCTTTTCTTTGATGGTACAAAGTCATGTTGGAGACCTGCATGCATGGTGTAGTTTTAGTCTGAAAATTAACTTTGCAAGCAAAGTTTCAAATGAAACCTTGCTTCTGGTTGCTCTACTAAAAGAAACTAGGGGACAAGGAAAAGCTGTTGTCCCTGCAATGCCCAGCCAGACTCTTCACATCAGTGCTCTATTCTGGCTGTATAATTTTAGCATCATCTTTACAAAAAAGTGGCTTTTACCTGCCTTCAGTGCAATTAACAACTCACCTTTCTTGCAGATCTAGTAAGCAGTGGTGCTGTGCATGCAATGCCTGTGTCTGTCTGAGAGGTGTATGCTTCCTAGAGCTGACAGCTAAAATTAAAAATGCCTATTTTATCATTTGTTGTTAACAGGAATGATGTGGAGTGTGTTCAGAGAAGGATCTACTGTATACAGCAAAGCCTTTCTTCCAGTCCCCCTGGAGAACAAAACCGTGTGAGAACAGTGCTGTGGCCTAAATCATTAAAGATAACTTCTTGTCAGGTAATGTGAGATAATGTTAGCACATAATATTCTGCTCTTGCTGCTTCTTTCTCATGTATTGATTTGCTCTGTCCTGTAGTTTGATAGATCATGGTGCTTACCCTCTATTCCTCTCAGCACTTTGAAGAAACTACTATTTTGTCAAATGACAAAAAAATCATCCTAGGAGAGCCAATTGAGAGACATCAAAAACAACTGGAAAATCTGCAGTTCCAGGTGAGCTGTTACTTGAAGATTATCCAGCTTTTGACTCATTTATGGTTTGTCTTTGAAGAGTCCTGCTGAACTCAGTCTGGATTTGAGAACTGAGAAGTTGATATTTTTTGTTTGTTTTCTGGGCTCCGTTCCCTCTCTAGCCCCTGGGAAGGAAAGAGAAAAAAGCAGTGTGATTAAAGGGATTATGAGCCACAGGTACTTGTCCCATGGCAGCTATGAGTTACCATTGCCTACTTAAAGATTATTTGTTTTACACTTTTTGTAAAAAAAAAAAAAAATTACAAAAAATCTTTATTTTCCACAAAAAATATTCTGAGTATACAAATGTTGAAGTAGTGATACTACATTTATTCTATGAATGTTTTTTTAAGTTTGCCTTAGCTCAGGGCATTAGGAATCTGCAGTCAGCTGCCATAACCTCTTATACAAATGCAGTGCAGATGCTAATAACATCTGAAATAATTGTACATTATTGCCAAACACCAAGTTTGCTGAGAATGAAACAGATGTTGACAAATTTGAAGGATGTAGACCTTCTTCTTCTTAAACCTGAAATACAGAAATCAGCATTTGCTTTAAAGTAGCAATATGTTTAGGGAATTTAGGTTTTAAGGAAGTAGTTTACAATCAAAGTTTCCTAAATGCTGTTAAGGAATTGTTTTCCTTAGTCCATGGAAGGAGTGGTCAGAAGTAGTTCAAATGCAAATATGCCTTTCAGGATCTTGAGCCTAAGCCCAGCATATGATTTCCAAGGAGAAATCTTGCATTAAGAACTGTTAAATTAGATCAAGGGGCAAACATTTGATGTTCACAGGAATATGCATCACAAAACTCTATAGTTTAATGTTTCTTCAGATGATAAAGTTCTTGTTCTCAGTAACAAACTTCAAATAGTGTGAACTAGGACATCTGCTTGTTTCTGCCATATTTAGGGAACAGAAAATTACTGTTTGGGCAAATTATCATTTTGTGATGCATAGTATCATTCTTTAAATCCTGATTTCTGAATCTGTCTTTTCTTGAGAGAAAAAGAGATCATAAGATTTTCCTTAAATATATTTAGTGTCTAATTGCTCTCTTAGCAGTTGAAATTTTCCTTATGGACTAGATATGCAGTGGTTGCATAGTTCTAAAAATTACTTGGCATGCTCATTTTTAGACTACCTCATTCCATCTTTCTGTCACATTATGCTCTTTTTCAAACTATTCCACTATTTTCCAAGAAGAAGACTGATAGAGCTGTTATTACTAATCAGAGATGAAGGCACAGCACCTCAGGTAATTCCTGCCCTTTGCTAGGCAGCGATAAAAGGACAGGAAATTGCTTCATATTTTATTTTTCTTTATAGCCCCACAAGTGAATATTAAGCTGATTTTGTTAGTTCATATGAAATCAGTTCTCCTGTGTCCGTTGTGCTGTCTGCTCACAGGCTCTGCAGTGTCACACAAAGCCTCCTGCCCCATGCAGCCCCTGCAGCTGCAGAGTTTGTGCCATGGCACCTCCTGCTCTTCAGCTGCACAGGGAGCACCTCCAGAGCCAGAATCTCAGCACCACAGCCTGCTCTGTGACAGAGGGACAGCTGCTGGAGCTTCCTTCAGAAAGTGGGACTTCTCCACCCTAGGCTTTCCAGAGTGGTAAGAGCTCTCTTTTCAGAGCCCTATTCCACTACTGGGACTCCCTGGTGCTTTGTCTGTTTGAACATGTGTGGCAGTTGAAGAAGGTGGATTCTGCACATTATTTCTTAAATGTTTGCTTTCTTTCCAGCTCTTTGGTAAAGCAGGAATTAAAGAGTGCACCATTCTGCCATTCACCAACACTTGCAAGTGTTCTGCAGGGTGTGGTTTGATGCCTTCTCACACTCATTTTCTTCCCCATCTCCATGCACTCTATTATGTATCACTTCAGAAGATCAGGCTTTCCTTCTGCAGCATGGGACCTTCTCTCTGCCTCACTGTTAACCACATCTTTGGCTGATTTTTCAAATTATCTCTTTTTGCCTGTCCTCAATCTCATAGCCCATGTGGTTTTTATCTCCATAGTCACATCATTGTGACATAGTGACATCATAGTGACATCATAGTGACATCATAGTGACATCATTGTGACATGATTGTGACATCATTGTGACATCATATTGACATAATGACCTGTTGCTTCATCAGATTTTCCATTCAAGTCACTTCATGTCGGGGAAGTCAGTTCTGTTTAGGGTTTCACCACTGCACTCTGGGCAATATCTTGGTTTGGTTGATTAAGGATTCCTGACCACAGTTTATATAAGAATCAGATGCTTGGACACATCTCAAGTCTTGCAAAAGTTGCCAGCCAGAAACATTCTCACATAAGAATGGTCAGTAGCGTGGATTATCTTTGAATCTGTTTTTAATAGAAAAACTGAAATCACTCCAGCTATAGGAAAGCACACTGCCTCCACCTCTAATGATGTTCTTTCAAAGGCTGGTAATACTCTTCTCTTTTATCCCTTCAGCTCATCTGCATATTTGATAATTTTTCTGCTCTTCATACAAGATTTACAAACAAGTTCTTCATTATCAAATATCAAAGTTCCTATTTATATTTCTTTCTTCTCTAGAACAAATTACATCTCCCTATATAATTGACACAGAAATTACCAATAGATTAAGTTACAAGCCAAATTCTTCGTATTTCAGAATTTCTCCTTCTGTTTGCCAAATGCACACATCTTCTTAATACTGTTTCCTTAAAATTTCTTTAAGGAATGTTGTTTCTCACCAAGCTCACTAATTTGATTACTCTTGTCTTCATCTAGTTTTCTTTTTTTTCCCTGAAGCTTGTCTATTCCAGCATTGGTTATCTTTGTTTTTGTTGCTCTTATCTTCTGTATCTTGGTATTTAATTGCATGGTAGCATAATCTCTATGTTCTATTTAGCCCAATGTTTTCAGTTCTTACTTAATCCTGCTTTATTTATGCCAAGTTGTTAGCTGTCCCAAAAGAATTATGAGACAAGGATTTAGTAAAGAGTTTAAAGCATGTCGAATATAGGAACGCACTGATGGTCCATAAATGAGGCAAATAAAGGTTTCATGAGTCACCATGCACCAGCTATCATAGAAATGTTGAAACTCTACTTTAAAATTTAATGTGATACACTTGTGTTACTGCCATATTGGCTATTTTTTTTTTCCTTAGAACCCCTCACATTTATCTAAAATGACAAAATAAACTATTGGCTTTTCAGTCTGAGGGCAGTCTCTAGCTCCTAGAACTGCCTCTCCAGATGGTTGAAAGGGTTCAGGCATTGGAGCCACCTCTGTTGAACTGAAAGCTTCCTGCCATGAAGGTTTTCTTTTTTCTTTTTGGACAGCTTTTTCATTCCAGATTTTATTGTACCTTCTTTGATTGAAATCCCTTGCCAATTTCACTTGAAAAATCTAAATATAACTCCATCCTCTGAATTTGCCTTTATCTTAGTGGCAATACCTTCAAAGAACCCTTGCGGTTAAGATAAATGTTTTTTCCACTGTACAAACGAATAAGGAATAACACTTCAGTTGCTCATGGATCCAAAGAAATTTTGACAAATGTGTGCATTTTATCATGGTGGCTTTATACTACCTCTTTATACCACAGCCTTTTCAAGTAAAGCACCATTGCTTTTACTAGAGTCCCTTTTTTCTAAATTCTCAAACTACAAAATCTTTTCAGGATTTCCAAGTGAAGAGGGGTTAAGCTCTTTATTGCATGCTTCTTGAAATTAAGTCACTTACCAAAGAATAATAAATTAATTCCTAAAATATAGTGATAGCACAATGCAGAAAAGTGATACATAGTATATACTTTTCAAAATACAATGCAAACCTTTGTTCTTAGGAAAGAAAAAGAAAAAAGAAGAGAAAATAGGCATTGTTACACATGGTTTAAGTGATACTAATTTTTTTCCCTGGAAAGGAAGGATAAATGCATTCATATTTTTGAGAATTTGTGTTTGTTTTCAGTATAAAAATACTTTAGCTATTTTCTAGAAAATGAACAGAAATCTCATGTAAAAAATTTCAGCTGAAAGTAGCTGAAAGCTGTTGCAGCATTATTACATATGACTTGCCCTGCTCCTGTTCTCCCTTTAGAATTTTCTTATAGCATTTCTGGGAATAGACTAGGTGGTGAGAAGGGCCCTTGGGCTGAACCAGATAACAAATTTACCTGTCGTATTTTGGTCTCACACTTGTATATGCATTTATATATGCATTTATTCCATCAAGAATCTCCAATTTTATGCTGAGTGACCACTCTTACAAAGCCAGTATTCTTCATGCAAAGACTACTATGGAAAAAATTTCTGCAGATAATGTGTTTTCTCTGTGTTGAAAATATATGCAAAATAGCTCTTAAGGAATCCCAAAGTGAGATATAATTTATTGTTGAACGAGTGTGATCTATGCAAATTTACCATGCAAACTTCTCATATTGAAACATATTTCAGTTTTTGATAAGTAGTTTTATTTGATAAATTTGCATTCTGCTCATCCTCCAGTCTTCTGGAGAGTCTAGTTAACACCCAACCTCAAGGCCTTTGAGAGGAAAAAATGATGGGACATTTCATATTCTCATTTCCAAAATTTCCTATAAACAGAAAGTACAGAGTTCAGGTGGTAATGCCCAGGAAATTGTATGCCTGCAGTTTGTGTGTTTGCCCTGCATGGGAGTAGGGAGAGGTGGTTTGATATCACCAGAACATGCCCAGGCTGAAAGACCTCTGAGAAAGGAGGTGTCCACAGCTGAAGTGACCTTTTTTTTTCCCATCTGCTTTTAAGGGTAGCTGCACATTTGGAAAAGGGGGGTTGGAGCTTATTTCTGTAGTTGTTTCTTTGTGCTGCTACATCAGGGGGCATGCTGAATCTGAGCATTAACTTAAAATGTCAGTAGCTAACCTTTTGAATAGACATTCAGTGAGTCTTTACCATTTAATGACAGGCATGTATAATCAAGTACCAAAATTTCATGCACCTTTTTCCTAGAGGGTTTTTCATTAGGACCACAAACAGCTAGCTCTTCATTCTGGAGGCAGCAGAGCCCCAGGAACAAATTAATTTCTTTGTTTGGTTTCATGCTTTCTGACAAATTCTTATGAAACAGTGCTAGAATAAAAATGAAAATACTACATGCACACAGTCAGCTCTTGGCTTTACATTGTGCAAAATAGAAACTCGTCCCCAGAAAAGTCATGCTGTGTCTCACAGGGATTGTCTACCTCATTGGAAACCCATTTAGTGTTGGGAGGGAATTAGAAAAGGTCAAACTTTACACTTATTTATGAGATACTCTGTAAAATCAAACATGGATAATTCTTAAGTAGACTAACCAAGCAGAAGTGGTGCAGGTCTCAGCATAGCTGGTCTCTTCCTTTCTCTGAGGAGTACATGACTGCTCACAAAAGCAAGCACCAAAACTAATTTTACTTGAGGGTTCTGTTCCATCACTTCTCTGCTCAGAGACCCGTAGAGGGGAAAGGGCCACATGCAAAAAGTGGGCTCTAAAAGGTGCTGTACTCAGGATAAAGATTTTCCATCTCCAAAGAAAACTAGATCACCTGGAGGATGAGCATATTGTCTTTTCCTTTGGAGCCTGAGGGTCATCCCCATGCTCCTGAAATACAGCATTGCAGTCTCTCATTCTCCACCTTACCTTTAGCTTTGCAAAGTGATTCTTTGGTAATCAAGCAGGTTCAAATGTGCTTTCAGAAACACTGAAGATTGTGCAAATGCTGTCAAAAGTGATTTGCCAGAAGTAAAATATTAACTATTTGTGAGCCCTGCTTGCTGTCTGGCACACACCTTGTGGCAGGTGACAGCCACACAGGTGTCCCCACCACAGCTGTCTCCTGGGCTGGGTTTGTGCAGCTCTCGAGCTGCAGGGACACCATGGGAGCAGTTTGCTTCACTAAAACTGTGCACTACACACCCTGAGACTAAGGCAAGGTAAACCACCAAAAGGCATTTCTCACAATGCAGGGGCTGATGCAAGATGGCCCCATGGACTGCACCTCGCTTGTTTTAGACTCATTAAGAGTGAGGTTCTTGAAGGAGGAATTGTTCTCAGTGTTTTTAAAAGGGTTCTTGCACAAACAAGACAAAGCCTGGGCTAAAAATGCTGTTGGATTGTGTACAGTAAATGCTTTTGTGCATTCTTTTCCATGAACATGAGAAACCTCATTTCAGAGGTAGTTTTATTATAATTAAAGAACCACTGATTTTTCCCAGGGGATCATTTGTGCACACAGGCCAGAGCGTCACTGAAACACAAGTGTTCCTTTTGCCATTTTACAGACAGAGCCACATGGAAGAGGAAACACAGTAAAATTAATTTTTTAAAAAATCTGTTCTGTTAAATGCCACATAGGGAAGACCAAAAGATCAGATCGAACAAAGGGCTGCCCATGGCACACTTGCAGGAACTTCTGTACACTGTAAGTGATATTTGACTTTACAGGAAGAATTAACACATTTAACATTGAACTGGTTTGGTTAGGGTTTAATGCATAAATTATGACATTCCTTAGCCCTTCAATGGATACTAACTTCCCTGGAACAATCTCCAAGTCTCCCAGAAATAGGTGTGTGCTCCTTTTGCTGTGGTTACACATCTATTTTCATGTCACTTTCTATTGTTTCACTCACATTTGCTGCACATCAAAACACAAATATAAGGTTATCTCTAGCTGCTTTTTTCACAGTGGTTGTTCAGGGAACCATTAATATTTTTCCCTCAAGCATACAGAATTTGGTGTCTAATAAAAAATTTCTCTCCTAGGACCTTTACTTTGCACATTGATCTTTAAATGGTAAACATGGTGATTAAATTTTACCATATCTCATTTCTCAGTGAAAAGTTTTCCTGTAATTATAGATACTGGCTACATATTTTAACATCTTCATTTTGAAACCAGTTTGTAGTTCAGAGCAAGATGCTTTTTACTGCTTTTGACACAGGCTGTGTGAAATACCAAATTCAAAAGCACGTTTGGTAAACACTGTATAGTGAGCAAGTGCTTTGGAAAAGACCATTTGTTTGCTGAGCCACACATATTTCCACTCATCTTTTAGCTCACAAATGATGATGAAGCTCATCTTGTGCAATGGTAATTTTATTACAGTGATTGGATCAACTCAGGATTAAAGCTTCTTAGATTTGGCAATAACCTCTTACACTACTGCAGGTCATGCTTTTGACAAGGGGACTAATCCCATTGCTTCTGTGAAAGTTCAATTATACTTATGCTTTTCCATTAGAATAGCTCCCAAAGCATTTTAGAGACAGTTAGCTCACTGTACTTTGCTATCTTTTTTATTCAGAACAAAAAAATTAACTTTTCTTCAATAAGATTGTTCTCACATTCCCTCAAGTATCAAAATGACAGAACCACTTTTGTTTCAGATGGCTGAAAACTCCACCCACACACACATCTTGAAAGATTAAAGACAGAAGAAGGGTGTATGTGTGAACTAAGCAAATGTCTTTGCCTTGGATAGAGACCAGGCCTCTCTCACTACAGATTTCACTCCTGAAAGAAAGGGATAGAATGTTAATGTACATAAAATTGGAAAATAACGTGGTGTTACAGCTCCTATAATTCACCTTGCCCCGCATTTCTGTGTTGTGCTAGAACAAATAGGATGTCAGAGAGTAGTAAATAAAGCTGTATGTTAATACAAGTCTAAATTATAACGCATGACATGAGTAATGCTTTTAGTTAAACTGGCTGGGATAAAAACTTATTGGTGCTGTCAGTCTTCACGCTTTAGGATGAACATTGATCTCTCAAAAAGGTTGGGGAAAAATTTATCCTCTTGCAGCCCATTCTTCCTCCTTTCACTGCAACTTTATTGAGTATGGGCATAATTGTTTGCATTCTGGTTTGTTTGCTTTTCCCTATTGTTTACTCCAGCTGAAGATTACATGAAATATTTGTTTTACCTGATAAAAAAATGCATGGTCATATTAGCAGCAAGTAGTAGAGAGGCATTTTGAGGCCACGTGTGAACTGATTAGGCTTTTATTGGTTTTCTGATTTCCTGAAAAAGAGCCGTGTCAGATCTGTCTTAGGAAGATTAACCTGTCATTAACCTAAGTGCTAGGAAAAAGATAAAGGCTTGCCAGCCAATAAGCTGTTAATTGAAAACTTTTTTTCCTATAGCATTCAACCAGTGAAATGTAAAAGCATCCAGTTTCACTCACATTTTTTCTACAAGCAGGATGTTGCACAAGAAAATGGTGCTTTGAAGAGATGCCTCTTTCCTGAAAGCTTGTCACTTAAACCAGAACTGTGAACTGGGATTTTTTACCATGGAGGTGTGTTCATTCATTACCCAGAAATGTGATTTAAGATCTCCTCCATGCACCCCAGGTACAGAAGTGCAAGTCACATCTGGAATGTTCTCTAACAATCTCAAGACTTTTTCAAAAGGAAACATACTTTGCAATGTGATACAGAGAGGGAGACATCACAGAGATTGATTTCAGATTGTGAAGGCATTCAACATGCATGTTTTTAAGGTAAAAATACCTCCAGCCTAGCTTGGTTCCTATGTAATTTTGCAGGTATCTCTTCCCAATCTGAAGGAAATCACCTGTTTTGTGAACTGCAGATGCTGCTAAAATTGATGTGAAAAACAGTGGTCCAGAAATTATCTGTGTGAGGAATTTCTTTAAAATGCCAGAGCTGTTCTATGGTAATAAATTGTATCAAAATTGATCACAGGGATGATGCTAAACCTCCTGCTGCTTAAAGAAACATCTTTTAAACTGGTGTCTCACAGAGCTACACTACCACTGCAGGTTGAAAACACTAGTGCAAAAATACGAATTTACCATGGTTCTTGTAAACCATGACAAAAGGCCGTGCTGTGGCAAGAAAAGTAACATGGATGGACTCTCAATGTCTTAAAGCCAGTAATACTCTTAATATGGTGACTGAGCACTCTAAATCTCTGGCTTGGGATATCATTTGACTTAATTACTTGCGGATCATCTATCTTAAAGTGCTGACTTGTTCTTGAAAGCATAAGATTGGTGATGCAGTGAAAGTCAACCAACAAATCTGATACATAACTTCAGGTTTATCTTTTCCTTGCTCTTTTTACCCTCCTTTCCAAAAAAAAAAAAAAAAAAAAAGAGCCAGTTTCCAAAATCATGAAGAAATACTGCAAAAGTAATTTCCTGAAAATACTCAAAATTTAATGCTCCATAATCAAGAGGCAAAGCATAAGAAGTAAAATCAGGCAAAGCTTAGACAGTATTAGCAGGTTATGTTCATTGATTTGTTGTAGCATTTCACTGCAGTAAAGAATGGGATTTTTAGAGCACAAAGAGCATTAAAAAAACAAAATCCTAATGTCATATTTCAATTGAACAAATGAAATCTGCACCAATTTCTGGCAACTTTGGTGCAGAAAGAGAAGGAGTTTCAAGACAAGGAGTAATAGCAGTATGTATGGATAGTCGGTGTACATTAGGAATTAGCAGTGAATTTAAGAGCAGAACATTCCTGAGCTGATTGAAAGAAAAATTATTGCATTAAATCTAAATGTAAGTAAAGCTTTGAGTGCTTATACCACACAACTGTTTATCATAAGGGATACAAAGTTTGGCACTAAGCAAGGATCCAAGGGTGTGTTACATTTATTATCAGACCTTGGAATTTATCCATTTCGGGGTGGTATCACAGGAAGCTGTTTGGGTTGCAGTCCTTTTTGTCAAGATGAACCATTGTTCTGTTACTTTTATTTATATTCTGTTCTATGTTTTTCCTTCAATTGAATACTTGTCTGCATGCAAATAAACTCATTTTAAAGAGACACATGCATGATGGAATTGTAGTATAAATTAATATCATCTGGCCTGATTTTTGCAGATCATAACAAATGTTACAAATGAAATTTCCCACCAGTTGCTTCCTTTCTGTAATACATGGCCTGTTCTCCTGATGTGCAAACAAAAGTTGAGTCCATACACAGTACTTGGTGCTATGGACAGCACCAAGACATCTTCAGGACAATTTTTTGTGTTACACTAATTTTTTTTTTAATTGAGCAAACATTCACCATAACACAAGTTTTACCCACCCTACCTCATTCAATCCCAATCTGCCTTTAATTCCTGTTTAGATGCTATTCTGATTGTCCTATAAATGGTGAAGAGCTATAAACTCACCCCAAATGGTTATGCTTTAAACATTAACTTTTCAAAATTACTGCATAATTCTCTCCAGGTATGCCACCCCACTATGCTTATGTTTTGTGATTCCATGGGAGTTTCTTTTAGCCCTTTATCACTGTCTCAGCTTGTTACACCTCTTACACTGTGATTTGCCTTTCCTTGCCTGATTCTCTGCACAGAGTGTTTCTCTCATTTTTATGTTTTAAACCATGCAAACTCTGGCATTTTGGCAAAATAAAAGGAAGTAGCAATTTTTTACTACTACTAAGCCCAGGCTCTTTTTGAAAACTGGCTTGTGTTTTCCTAAGTTCCTGGATATCTGGCAATTTCACATGCACTGAGATCAGCCATTTAATCTGTCACATGGAATAATGTAGGATACCTTTGATGGATAGTTTGCAGAACACGTATTATCCCTGTTTCAGAACTAGCTGAAATGGCTGATAATCATTATACCATACTTTACCTCATTTTTATGTGTTCAGATAGGTAGTTCATTACTTTTAACACTTATCATCATGCCTGAGTGGTGACAGTAATAGCTTCAGTATTGCTTTCTATTTGTAGGAATGTGTTGTTAAGAACTGTAGTAAGTTACATCTGTCCTGATCCTTTCCTTCCTTGGAAAGCATGACATTGCTTCTTTTCATCATCCCTTTAATCTGTTGGGCCTTGTTGGCAAGAGCTGCACCAACACACTTGGGGAAATGGCATAGCTAAAATCTGGATTGAAATGGCATAGCTAAGCTTTGTCCAAACTGGATTGAAAACTCACTGTGGCCACGAGAAAAACAAGAACACTAATTGCTCTTCCTTTTCTTCATCCCCTGACAGCACCCTGCTCTTCAGGAGCTCTTTGATTTCTTCTCTTTAATTCTGGGGGATTGGAGGTGAGTTTTGCTGTTGGGTTTGGTTTTCTGTTGTTGTGTTTGGGTTTGAGGGTTTTTTTGTGTGGGGGGAGGGTGGTTTTCTTGGTTGGGTTTTTTGGTGGTTTTTGGTTTGGTTTGGTTTGGTTTGGTTTGGTTTGGTTTGGTTTGGTTTTTTTGGGTCTTTTTTTGTTTGGTTGGTTTTTTGTTTGGTTTTCTTTTTGTTTAAGTTAGAAGTTTGCCTGTCTTGTTTTGTGAAGTAATAATTCTTGACTTTCCTTGACTTTTACACCAGACATCTAGCTCTATGATTAATTTCTGCAGCCGATCTGATTTCATTGTGGCTGATAATCAACTTTTTCTGATGGCAAAGAAAGTTTCAGTACTGTACAATGACACAACATCAAACCATCTTTCTGGGGCATCTCTACTGATAAGCAACAGTGCACATGGACAGAAGATCATCAATGCCAATTACACTGTGAAAAAAAATCTGCTATTCTCAGATGGTAACTCCTATCACCTCTATAATAAAGGCCTGTAACTAGCTCTGTTACAAAACCCATGTCTTCTGAAATATATAACAGTTCTCTGAGATAAAGCTCTGTATAATAAACCTAATATCCAAGAGCAAGTGTGAAATTACCCAATCACTTTTCAGTAGGCAATTAAACAGGGCAGTTGAAGCAGTTCTGTGCTACAGATAAACGATGGAAAATTGTAGGCCAGTAAGAATCTGCACCTCTGTTCAAAAAGAGTTTTCAGTTTCTGTCTCCAATAGACAGCCTGCAGTCCACTGAGAGCTTTCCCTGCAAAACCAATCTTGTTTCTGCTTCTTCCTTTTGGACTCTGCATGTCCAAGGGCAGAATGAGCAAGGAGACTGACCTGGCACTGCCCTGGGAGGTTGAAGCTTCTCTGTCAGATTTTGTGAACCGTTTCATTAGTTCAGCCACTTCTCTTAGAGGTCTCTATATCTGCTTATGATTCATTATGTTATTTAGTAACCATCACTAGACAGACATATTAAAGGTAATTAAGTCAGTCAAATCATTTCCAAAAGGTTTAATCTTTTCCACCAGATCTAGTAAAATGCTTTGTGTGTACTTAGACATACAGATATCTCTTTTTTCTTTATTGTGGCCAGGCACTGGGTACCCACCAGCCACTCCCTCACACCCCCACCACCTCCATCCCCCAGGATGATAGGAGAGAATAGGAAAAGTGAGAAAAATTTTTGGTTCAATATAAAGACAGTGTCATAATCTGTTTTATAATAATGATGAGCTGGTGTTTGGAACTGTATTGGATTGAAATGGGAAATAACTAATAAGGAAATATATATAACTCAGCTCCACCATTTTAAACCCATTAACATCAGTGGACCTGTTTCTGATGAAAATAGAAGCAAATTTGACTCTTGTTAGCTACAGCCTTTTTTTTAATCAAAAATAAGGTAGGTCAACCTACTTTTGAAAACCTTAATTTAATGTACATGGCATTTTTGTAAACTTTGCTTCAAGAGGAGTCTGAAGACTTACTTTGGAATGAGGCTTTTCCTAGATTTGAATGTGATCTTAATTGAGTCTTATACATGGCATTTTGCCTTCTATACCCACTTAAATGATTATTTTATTTTTTTAAATATTTAAATGGTAAGTGCAGTCAGTTTTGAAAAACTAATAATAACTTTACTTTTTTTCTGCAAATAAATGCCTCTTGATGCAAATTATATCTATAGGATTCTTGTTTATTCTTATTCTTCTTCATTTACTGGTAATTTATTTTATAAATATAGGGTTAAGACAATAAAGCTGACGTTGTTGTTGTAAAACAGCCTCAACTATATTCAGAAAGAAGACTTTAAAAGCAGTGATTAAACACCTATTCTCTAACCTGCCAAAAAAAGAAAAAGAATTTTTCTAAGACCTTGTTATTCACCCAGTATATTAAAGTCTAGAGCTTGTCCAAGGCTTCAGATCCCTTAATCATGGTAGCATAGTTTCAGTGGTACATTTTTAGCATGTAGTTAGAACAATATAATTGCTACTTTATGCAGCTGCAAGAAAATGTAACTGCTGAACTCCAGCGTGCCAAACACAACACGCAGTCTTGCAAGGCTTGGAGCATCATCTGCTCTCATAAATTTGCTATAATAAGACTCCCTAGGCTGGAGTGTTGGATGTCTGACCCTACTCTTGTCAGGGTGGTTAAATGCAATGCAGCATTCAGCCAACTACATTGTTCTTTTTTGGATGGATGAGTGTAAAAACATGTAGACTGTGCAGAGGTAAGATAAATGGAAAAGGCACTTCAGTAACGCTAATGCAGGTACTAAAATAATATTATATCAGAATGAGGTAATATCTGGACAAATAATTTTCCTGCAGTACCTCAGTCATTTATCTTTACGTGGTGTCTTGAGCTGCTGCTGTGTGCAGCATCAATTTCTGCACTTTACTAGTAAAGTACTATCAAAACTGGGAATTGTTGCTTTGAATGTTTTCATGCGCTTCTCTAAAGGTCAGTGAAAGGAAGCCCGCCAAATAAAGTTTTTGTTTTAGCATATTTCTTAAATAATGTAATTTTTCTGAAGATGGCAGCAGTCAGAATATTTCCATGGTACTGAAATACTAGATATTTTAGTGTAAAATATTCAACACTTTTTAAAATTCCAAAATACAGAAGACTAGTGTTTCTTAGAATTTTAATCTGTTTAACTTTATTTTTGTGCAAAACTTACCATTCATCTGTTAATTGTTTGATTTTTCATGTTTAAGTTAACTAATTCTTAAGGTTTTATCAACCAATCACTTCTTATTTTCTCTATAATAAAATTTACATCTCTAATTCATTTGTCTCCCTGCTACAAAAGCACCTGTCTCCTGCTGGATGAAAGAATATGTTGAAAGATGAGTTTTGTTAATCCCTGACTGATGCTACTGAGCTCCAGTGGGCAAAACAAACTATTTAATCAACATTTATTTGGCTTGCACTGTGTGTATTACACTCTAGCCTGCACAGCCAGGCTGTCAAGGATTCCATGCTTTTTCAAGAAACATATACTCTTCTTCCCAAAGCACAAGCAGACATTTAACACCTGAGATATTTTCATTCCACTTCTTCCAAACTCTTCCAACCCTTTCTCTTCCAGAGAAGTATTAGTACCATCATCACTTGGAAGGGCTCAAACCTACTTGAACTTAGCAAGTTTTCTGCCAGCTCTTTGCTTTCACTTTGCTATTATGCCTAATTTTGTTCTGCCTGGCTGACAGTGGCTGGGATAGTCACCCCTTGCTCCCTGCTTTCTGAACCAAGTGGCTTTTCAGGGTTGGAGGAAACCAGAGTTCCCCAGTCCAGAGCCCTGGGACCAGCATTCTCAGCCCAGTGGAGGTTTCACCTGATTCCAGAGCCCTGACTCAAAAATAGGGACAGCCTCGTCTCCCTGATTTCAAGTTTCAGCTTGACACCAACTGTGGTAACTTTAGTTAACAGCTAAGAAGCTGTAAGAACTTCTGAGGAAGCAGACCTTTAACTTTCTTGAAGTTTCTAAGTTCTTTTTCTTCTGCTCTCTGCTTATTTAGTGTACTGAAGAAGTCTGTACCATCACACTGGTCACAAGCTGGTGCAGTGACAGCATTCACAGGATCTTGGGGTCTTCCTTGGGCATTGTAGGAGAACACTGGAAATGCCAACCTCTCATCCAAGACAAGCTTTCCTATGCAAATGTTTAAGAAATCCTGCTGTGCTCACCTTGTGTACAGATCGTTTTCAATAATTTTTCAGTCTGCTTCAGAGCCTTATGGGCAAATATAAACAAAATTTGAGCACTGTGAAAAATACCTGACCAAGTTTCAGCAGTCTAGAACATGTGCCCTACAATTTTATTCTAAGCAGAAATTCTCAGGCACTCAGTGATCACCTTGGAATGTGATTTTGTAACACTATGCTTGGGTGGGAGTTAGTTTTGAGGGTTTGGCTGTTTTTTTCTATAAGGGCAGGGCTGTTCATCCATGTGAGCAGTGATTTTAATGAGGAAGGGAACAGAGAGATTCCTCCCTTCACACGCTGAATTCCTATTTTACAACATTATGTAACTCTAATCCCTGTTTCAGCACTTCAGCAGGATGAAAGTGGCAGGTATTTGGCTCTTTCCTGTCACATCACCATAGTGTAATGGTGGATTTAGCAGGGTGAAGTGAGGATTTTCATCCCTTACTGCCTCTTATGTCTGTCTCTGAAGCCAGTAATAGTCATGCCTCCTGTGGGCGTTCAGGATGGTGTTCAGGGGCCAAAAGACTCTTCCCTTTCCAGGACAGTGAGTTGAATAAGATGCCAGTAGTTTGCCCTTGGATGAGGGAGGAAATCTTTGGTTTAGTGCTGAACTCAGCTCTCAGAAATTGTAGAAGTTGAACGTGTAAGTTTTTGCCAGATGTTGTGTTTCTACCAGATTTGGAAGAGGAATGAGGATTTGAGAGTATAGCTTTGAAACATTGCACTTAGAATTAAAACACATGCATTGTGGCAGCAGTGCTGTCTAAATTGTCTTTGTAACTCTCACTTTTTACTGCATTTTTAATTTGGCTTGTGGTGCACTCCATGTTTTACAAAGGGATTAAACACCAAACTTACTCACGTGGCAGATTTGTCTCATAAGACTGTCTGGTCTGTAGTAAAAAGCAAAGTGTTAAGTCATGTTCTGAAGACAGAAGCAACAAGAGTTAATTCAGCCCATTTACCCCTGAAAAAAAAAAAAGAAAAAAAAAACAAAACAAAAAACAGAAGTGGTATACTAACCAAATGACAGAATTAGGGGCATATTCCACACTCCTGTTAATATTGACCATTGAAACTAAGAAGCTGTAAGTCAGGTCTAAAGGGCACCCAGTCTCACAGTAGGTTTCTGCTCTCCAGGAGTCTTTTACATTGAACCACCGGACAAAGTATAGTTTAATAGATTTTTTCTTCAATAAAGAAAATATATAGTCAGGGACTAAGTTTAAAATGTCAAACTTAACCAGGCTTCTTATTAAAGGATTATCTTGTTATTATTAACTTGTGAAATAAAAAAGTGGAGCTATGAAGAAGTTTTAAAGGTAATTATTAGCAAAATGGTGACATTTCTGTTCCAGTGACTGCTGTGGCCAGCTATTTCATTAAGATTGCTAATATAATGACTCTAAGTTATTTTCTGAGAGAGAAAAACATTTTCTTAATTAGAAAAAATGTTGAAGTCACTCACAAACATTTTAGTAATTTTGACAGGGGAAAAAATGCTATGTATTGTTTTGTTATTCTTTTATTCAGTAAAGTTTGCAGAAGAGCAAGAGCAAACTGCAATTGAACCATCAGATTTTAGTTCCTGCATTAAGCAGTTTTTTCAAATGTGTTATAAGCATGATAGAGCAGCCTTATCATTATTATGTGCCTGAAACTGAGCAGATGTCCAATAAAATTGGCAGAAATACCAGTTGTTCCCTAAGGTGGCTTTTCTGCCAATAGGGAGAAATGCACTAAACCCAGCCTTTAAACACTGTTCTGTGGGAAAAGACAGCAACCTTAAGGCCAGAAGCACAGGAATCTGAAGTGCTACCAGTGTCAGACTTGTTGCAGGTAACACTAAGCTTGCAAGAAGCTGACTTCCCTTACTTTCTGAACACAGTGGCATAATAATTCAGTGTGTAAGGCAAGATCTCACACAAGCTTGCAGAACAGTTCCTAGATGTGTTCAGCCTCTATTTGTGGTTTTGGTTGCACTTCATTTATTGAAATTGCATCCTTGATTGCTTTGCATCCATCTTAAGACATTCAGTAATTCAAGCAGAGTTATCAGGCAATGCAGATTAGGCAACACAAATATTCTGCCTGAAAGAAGTTCCTCCTTCACCCCTTTTCTCTGCTGTTGCTCCTACTCTCCTTGCTGAACTCAGAACCACTGTGCAAGCAGAGCCTTGAGTAAATACACCGTAAAATGTCCAGTGGGAGCTGCTGCAGCCCCTCAGCAGAAGGCAGCTCTTCATCACCCTTTCCACTAATGGAGAAAAAGTCATGGGAGGGGACCTCATCCCCAAGATGCCAAGTGACTCAGTCAGGTGTCAGATCTGCACACACTCTGGCACGAGCATGGTTTTACTGCAGCTCTAAGACAAATCTCTTTCTGTGCTGCAGCTTCTTATCTAAAATAATTGTTTTTTAAAACAAGGATTTTTCCATCATTTAAGTACAATTAAAATATAAAAGCTTTTTGTACTACTACTGGCACTGTGTGGAAGACACATTGATGGTGTCACAACAGTACAGATACAGTGTGAAGACACATGGGATAGCAAAAAGAATTGGCCTGCAGTCCAGTTCTTTAATTTTAATCACAGCAAATTATACACTATGGTGGCCAGATGGTTTGGTTTCACTTTATACAGCTGGTTGAAAAAAACCCAGAATTAATTATCATAAAATTGAGAAGTTTTCAGCTACTTAAAAGTGCACTAAATTAGAAACTGCCCATTAAGGGCATTTTCTGCTACTTCTAGTGGAATGGTGTGCACTGAAGTCTTGTAAGCACACTTTGTATGTATGATTTTAATCTTTCTCCATAAAAGCCCTGACTGAATTACAAGAAGTTAAAGCCTTGTGGCATTTAAAAGCACTGGTTTCATTTGTTGCACACAGTTTCTTTCCCTCCACTGTATGAGGGGATAGCTGCACTTCAAGGCTCTTTGTAAGATGCCCTGACTGAGTGACCAAGAAATGGCTTTCCTGGCCTTGGTGCTTTGGAAATCCTCATCACTGATGTGTATTTGCTTTTATTGTCATTGAACTTCTCAGAGATCTGCTGTTGTTTTTTTTCCAAACATTGGCTCTTAAGAGAACAGTTTGCCTGCACACCTGGATATGTTACATCTGTGTTTTCAGTCTGGGAGCCAACAGCTGCCTGATTCAGAAAACCTGAGCGTAGCTTTAGCTTGCAGTTATTGTTGCAAAATATTTTGGCAGTCAAAACTAGCAAAAGTTTAACAGACAGATTTTATTTCACTTAGCTGGTTTTTGTGATTTTTTTTTTTGTTTTTTTGAAGGCAGTAAATAGGTGAATACATTAATTTCTTTGCTAACAGCCTGGAAAATTGGTCTCAAACTCATTAATGCAAAAACAAAGAGTAATTTTGAGTAACTTCAGACTGAGAGGAATTGCTCTAAGAGGTGTATCTCATGTTTTAGACAAATCATATCAACATGGCAATTTTTAAGAATTGTGTTGGAAGAAAAACTAGTCTATTACAGGGTCTACAGCTGAGGGGAAGCTATCTGGCTGCAAAAAGAGAATATGAAACCCCCACTTCTTAAGCTAAAGAGCACATTTCTTTTCATAAAATTAACCCTTCAGACCGCTTTAGAATCCCAGTCTGGTTTTTTTCCCCTTAGTTTCTTTTCAAATTTTGAAGTCTGAGCCAAATTTTTCAGAGCTTAGGGTTCAAGTGATTTACTCTTAATAGTGAATGCTGATATTATGACCTGTGCCATGATGATGAAAACAATTTAAAAGTGCAAAAAAGAAGTCTACAATAGATCAGCAAAAATGTCTGGAAACAATCATCTTTGCACTCTAACAGATTTCCTTGTCTTTATTTTAATTGCATGTGCTGATTAAGCACGTGCATTCCTCCTCTAAATATGCTGGAGTTGTGCCTTCATGCTCACAGAGCACAGCTTCTCAGTGTAAGTTCTCTAATGTGTGCCTTTATCAGTTTTTTTAGACTAAAAACACAAAGCAATACTCTTTGTCAATACTCAGTTTAAAAAAACACTCAAATAAATGTTGTGCCTGCTGGTATTTTTTCATATCTGAAAGTTTGTCAAGAATTACAGCAGCCAGGAACTACCTTGAGATTGCTGTGGCAGCATGAGACAACTGTAGAGCACAGTCAGAGCTGCATAGCACAGTGGTGATGAAATTTCTCCTGAGGAATATAAACTATAAAAGGTTGAAAGACCTTCATGCATCTTTCTTTTAAATTAAATTCCATGCTGGTTTTATTTTTGTGCGTTGCCTCTCGGGATATAATATCAAATGCTGACAGCAAGATAAAAAGATATTATTTTCCTTTGTGTTTTCTTTGTCCTATGCCATTACTATACCTTGCTCTCAACTCTTCAGGGTACTTCTGACAGAAAAATACAGGAGTAACAAAAGTTACCATTTTTTTTTTCAGTCTGAACTCACTAATGTAAAAAATTGGCATCATGGCTGGCCAAAGGTTTTGGATATGGTACAAAGTAAGTACTGGAATCACACAAGTCCATTCTACATCAGTTGCTGCTGTTCATGGCACAAACCATTGATGGACCTTACAGGCCACTCCTTGCATGTCCTCTGTTAGGGATTATTAACCATGGTAAGATACTAGCTTAGAATTATCTACATCCTGATGAATATTTATATTCATCAGTAGTTCTCACTAGAAATACATTTTAAAGGGACTTTCGGGTTGCCTATATTCAGGATATTAAATGAAATGCCCTGTTTGGATTTAAAAGATCTCATACTGTTTAAGAATGATGTTTAAAAATTCTACCCATTGCCATATTCACAAAGCAGCCTATGCTTGCAAACTGCAGCAAAGCTGTGAACTGCAAACATAGCTTTTCAAGGAAAACTTAGCAGTCTGAGGAGAAAGATGACAGAATTACTGAAGTCCACTCACAGGGTAGATTACATTAAATTACATTTAATTTAATTTCTTGCTATTTACGAAAATAAGCACAATGTGGCTGGTTCTGGGCTTCCAGAGTTAGTAGCATGTTCAGCTATAAGCACAGATACAGATAGTACAGATACCCATTTTAGGATTTTTGGTAGTTTATATAGTTATCCCCTGCTGCACTGGACTTGAACAAGCTCATGTTTCCCACTGAGCCCCTCTGGCTCATGAGAGAATCTGATGCTTTGTGTGCCATGAATTCCTCTGCCTGTTCCCATTGCACTAATCTTGTCACCTACATAATCCCAGGGTCTATCCCATGGAGGGACTGACAGATTACATGCAATTATTGCTATCAAATCAAATTGGGACTTATTAAATGTCAGAATTCTTTTCAAGGTGGTATAAGTATGTTATATATGTTCTTCAAATTGAGTTTATATAATCACTTACCAAATATTATTTTTTTGTTTCATTAATTCCTCTTGGTGAATTTTATGATATTTACTATCCTTCTGAAGAAGAAATAAGTTTTATTTGTCCTATCTCTTTTTTCTACTTAGGTAGGAAAGGGGATGGTTGCTTTTTTTTTTTTTTTTTTAATACAGAGTAGTGTGTGTTGTGTAAGAGTCCCAGAAAGCTTACAGTGTCACCTTAATGCTTTATAAAGGGCTTTGGTAGCATTAGAATATTACTTAAGTAACCTTAACAACAATTCAGGACCCACTTACAAAACTAATTTTAAAAGGCATCTAAAGAAGTTTGAGGACCACAAGAAATTATTATTCATTATTAAAAGAGAAGAGGAATAATTAAAGTTTAATTGCCCTCTAGTCATCAGTGTAAGCTTTCACAACAATTTCTTCTCTTGTTAGTTGATATCAGTACAGCCTTGTTGTGCCTTTATGCTTCATAACTTTGGTAGCAGACAGATTTCTGCATAAGTATTTTTGTCATGTAAGAAAACAGATACAGGACCAAAAACAAAAACAAGGCACTAATTTACAGGTTTATTATTGTGTATTCAGGATTGTGCATTTTCACATACATGCACACTGAGAAGCTACAAGCAAATTAAATCAGAAAATGTACTAATAAAGAAGCAATAACCTGCACGAAAAAAATTATAGGAAGATGCAAATAGAAACTGTAGAAAAAAATATAATTTACATGAATGCTTTTATGAAAAATATGCAATTTAGAAATTAAACCAGATTTGCCTGCATTGTACCCAGACATCCATCTAAGACAGGACCTTCAGAACACCAGAATTTTTCCAAAATTCTTAATCTTCTGTCAGTCAGTCTGACCACCAGCTGCATAAAGGCAAGCCAGTTAAACACTCTCTGGCTCATATCTGGTACAAAAATAGCCACACTTCATTAAGTAGGTCTAAGATACTCAGGTCCACTCTCCTGTCCCTGGCAAAAGCCAGGAGCACATGCCCAGGGAACAGGCACCCCTGTCACCCTCACTGCTTCCAGCAGCCTGTGGCCACTCTTTCAAAGAAGAGCTTCAACAAATGGGTTAAATGGGCTTTTTCTACCTGAATTTTTCTGGTTTTTTTAAACTCATATTTACTTTTAGCCTCCATACCACCTTGTGCTAATCAGTTCCACATTATAATTGCACAGATATTCCTCTTTTTTTTTCTTTTTTTTTCTTTTTTTTTTTTTTTTTTTTTTTTTTAAGAAATTGAATAATTTCTCTAATTATTTTGCAGGAATGTTTCAAAGATTTCCAGAAAGGCTGCCTTGAGGTTAAAGGAAAATAAGACTTTTCATTTCAGCAACCTCTGGTTTTTATGTCTACAGACAAGACCATTGCCTGTCACTGTAGTAAGGGGATCAGATAAAACTTTTAAATGGTGCTGTCTTCCCACATCTTTAAGTCCAAGTTTTTTATTCCTGTGGTTTGCAGAGACTGATGGTGCTAATATATAACGAGAGAGACTTAGTGTGAATTTTTTGGGTAAAAGCTGGGGCCAGAGTTTAGTCTCTTGAAGCTTCTCCCTGTAATAGATGTGGATTTCTCTGTCTTGATCTTGTTTTCTGCAATTCTTAAGTTTCAAATGCTTCATTAAACTTTCCCCTGTGTTTTATAGCAAAATCCATAGAAAACTTGGAGTTTCCTAGACACAGTCTATTACATCCCTAAGGGTTTTTATCTCATAACCTATGTTGGTAGCCTTGAGTCCCCACCATCAAATATGAAGGTCTAAGTGCCATCTGGAAAAGGGCTAGGATGTTCCAGGTGACCTGGGTGGTTCTTTACAATCATATTCAGAGTCAAATAAGCACAGGCTTGTTTGATAGAGACTCTGCTCAGGCAATAGGTTTCTGTGTGTGTAATCCTTGATGCTGGATTTAAGTCATTGCAACTAAATTTTGTTTTTTACTCTAATGCCTAAGTTCAATTTTTTTCTTTTCAGGCCTCACATTTATGGCAGAATTTAATATATAATTTTTTCATCCTTTCTTGAAGTGCCTTTCCTTCTCTCCTATCCCTATTCTCAAAGTCTGTCAGTCCCTCTGAGAGGTACTGCTTTTGTTTTCCATCTGCTTTTCCTCTTTTGTACTACATTGCTTGCAGACCTACAAGAGTTCACTGTTTCTACATTCTCCCTCATTCTACTCCTGGACTTTATTGGAGGGTAATACACATGAATAAATGTACAGCCCAGCTAACCTGGATGTGGACATGCAGTAAGTCTGAGAAAATTGTGCTTTAAATAGAGAAGGAGCTTTTCCTTAGAGTGAAAGTGAGGATATTAAATGGCTAAAAAGAACAGTGTTGCCAGCGTAGTCCTTCTAATCTGTGTGCACTTCATCACTATAATCCCTCAGTAAAGCTATTCTAGCAGGAACATGGCCAAGAACTTGAAAAGCAGCTTCTTCTCTTACTTGAAGCTAATTCTAGCTTCCATGTTTCCAGTTTAGTCTAGTTTATTGCCCTGCTTCTTCAAGTCTTCTCATGTTTTCCCTTAATTCTTTTTTAAATAATGACCTTTGCTGATAAGCATGTCATAAGCTTATTTTTTCAAATGCTCCACCTTAAAATTGGATGGGTTTTTTCAGCTTCATCAAATAGATAATTTAAAATAGCTTGATGATTATCTTGAAGAGTTATTTAAATAAAACATAGATTTTTCTGACATTTTAACCTTGTCTTCCAGAAGGAAAATAACAACAGAGTTTGGAGAGTCTTCCATCCCATATGAAAGAAATATGCACATTTTCAATCACTGAGATGGCTTGTTTTTTAATATTCCCATTTATGCTGTTGCTTTTTTCAGAAGAAGGTTTGAAAATGAAAATGTACAAAACCAAATTCAGGCCACTTTATTTACTAAAAAAATTATCTATGGCTTCTGAAATTTGTGGTTTCAAACCTTTGATTTTTTTCCTTTGAACACCGCTGTTATTTTGGGAGGGCAGGAGGGGTGGGGGGAAGAATTCTGAGTACTATTTGAGTGTTTTAAAACTTCCTCTTTTCATTAAACAAGAAATTTGGTAGATATACACTTGGGAAATTCTGTGTTGGCATCTCAAATTCCTAAATATTGAAAATTTAGATTTGATGAAAAGCAATAAAAGACTGAAGATTGCCATTTTAAGCTGCATTTCTTTTTCTTGCTATTCTTTGTTATTAAAAATATGGCATTCTTTGCCTGCTAGGGATAGTTTGGAGTGACGTATTTCCAAATACCACTTCACGTGTTTCAGATTCTGGTTTTATTCAGTATTTCATAAAGAAAATCCCTGCTGCTTCTGACTGTTGCAGGTCTTGATCTTACAACTGACAGGATGTTAGTGGGCAGCTATTTTTGCTCTGGGGAGACTGTTAAAAGTGATGCAAGGAATGAGTAGAGATTAGGAAAAAATCACCTTTTAATGATAACTACTGTATCTGTCTCTGTTGAGGTCCTCCAGGTATCCATGTGCTCTTTTTTCTCCCTTCTCTGCCTCTTCAGCAGCATTGCCCTTACTGGCTGCAGACTCTGGTTTATGCAACCTAGGTGCAAATATGTGCTGAAAGTCTGTCCCAGCAACAGCCCAGCTTGTGGCTCTTTTTCACTGGAGGCTTGTATCCCTTTCTGAAAAATATCTTGCAATTCTGATCTTACATGATTAGCACATCACAGCTCTTTATTTGTCTAAAAATACTGGCAGACCACGAGAACCTGCATGCCATGGCCTTAAACCTTGTGTATCAGGGCCAGCTTGGCCAGCTCATTCTGCCACCAGTGCACACCCCATGGATGCACCACCACAATGCCCATCAGTCCTGGCACTGAAAACAAGGTCTCATGACACATCCAGCAGTAGCTTTCAGCTCCTTTGCCATCTTGAGACCACATTTGTCTCTCCTGGCTGTTGACACTGCTTTTGCAGCTGAGCAAGCAGGAGCCCTGGCCCAGAGGAGAATGGATCTCATGCAGCTGCACAGCACTCAAGGGCAGTGGGACTGTGCCCTGTTCTCCAGAGCAGAGCTGCTTGAGTGCTGCTCACCTTCCTCTGGTGAGACATCACTGCAGTGCCACTGGCGGGACATCACCTTTGCAGTAGCCTTAGCTGTAACAGCTGTATTTTTACATTCTACCAGTTTAGTCTCTAACTACTGCGTGCCATAGTATCTGCATTAGGGCTAAAATGCTGTAAACCTGTACACTGCTATGTACTGCAATACAGCACAGACATTATGGCACTACAAGTTTCCACAAACAATTTGAAGCAGCAGAAGCAGCAGTCCTGCACTCCCCATACTTCTGGCCACCCTTTTCCACCCTCACTTTATCTGTTCTCTTGTAGAATCTAGTATTGTGACACCAGGCAATGCAAAAATGTAAGCAATGTTTTCTAAATCTAACTGTATTTATTGGTATTCAATCTTATTGCAAGCTTTTTCCTGGATCTGTTCTAACACTTCTTCCTCAGTGCAAACACAAATAGTTCTGCTGGCCTAAGGGAAGGGAAAGGATGGGATTGAAGGAGCAATGGCAGGAGGGAAGCAACTTTCAGGACAACATTGGCTTACAGGAGACTCAGATGCTTCTAGAACCTGCTGTCTAAAGACAAGTTTTTTGTGTTTAGTGCAGGGCCGCTTTCAGTTTTACCAGGTTATCCAAGTTGTGTTGCAGTTTTGACCTCTCAGATAAGATTTGGATCACCATATATACAGAAATAATAAAAATGAAAAGTCATTCACTCCAAGGCAGCTGCACGAAATGTATCCAAGTATTAATGGTTTTAAGTTTTAGTTAAAACTTAATAAATTATTAAAATGAAGGTTTAGAAACTACCCTCAAAGTTCCTGCATGTTGCTTTTTCAATATTCATCCAGTTTAAATACCTTTAGCACCACAGATGCAAGTGCAAGATGACAACCAGTATAATCAGTTCATCTGAGGCTCTGCAGACTGACTGTGCACAAAGACTGTAATTAGCTGCTAAAACCATGGGCTACTAAAACTGGGTGCCAGTAATCTTTCTAGGGTGCTATATTTACTTAGTCTATCTTGGTGGTGATCTGTAAGAGGTTTAAAGTAGGTCTCAAAGGCAGAGTTGATGTTTGAATGATCATTGCTGGGAAGCAAGAATCAGCATTTGGATGAATAAATACTGAGAAAGGTTACCTGGTATGTTTGATGCAATGGGTGCTGGTACATCAGCAGATGACATCAATGCCATGGAAATTCACCACTGGTACACAAAGTTTATGAAGGAGTGCCCATCTGGACAGCTTTGCCTGCATGAATTTAAACATGTCCTGGATCTACATGGACTAACTCCTGAAGCTAACAGCTATGTTGATCAAGTATTTCACACGTTTGACATGAATAAGGTAAGAATTCATTCTTGACTTCCCAGCTTTCTTATGGCTTTATCATTTGACACACTCCGAGATGTCTCAGAGAGCTTCAAGCTCCCTACTCAGAGGTAATGTAAGTGATTCAATGGAAACCTCTGAGCAGATAAACGCGAGTGGCTGGAAAACAATACTGAATGCTCTGTTCCCAGTACATTTTGCCAGTTTGAAAATTTCATACTAATACTAGAATGACACAACTAAAGTGTCATTCCAATACATGCTGATGATTTCTCATCTTTGAAAACCAGATTTTTATTACTATTTTCAGTGTGCATTAATAATTGAAATTTTTATTTATATAGATGCTTGAAAAATCTTTCTAAGGCAGTGAGTGTTCAGCTAGATCCATAGGTATTAATGCTTTCAGATTATGCAACATAGGCACAATAATATTCCTTCTGTGCAGGATTCATTCTGAACAACTTCTGTGTCCTAATTCAGTATCAGTCAATCCTCTTTTTTGAAAGGCACATCTGTTTTGATACATCATCCCAGTTTTACTGCTTAATAATATGGGTCCTGCTAAAGATATGTCCAGTGGCTGTTAGATGCACTGCTGTCTAATTTTATTCCATACAGGTTCCTTCCATCCATGAGACTCATCCAGAGTTATTTTCTCCTTAAGCCAAGGTAACACTTTCTACTAAATGTGACAAAAGGAGTGATCCATCTGTAATTCCCCAAAAAGTCACAGAAATTAGGCTTAGGCTGAATTGTCAATAATACAAACTCAGATTTCAGCTAATAGAACATATGGGCCCATCTTGGTATAAAAAATATTTTTAAAAAACAATAAAGTATTTGTGTTCTCTACCCACATTATTTATCTCAATGAGTTCAGAGATGTAATGAAAAATTTGTTATTACATTACGCAAATTACTTTAATAGCAGGTTAAAACTGGTCCAAATAGCCATAACTATAATATAATATAATAGCCCCAGACATTTTTCTGTTCTAGACATTGCCTTTCTATTATTAATTATGGAATTAATTATACTTGCTTCAGAAAATGCAGAGAATATAAGATACCTTGTGTGTTTTTACATACAACATTACCTCTATTACACTGTTTTCTTGTGTTTCCATGCACATGTCCACTCCCAATTCCACTTGCTTTTTTTGAATTATGTACTTCTTTCTTCCACAATCCTCAAGGACCCTTCCTATAAAATCAGGATCCTTACATGCTCTTTTCTTTCTACTGCAAATTACCAGATGGTTAAACATATCAAAATTTGATTAAGTAGTACCACCTAACTCAATGAATGTGCTAATTATATATGATGAGCAAACTTCCAGTACACAAACATGAAACCTGACTGGCAGAAATTGTTCATTTGATGCATTAAGTTCCCCAGAAAAGCTTTATGAGTGCTAACCTTCCTAGACAGCACACATGGACAGTATGAGCTCACCTAAGAGTTTTTCTAGTTTAGAGTTAATGTGTACTGCAAAAAGCCCTTGACACTTCAGTGTTCTTGAAAAGTGTGGGGAGCTTTGAGTGTTGGGGATTTTGGCTTTTTATTTTATGAGAGAACATATTTTGGTTTGTTGGTATTTTTGAAGTTCCTAATTGCCTTTCTCCCACTACAAGTATCTCATCACCTATGAGTTGTTTGCTCAAGTTATCTGAGGAATATTAAGATGTATGCCTTAAACTTTTTAGGTTTGACTCTTACTACCAATCAATCTCTCATCCCCTTCTCTGCTATTCCCAGAATTTTTTGATCAATTGGTATATTTCCACCAAATTTCAAAGAGTAGGCATTTCAGTTAATCAGTTCCTAATGTTTTCATAAAATTTGGCAGCTGGGTAGCAGGGACACATCCAGAATGAATGCCCTGTTCGTGCAGAATTAAGCTTTTATTCACTGTTTAAGGCAACAGTTGGCTGACAAAATGAGCATTTTGTTCTTCAAAATCTTCAGGCATTTGTTTCCTTTTGCCTAGAGAAAATACAGGATGGAGCTGGGGTACCAGCATTTGGGGTTTTAGGGGACAAAAGACATAGTTTGTATGGGTCTAGGCTTTTGTTTTGCTATTCCCAAAAGGGCTTGTTTAATTTGTGTTCCAAGTTAGACAGAAAAAGATGCTTCCGTTTTTTATCAGTTTGGAAGTCTTCCCCCCATTTAAATGAAATTTAACAATGATTTGGCCTCTAGGGCTTCATAAAATCTACTGTAAAACTGCTTATACTAGGCTTAAAATCTCATTATTTAATAATGTGCTCCCACTATGTATCTGATATTCATTTCCTGTTCTGCAGGATGCTGTAACAATCCTCCACTAGCTACTTCTAATCTGAGGCATAGATTTTATTGTGTGCTTTCTTAATTAAGCTGTTGCTCAGCTGCAGCAATAGGACCAGGCAAAGTTATTTAGAAGGCAGAACAGGAATGGCACATTTAGAATTGTCAATTACATAAGATTGTATAGTCTATATCCATTTGGAAATGGAAATAAGATGAAGAATGGGGCTTCCATTCCCAGAAAAACGGCTGGCAAGTTTTAATTTCTCCCCTATCTATTTGTATAATTTAGTAGTTGGAAAAGCTTAAACTTAGGGAAATGAATCAAGTGAACCAGAATGTTTTATCTGAATGTTTTACTTTTTCCCTTTAAATACTAATTTTAAAATCTATTTTTTATTAAATGGCAACAGTGTAGCTACATTATTCAGATACAACACATAGCATCTAGATAAGCTGTAGCTCAGTTTCACTCTTTTTTTGCCTTGAATAAAGTCTTGTGAAAGCCTCATTGAAAACCCTGTGGCAAACAAAAACCAGGACCTCTCAAACAACGTGCCAGTGTTTCATAAGTTTCCTCTTTGTCATTCATACTGCATCTGTTTAGTTAGACATGATGTGTATATTTATCTGCTGTAATTTATGTTTCCTGTGAAGTCATTCTGTGGGGCATCAGGGAAGGGATTTACGTAACAAGCAGAATGAACTGTGGCCATACCGGCTTGCCAAGAAAAATGCATTTGGGAGTTTTATGGCTTGGCATGGTTTTCTCAGTATCTTCATAGTGTTCTTGGTCATTCTGACTGCATCAACACTCCTAACAAGAGTGTGGCTCAGGCAGAGTACAATGGACAAGCATTTGGCTTCTGGATTCAGGTCTTAATGCAGAAATCCAGCTCAAGATTTCTTTCTGTGCTCAGTGGAGACAAAGGATCTTTCTTCAAGATGACTCAGCTCTTTCCAAGTTAGAAGAACCTAGTCTCTCTGCCCTGCCTTATACATCAAGGGAAAAGCAACTTACCTGAGTCAGTGGAAACTAACAATCTTTCTTACCAGAAGATATTTTTTTAATCAGCTTATGAAAAAATCCAATGTAAATCAAGGTTTTGAAGCAACCTAACGTGTACAGGTGCAAAAAGCCATAATGCCATTTTATTTTGATGTTGAAAATTTCAGCATTAGTTTTCTTTTGTTTTCTTCACCCCTCCAAACATACTCCACCCCGAATTCTTCATATCAATTTTATCTGCTAGAGGATCAGATTTTCTCTGCTGCCATGGTGGTAAAAATCACTACTAGATCTATGACATTAGTGTATGATGAAAATAATTTGCTATTAAATTTCTTGTAGCATGCATGCATTTAAACTTTAGGAAATGAGATTCCAAGCAAACAACAAACTTAGCTGTCTGCAAGCTTCTTCTTGAACCTGAAATTGCTGAAGATGACTCTGTCAGCTTCCAATTTCTATGATGACAAAAGTGCTATGCTTTAAATATTCAAATTTCTATCACTTTATTATCTGAAAACCCATCACTGAGCCTGTGAACAGAACATGTGTGTTAAGTGGATTATGCAAATGAAGAAATATGATTACTTTTTACTGTCTCCCCATGCTCTTGCTGTTTCCGAATTATATACATAAAGACATGTTGTTAGTTCTTTTTAACCTTAGGATTATAACAGGAAAAGTACTTATACCATGCTTGGTTTAGATGGGATGTTAAATCAAAGTGTGTACTTTTAATTGGAGAGTCATGAAGAGTCTTGTTTTCAGTAAGAAGTCTCCTTCCCAAATTGCACTAGCTCTGATTTATACCCTTTCTTCAGGTACTGTCATGTGAATTTCACCCATGTTTGTATTTAAATAACCTGATATTTTCTGTGGGAGATTTCTTTGAGATCTGAACATTTTTTTTCCCCAATGATAATGATGCTGCATGGTCTATTTCAAGTTTAGCAAGAGTACCAAGACTGCAAACCTGACACAAGCTCTTATACAACAGGAGCATAAATGTCATGTTTCTTCTTCAAGAGAGTCCCTGCAGAAGCACCTGAGAACGTGTCAAGGTCATTCCAGACAAAGAGACGGAGCCACCTATTGACAAGCTCTTCAAACATCTCCAAAATTAGTTTGTTTCCGTGTAGGTGGGGCTAAGGATGAGAGACTTAAAACCCTTTCACTAATGGTTGGCTGTGTGAATATTTTTGTCTTCATTCACCTCTTTAAAAATTACTTTCCCCACCATTTCTAAAATAAATTCTGTTCAGAGCTGCATTTTTACACAGTTACAAATAATCTTTTCTGGTTTTCTTCTGGATTTTATCATTGGCATTTTTATTCTTATTTGGAAAGCTTGTAAAAAAGTTATACAGCTATTTTACTTCCCTATTCACCTCTTATAGAAAACAGCTTTTATAGCTAGGTAGTGAAAGGGAGGCAGACTTAAATTTTTGCATAGATCAGAAAGAAGATTGTCACTTCAAGAAGATAAATTGAAAGAATTGACAAATGGAGTGGGAAAAGTGCAGTCAAAAAAACAGGAATAGACAGTAATAAGTAGATAACAGCTTTTCAGGAGAGAGAAGAAACAAGTGAAATGTAAAACAAGAAGCAAAATTTACAAAATCAAGGCACAAGTATAAAGAGATGGGAATAAATGTTCAAGGAGTGGAAGGAGGAAATAGTGCCTCATCCCTTTATAAGTTAATTGAAACCCTTGTGGAACTGAAATGCCAGCAGTGGAGGAAAAGTGTAGAGAAGATAGTTAAAATCTTAACAAGAAATTAATTCTCCATCAGAAACAGAGCTGATAGTTGGACAGAAACAACACAACACAATAAATAAATAAATGTGGTTGTTTGCTCACTGCAGTGAGAGGGGGCTGGCAGTGGCAGCCAAAGGATCCAGCCCCTGGAGGTGTCTCACCACAAAGCCTCTCCAGTGTCCCAGAAAAGCACTGGAAGAGGGATTACTGGACAGAAATACCACCATGCTCTCCAGCAAGAGCACGAGCCCTTGTCTTGGGAGCCCAGGCCACTAGGAGATGCCAGTGGCTCAGTCTCTGCTCACCCTGGGAAAGACTTCGGGCACCAGGAAGGAAAACGTCTCCAACAAAAACAACTGCACCTAATTAGGGAAGACAGCCTCGTCTTTTAATTAAATGTTTGCTGATAACTCTATTGGCTTGGCTTTCCTTTTTCCAAAGTGCTTAACTCAGGGGATTCTATTGCTAGTAGAAAAAAAAAATAAAAAATAATTTCAAATTTATTCCAAATAACTGTGCTGTGTAGGCAGATAAAAACAGGAAGCCAAGATTTAGAGTTGTTTAAGGATCTATATGTAGCATTACTAACTGGAAAAATCCAATTTGTCTAAGCTGAAATCCTTCATGAAAACAGCCTGTGGCATCAAAACTTTGTTGCGGTGACCATTAATTTCAATCTATTACTATTTACATGAAGATTTCTGGGGATACCCCAATCTAGTTCATCAGCATGGAAAAGTTCAGTGATTTTTTTTCTTCTTACTTCTCCCAGATGGAGTCAGGACATTCCACTGGCCTCTCAGGTTTTCCCTGGATGAGAGGACCCTTTCCCTTCATTTTTAATAAGACCACTGAAAAGTAGCAGGTTAGCAGTAGCAGGGATTGTTAATCCCACTTGCAGCTCCCTGATGCCCACCAGACAAGGTGCAGCCTAAGCTCCTGCCCACACAGAGCTTAGGAAAATCAGTGAATTCACAATAGCTACTAAAAGAAAGCATTCCTGTCTTCTCCTCCTGACAAAGGAGGGTGCACCTCTTCAGCAGCTAGAAACCTTGATGAAAATAACAGCTTCAGCAGTGGGTCCTCGTTGTAATTCATGAACTCCAAGTGGAAAATGTAAAATTGGTATCTCAGAGCGCTTCCCATAATCATTAAAACTAAAGGAACGGCACTACAAATGGTTCTGTGGGAAGGATAAGACTTGTTGTTTCATTATGCATGGTTTGCTGGTTGTTTATAGATATGGGCACACTGTAGCATGTGTGGCTAACAACACCCACAAAACTATGTCTGCAACTGGTTTAATAACAAAAACAATCTTCCTAGGCTGGGCTCTGCACAGCTAAGATAAGCACAGTTGACTTTCTCATCACCAAGATGTGTATCATTGAGCTACACTCATAATCTCCATGTCAGGAATAATGAAGCAGTACTACAAAACTAAATCAGACACAATAGGCTCTAATGGATGTATTGTTTTAATGGCCACTGCCTTCTTGCCCGGTTTTAAAGCTATCCAAAACTCAAGGAGTTAATTGTTTGTATAACCATAGCAGCAGGCACACAAAGAATGTGGCTGTGAACTAGCAAAGTTGGGTCAGTGCTTGATCAGTGTTTTCAATGAGAGATTAATTCAGCATTGTGTCCCATGATGGTGCCAGGGTTTAAACACTACAGAAAGCAGCATTGACCTCTCTTTTCCCCATCCCCATACTTGAGTTAGCAAGAATTTGTGAGTCCTCTTACCTCAGATTAGGGGGTTGTGTCCTACTAGAAATTTGTCTCATTTGGACAAAAACTTTCTGGTTTATAAAGGAGAGAAGTACAACCCTTAAAAGCAAGCTACATTCTGATAAAGATAAAAGAAAGGAAGGACAGCTTGGTCTTCCTCTTTGTATCATGCACAGAAGAAATGCAGAATTGAGAAGCTAAACACTCATTCAAATAGTTAGAACACTGTAGAGTGGTCCATAGGGAGAAGATGGTGATGGTTGGGACTGAATAGTTTTGGTCCTAAAAATAAAATAAAATAAAAGCAATCAACAGAAAAGAAAAATCCCTTAACACTGAAAGCCTTCATAGGTAAATTTTCTGACTAGGATAGGCCATTCCAGCTCTTCTGGGAGGACAGCCTTCTCTTTACAAAATTGTGTGTCTTGTCCAGATGACTCTCTTTCATTTGAGTCTAGGTAGTCTCTCTGGAGGTAGGATGCATCTACCTTAAGAGACATAAACAGACTCTGAAGTTGGCTACAGATGATGAGTGGCCACATGCCCATGGGGAGTTGGAAGGTCCTAGAGGGAGATGGCAGGACAGGGGGAAGGAAACCATGCTCTAAAGCCAGGAACATGGGAATGCCTGCAATGGTGCCTCCTCTGGTCCTGGCCACACAGCTACCCCCTGCCACTCAAATGAGTGTGGCAGATCTCCATATGCACCCAGCACTGGTAGGATCCAGCATCTGACAACAACAGAGCGCTGGAAAGGAAGGGATGGAGAAAGAGAGGGATGGAGGAAAGTAAAGAAGCACAAGCTGAGTCTCACAGGTGAAAGATGTGGCTTTTTTCAGAGTAAATGCCACGAAGAAATTGCCGAAGAGGGAAACAGAAAGTGGGGCTGGATTGAGGTGGAGCAGATGCAAAAAGTTAATTGGCAAAGATGACATGAATTTAGACAAAAATCTGTAGATAAGCTTTTTATTCAAATACATGTAAAACTTGGCATTTGCCACTTCGTGAGATAGCAGTTCTCTTTTTTGCATTACACTTCAAAGAGGTAGCATTCAGCTGCAGCTATCAAGATGTGTGTCCTCCTTGTTTCACAACACAAGGATGTAGTATGGGCTGCCTACTGCCAAGGTACCACTGTTTTTAATAGTTTTCTGCTTTTTTACATTTCAAGTTATTTCCTGATCACCCTGCTGGGAAGTTTCGTTTTGTTGTGATGTGGGCTTTTTTTTAAAAGGCTCAACCTCTATTTTCAACCTCTGTCAGAAAACAACCCTTTTCCACTTATAAAGAAATCTAAATTACATGATCCCTTCTAAAACTAAGAGCTTTTGTACCATTTTCAGAGCTGAACTAAGGGATCTGATCTTTTTTTCTCATGGTTCCCTACAGAGACAGTTTTGCTTTACCTGCAATGTGCATTTTCTGTGTGCCCATGTTGTTGCATCGATTGTCCTTGAACCAGCAATCTTTATTATGGGACTATCATTTTCAGTGTAAGTGCATAGTCCCACTGTTGCCTGTTTGTATGGGGGCTTTTTTTGATTCCCATAATATTGTACAGAAAGCTTTTTGGCATTTCAATAGATACTGTAGTTTTATCTTCACCTTTTAGAATCAGCTTCATTTGGTACAGATCACTCATTAGGAATCATTTCACTGGGTTATCTATACACAGACTAGTCTTTACACCCATTGTTTCAGCATTCTTTGGAATGTTTTTGCTATATTAACTTATTCAGTTCAGCTGCATGTTGTTATCAGTTTTTCTATTTTTATTTATAAATATAAATGTTCCAATGCCTTTGGCTTCTGGAACAGGTGAGTTCTATAGAATTTCTACAACCTCAGCACATGCTTTGTCTGCAGCTCATTAAATGCCATCAGACTATGCAGAGGGTTATAAATTTTAGTCTTTTTGTGCCCCATAAAACTCTCTTTTCTTTTTATGTCAGGTGTTATATCAACCAAATTATACCATTCTAGTCCCCTACTAGAGGTGAGGCATGCTGTGAGACTGAACTATAAATCAAATCATTTTTACCCAGGCCTTTTTTCTGTCTTTACAGGTGTTTCAGTTATTTTTATTAAGCTAAAGGGATTCTGAATTCAGGAATTATTTTAAAAGCATTCCAACTTGAACTTAATATTCTCTTGTAAGTCTTTTACCAGAATGCACAAAAATGACAAAAAGTGAGATTTCTAAGGTCCTTCTTTAAGGCAGTGCAGCAGTGTCTCATGTCCCTCAATCACTGTGGGCACATTTCCCAAAGACTTGCCATTTGGAAGCATCATGCAGAAGTAATATACGGTTTTTTGAGGGGGAGAAAAGAGCAGGGAGGGGAGAGGGATCAGTATATGTGAGCAAATCCCAAGTTCCCTGTGTCTAGAGAGAAATCCAGTGACCAGAGTCTGTATAAGGTCAGGTGAAGAGATGGGAGGGAGCTGTTACTGCCCAAGAGAAAGGGAGGAAAGAGGAAGGATAACAAGCACTGGATGAGCTACTGATGGACAGTTCTTAACCTAACCATATCATGTCAAATTTTCAGCCTGCTTAATTTTGTTCCTGATACTCTGTTGTCTTGGTTTCAGCTAGGATAGAGCTCATTTTCATCTCACTACATGGTGCGATGCTGTGTTTTGGATTTAGCGAGAGTAATATTGATAACACTTTGATGCTCTGGTGGTTGCTGTGTAGGGTCTATCCTAAGTCAAGGATTTTCAGTGTCTCATGCACTGCCACTGAGGAGGTCCACAAGAAGCTGGAAGGGATCACAGTCAGGACAGCTGACCCAAACTGGCCAAAGGGATACTCCATACCATAGAATGTCATGCTCAATATATAAACTAAGGGGAGCTGGCTGGGAGGGGACAATTGGTGCTCAGGGATGGACTGGGCATTGCTCAGAGGGTGATGAGCAATTGTATTGTACAACACTGTTTTTTCTTGGGTTTTATTACTCTCCTGCATTATTATTATTAGTTACTGTATTTCTTTTATTTCAATTATCAAACTATTCGTATAGTTTGATCATTGAAATAAAATAAATATAGTAACTCACTAGTTCTACCAGTTTTTTTTCCTATTCTCCTCCCCATCCCACCAGGGGCAGGGTGGGGTTAGAGTGAGAGCACAGCTGTCTACAGTACTCAGTTGCCACTTGGGTTGAACCACAATACCTGTCTTTACTGTTTGACACAATCACTGGTCATTCCTTTAAGAGCAGGGCGTGATGGGTGAAGAAGAAAGTTCAGACTTGTCATCAGACTGTGCATTCCCAAGAGGTTTCTCTGCTTTCCTTTCACTTACCTTGTCCTTACATCACCTTCATTCACCCTCAGTGCTGTAGCCAGCCCACAGCTGCAGATTAAATGCCTGCACAGGGTGTGCTCCCATTCTCTCAGTCACTGGGATAACACAGCAGGTCTAGAGCTGGGATGTGGTTTCTGGAGGAAAGGCAGCACACCAATTATCCACTTTGCTCTATGTTCTTTGTCTACTGAGCCAGATTTGGCTAAACTGATGGCAATGTCTGTATCTTTCTGTTTGATCTTCAAGGTTCATGGGCACCTGAGAAGTGGTCAAGCGATTTCTTACTCATATGACATATTTTGAAGTATATGATAATAAACATGTCGATGTCCTTGTGGAGGGAGCTGAAGCACCATTAGGAGTATGTGAGTCCCTCTTAAAAACTGACCTGATCCTATAATATTGATTGCTCCCTGGCTGAAGCGAGGCTGGAGGATGGTTGCCATTTTTCATGGGCACTCACCACCTCACAGGACTGTGCTCTTTAACTCCACTGCACAATTATAAATGAAAAGGATGAGTGGCAGTGTCCTGTTTCTGCATCACTAATATCCTATATGTTTACACTGGTATTTATAGCTCCTCATTTCTTTGTCCTATAGTAATGCTCCTGAGCTGCTCATCTCCTTGTATAAAAGCTAATCGGTACAGAAGCATTACTGATACCTAACTCCTTCTCTGAGCTTATGGAGGAAGAAGGAAATCAGCTCCTGAAAGCTGTAAAATAAAAAGCAGGACTACAGCACTGACCAAGAGCAAAACTGTTCTTAATTTATTTACCAGACTATGCTGATTCCTGTTCAGGAAGTTACTGTAAAAGATTCCTCTTCTACTCAAATTCTGTGACAAGGCTGGTGACCAAAACTGTGTGTTACATCTGGAAACCCATGCTGAGAGGGAAGAAATAGGATCTGATTTGCACACAAATACAAGATGCCACACAGCATATTTATGACAAAAAGTACATCAAGGAGTCCAAAGGCTCAATTTTTAGTAGGGCTTTATCCACTTATAGCAAAGAGGATAAAATTGTTGTTTGCTCTCTCAATTTTTCCATCCTTATTTGCAGCAAAAATTAAAGCTATTCCTTATAGCTATTCCAGAATTAGACTCTCGTGTTTCTAATGGTTTGTATATAATTCTAAATCAATCACTTTTAGAATATCCTCTTTATTTTTTAAATAACAGATATGTCTGTAGTCAATGGAAGAGTGATTTGGCCATGGTGCTCTTGGCTTTCCTTTAGCCACAATTTGAAATCCCATCTATTTTAGATCTGGGCATTAAAGATAATCTCATGAGTAGAAACAGGCACTACATAAAAATAGAAACTTATTTTGTAAGATGTTTAACGTAGACATTTAAAAGCTGCGCTAACCCGAGTTGTGGTCATGAGCAAGACTTTGAACCTCGGAGATAGAAATGTGAACAGACAGAAAGGGATGCTTACTGTGTAACAACATGGGCTCCCAAGAATCATTACCAGATGCTCCTGCACAGATGCACCATTATTACAGCAAATTTATGAGAGAATGTCCATCTGGGATGCTTAGTCTGCATGAATTCAAGAATCTTTTAGATCTTCAAGGGCTGGATCCACAGGGAGACCTATACATTAAACGAGTGTTTGATATCTTTGATCTGAACCAGGTAAACCTTCTTTTCTTTATTTTGTTTTAATCTCATACTATTTCTTTGTTTGTGAGTTGTAACCTGCAGGCTCCTCTTTGTGCTGTCTTCATAAACCTGCTCTGGTGGACAGGTTTTCCATTGAGGTGCACTAGAGGTGAAAAAGTGAAACTGTGCTTTGAGGGTTTGAATTAGGTCTTTTGTTAAAAGTCTGGGGACACTTAAAAATGTCAGGAAACAATTCTTAAAAAGATATATAATTTCCACTTCACTGGTTATTCTTCTATTCATTGCTTATTCTATGCTTGTATATAAGCATATGAAAACATTGGTATGCTCAAAGTTAATAAGTTCTTATGTTAGAGAAGGGGGAAATATTGTCTACACTTAACTGACAATGAAGATATAAATGGATTTAAATAGATTTTCTCAGAGAAATGTGTGGCAGAAGGAAAAGCAACTCAGATGAGGAGTTCACACTCAGTGTACGTCACAAGACCAAATACAACTGAATGAAGAGGTCAAGCAGTTTCTCCAGGCTATACTTCTAATTTACCCTCCTTTCTACTGCAATAACTGCTTGTGATTGCAATCAGCTCTCTGTAATGTAGCTGGCTCCCAAACAGACAAGATATATTTTCCTTAGCAGTACAGACAAGGCTGAAGACACCATCATCTGGTACATCCATGTAGCACTCTTTTCTGGGTCTGTCTTGAGCACTGCCTTCTGTTTGTAAGGTCCTGGAGCTGGCCACCTTGAGCCCTCCACTCATTGTGATGCTAAGTGACCTGGGACACATGCTCTGCAGTCCTGTGAAACCCTCAGATTCGTTGAGACCTTCGGATTCTGGATTAATGCAAAAGTGAGGAGAGTGGAATCAAAGCAGGTTAGAGAAAGAGTGCCTATCTCACCCTTTGCTGTGGCAGTGGCCAAAGATACTTAAAACAAAATAGGAATCGTCTGCTAATTGTTGCTACTCTATCTGGTGTTAGAGAGTTGTGTCACACTGCTTTGCAGGCTGTCATCACTTGTACGGGAAGAGATAAGCTGCCAGATACTAAAACAACTGCTTTTATTTATGACAGGTAGAGGACAGATGCTTGGGGGAAATTAATATACATTTTAAATGTAGACAGGAGGTATGTATGGTGTAAAAAACAGAGAGGCATGAAGAGCTGCACCAGGACTGTCATGGCCTTTTCAGCACAGCTTTCAGGATCGCTGTCCTGAAAGTCCTCAGCTGCCTCATCTGTGTGACTGAACTCCCCCTTTTCTTGCTGCATCTTTCTGAACTTTTGTCTTCATCCTTGTCTGCCTTGGATGAGCTAAGATCAATACAGGCTAAAGAATGGGGAAATGACCAGGGTAATGATCAGGAATTCAGTCTCACAGGAAAACTGACTCATCACCCATCCTATTGCTGACCATCACAACTTTGGGGAGCGCATCCTTGGGGGTCTGAAGGGTATGGCTGTATAGTCAGCACAGGAGAAAGCGTTTCCCCTACTGCCTTCTCCCTTGTCTGTATTTTGCAATTCTTGGGGTCACAGATACCAGACCAGTGAGGGGTTGCCTGTTTGATTTCACAGACTGGGTGGGCTGGAATGCAATCCCTTCACCAGAGCAGGTCTTGTGTGTCCAGATGGTATCCTAGTGTAGCATTTCTTCCAGTCCCTACAGATATCCCTTTTTTTTTCAGGTGTTCCATAACTAGATTTACTAAAAAATTCAGCTTTCGTTTTCCTTGTTTTCAGCAAGGACATCCCAACCTGTAGATCAGTTTCCAAGCTAAAAGAAAAATGAGAAAAACAAAGAAAACAAAGTAGAGAAATAGGTATTAAACAATAGAGCGGCTGGGAATCAAGCTAGAGTGCAGCAAAGCTCAGAAATCTATGCTGATCAATAGCCTGTGAGCATTTGTAAAAGTATGTTAAATATTGACAGGATCAACCTTGCTAGGGAGGGATGTCAGGCAAATGAAACTAAAACTGGCATGTTGGAGACAAACAGATATTTTTATTCAGAAAAAAATGGAAAGGAGCAATTTAAGATGCAAGATGCAAGATTTATATCCTGTGCCCATGGCAACTTCTTACAGAGCTTTACAAATTTGCTGTATTTTAATCTCTATTCAGTATAATGATTTTATTTCTTTTCTTTTTCTAGCATTGTTAAAAGCACTCTGTTTTTATAAATTTAATTCTTTTCTAAAATTTATTACCAAGATGAATGGCCACTATGTTTAAGGAATACTTTTAGAAACAAGAAGCACTGATCAAATGCTTTTTGAGTACATGGCTGTGATGCTTTTTACATGATTAAGCTGAGAATAAAATATCTTTTTCACATGTAGGCTTCCGTTTTCTCAAAATGGGAATATGCTCAGAAAGCTCTGCTAAAGAGTTAGCCCTGTGATTAATCTACAGTTCCCACTATAACAGCCTAATGCCTAGAGTTAATCTGACATCCATTTTTGGAGGTATATAACATTGAACAAGAAGGTAAAACACTCTTGAAAGGTGCACAGATTTTCTCCTCTGTTTCATGTGTGCCCACTTTAAAACCTCTAGCACATAAGGTGTGGAATATTAACCTCATTGGCTGCCAGTGGGACTGTGGGATGTAATTACAGTTGTGAATTTCACCTTTTCATCAGCTTTGCTGCTTCCAACTGAAGCCTGCTACAGACACTCTTCTCAGGAACATACTAAAAAAGCACTAACCCTTTCTAGTGTGTCTCCTGTGCAGACCACCAGTGGTTTCATAACTAAATGACCCAACAACACAGATGTCTTTTTAATTTTTTTAAGTTTCTTAAAAACAGGGACTATCATGTGAGCATTTTCCAGCCCTTCTTTGCCCTTTGTGGGATGCTTTGCTCATAATTAAACATACAAACAAGCAAACCAATAAATATGCTAGTGAAGTTTAAAAGCTATTCTTCATCATTCTTAACAGCATTGAAAAATAAAGATGCTGAACATTCAGAACTGTAATTGCAAAGTTCACTTCCCCTGAAATTATCACAAGGAGTGCAGAAGGTAGCATTTCAAGCAAACGTTTTATTGATGACTCATACATTAATACTTGTAAGCATTATTTATATAACGACATTGACGGGATAATAAGTGGTAGGTTTATCTTTTGCCACAGCTTTCCAATGAAAACTTTCAAAAATAATGTGTTTATTAAAATACAAGTGCAACGAAATTAATTTTTTAAAGGATTCCTTTTCTTAGATTTGAAGAGTCCCTCCTCAGGGAAAAATTATCTGTCTTCTTTGTCCTTAAGCTATTTGTAATACAAAAAGGATAAATCTGCAAGCACATACAAACACATTCAATTCTTCCTGCTTTTTTCCTTCCCCTGTATCTCACACAAAACTGGGAGCCCTAGTTCATGCATGCTAATGATGAATTTTAGAGAAGAAATAGTTATGTTCATCTATACTATCTCAGTAGTTGCCAAGTTGCCAAATATACTGATGTATATTTAGTTTACAGTGAGAATACGTATCATATTTCATTGCTATTATATCCATCAAAAAGAGGTTTTGCCAATGTTAAAGGAGAAAACATATATAGAAAAATAATGTCTGGCTTATCCATAATACATTGAAAGTATTACTTGCTCTTAGGTAGAAATAAGGAAAAATTCTACAGTCAGCCCTGCTACTATTTAAGACTTATTCTGAAATATCTTCTTTCTTTAAATCAGAAACTCAGATCACTGTCATTCATTTCCTGTTAGCTTGCAGATAAGTTTTGCCACTAAAATTGAACATTGTGATTGATTGATTGATTGATTGATTGATTGAGTTCTTATGACCTCTGAAGGACAAAATTTGCATAGCCATTTAACGCTTGAAGAAATGGACTGAAAATGGGATGCTGCTCTTGTAGTTCTCTTACTGCTGCTTTTGGCATTAATTGAAACTAGCTATAGGAATAAGTGTCTGTTGCTTTGTAAGAAAATTGGGTTTTAAAAGGTAAGATTATTGTGAAGAGTAAAGAAGATTTATAGGTAAGTAGAACTGAAGGAAAATTATGCAAGTTGAAGGATTTTCTGTTAAAATTTATAAAGCATTGGACAGTCCACATCAGAGAACACTATCTTCTGCTACTTTTTATGCAGAGATAAAGTTGGTAGATTCACAAAAATGGGCACTCCACAGCAGTTTTAGAAATCTTTAGATAAGGAGCCACCAGCTGATGTCAATCTTTAATCATTTTTATACTTTCTGTTTTTCATTTAAAATGTAAAGTAGTTCTCTGATAGAGTTCATCTGCCATAATTATGCAGATTAGAATGATAAAAAAAGATTTTAAAATGAATCTATTTAAAATATAAAGAAGAAAGTTTTAAAAGGATGTTTGATGTAGAACAGATAATAAGAAATATAAAAAATATATTACTTCAATAGAACTTTGTTATGTGTAGGGATGACTACATAGCAGTGTAAACTAAATATCAAGTTAAACCTTTTTTTTTTTCCTTTTTTTCCTTTTTTTTTTTCCCTGAAGAATAACTGTTTCCCTTCACTCCTTTTACTTTGAACAAAGCTAAGAAGTGTTGGGAGGCAGACAGCCTTTCCTTTTTTCTCATTCTAGCTCCTTTCCCACTGTCCTGCTGTGTCTTTATTATTCACATTTTCATAAAGAGTTTTCGGCATCTGATTTTGTGTTCTGAATATAAATAGATGTGATCTTCTTTTGGTTACATGGACATGAGTGTGGTTAGCCAAGTATACCATTTCTGGCATTGCAGTAGAAAGAAATGAAAGTCATTTGGGCATGGAATTCTCTATTAAAGCAGTGGCTGCACCTCCTATGCCATGAAAATCATACAAATGTCCACAGAAAGATGACATATTTTTCAGAGGTCTTTACTCTCTATGAAGCATTTAGTCTAGAGATTCTAGTGAAGATATTATTTTGTTAAAGACTGTAAGGCCCAACTGAGCAGCTGTTACCTAGCACGTGTTTTCTGCCTTCCACATGATCACAGAAGGTGTGAAGAGCTCTTAAAGGATGAAAAAAATATGGGTGCTAGAGAACAATGCTTCAAAAACTACCCGGAACCTAAGCCTTAAATATTTCCACTTCACGTGGGATTAACTATAATGGCTCAGGATAACTTTGCTAACTGTCCTTTCCCAGAAAATACAGTTTTCAGCTGGGCTTCCTTTCCCAGACTGTCTTGCTCCGCTGTATCCTCAGAACTGGGAATGGCAGCTGTGATATGAATTGTCAGGCTGCCCAAGGAGTCACTTAGCCCCTTTGCTGCATCCTTACATGTTTGCAGACATTACCAAAGCTGACATAATAAAATTGGGTGCAATAACTGATAGAAAGTAAGGATGATAATCAGAGAAATACTTTCCCAAACTTTCCTGAACTACTTTCCCCTTTTGTGTCATAAGTCTCTGAATAATTGAGCAAACATAAGTTCAGCAACACACATAACTTTAGGGAAGTCCTTGGCCTGAAATGACTCCTTGGACACTTTTCTTAGCCTACTCCAACCAACCAGCTAGCCAAAGCTACAAGGTTGCAGCAGCAACATCTGCATTACGCTGTGGGGCTAAGAACCATATAAACTGATATTGCATCGAGGCAGGATGTTCTACATTATTCCTTTTCCATGGTTCTTGTATTGGCCCAGCACTTTCACTTTCCTCAGAGAAGCCTATCTCTTGCTTTTTCTGATTTTGAAGGCTTTGTCACTCTCATAAATGTTTCTACAACAAGAAAAGCCTAGAAAGCTTATTTTTGTTTTAAGATAGTCATTGCTATCACATTGTAGTCACCAATCAAAGCCTGTATGTCAAAAAATTAATCAGATTCCAAACCAAGGGCTAGAAGAAAAGAAGGTTCTAGATATGTCATAGACAGAAAGAATTATTCTTTCAGAAGTAACAAAAATCTACAGCTCCTACTTCCTGATATATCTGGACTTTTTGAAGGTGACGTGTAAAAATCCTGTTCCCATTAGTTTGAGACACAATACAACAAAAGCAACAGAAACAACAAAACCAAGTCATTTGCTCCTCCTTAATTTGGAGTAATGTTGCATAAAATTATCTCAAATGTAAAGTAACTAGCCTGATTACTGTAAATGATGAGGTTAAATTATGCTTTGCTGTGTTCAAGGCAGTACAGTTACCTAATTTCCCTCAGTATGCTTTAAGTGCCCTTGAAAGGTGCAGTGCCCTGATAAAAAATTCCATGTTCTATGAACAGTTCACCTGTTTGCAAATGCTACTGTATTTATTTACAGACTATACTAAAGAATGCCTTTTATCTCCTTCTGAACTGCCTCTCAATTTTTTTTACATTCAATTTTATATATTGGTTCCAAAAAAAAACCAAAAAAAAAGGATTCTGTAATATTATATCACACAGTTGTTGGTGCAATTTCATAATCTTAATTTTGTTTTCTAGTGATTTGTCACAGGACACACTGCTGTGACAGTACAAACTTATGCTATAATAATGTGTCATTACCAGATAAAAGCCTACATTATTATTAAAATCATCACTTGCTTAATGCAAGTACAGTTGAATTCTTGACTGCAGGATTTAACGTTCTGAGTTTTGAGTTAAGATCTAAAAGTTTTAGACAAGAGGTAATTCCTCAGTAGTGACACAGCACCATCAATCATGGAAGTCCAGTTCTTTACCTGGGACATTAAAGAAATGCCTGTCTCAGATTTCTATTACAGCATCGCAGAATTCAGTGGCCAACTTTGTTTTTTGGGATTTTTTGAGTTTTTTGTTGTTGTTGTTGGTTGGTTGGTTTTTTGCATTTCCAAAAGGGTAATCTGAATTTCCAATAGATGTTTCTCTTTTAAATCTAAATTTTAAAATATTCAGGTAGATATGTGTTACAGACTAACACTCCAGTTGAATTTTCCCTGCATCACACAGCTGGTCTGGATTAGGCTAGGGTTTCTTTGAAAAGTTCATCTAAGTTCATGTGCTTTGTAGCTTTCACTGAGCTTAAGAAGCATTTGGAGCATATACCATTATCAGGTAACACTAATTTTATCACATTATGTGAATAGGCAATGGAGATTAACCTTGGACAATTAATCATAATTTTTTTTTAAGTATTACTTCTTAATTTATAATGAAGGTAATGGGGAAAGTCATTTTAATATGCAACAGCTCAGAAAGATGCTTCTTTTATTTAAAGAAATTTTAAGATTCTTTTAAGGCATAACTGTCTTTTTTCTATTTATTTATATATTAATTAAGAATAAACCAGTTATTACAGTAACAATCTACTATAATAATGCAAGTAGTTACTATAATAATACAAGAAGTTTACGCAATGATAGTATATGCACATAACTTTTAGGAGCTGTCTTTCATACAACCTTGAGATTCACAGAACATTATATAGAAGCACCCAAATCTGCCAAATAGAACATCTCTGCCTCTAGAAAATATGCATGTCTTCAGTGTACCTTTGTTGGGGGATAGGATTCTTCCTTTCGCTTCTTTCTCTCATGGAATTTTGTCCCACCTGTTGGTAAGAGACACCAGCAACTGACACCCAAAAGAGACATAAGAAATGGCTAAGGTGGAGGAATCCATGGAAGAGACAGACAGCACAGTAATGACCCAAAAAGATCAGGAGCACAAGGCAGATGTTGTGGAATCTGGCAAATTTTCTCCCACCTGTTGGTAAGAGACACCAACAACTGATACCTAAAAGAGACAGAAGAAATGGCTAAGGTGGAGGAATTCATGGAAGAGACAGACAGCACAGCAATGACCCAAAAAGGTCAGGTGCACAAGGCAGATGTTGTGGAATCTGGCAAATCTAGGGCCATTTCAGTACACCACCTTCATTGCAACAACTAATACTGATAACATCCAAGAGACAGTGGGCTCTGTCGACAACAGGCTCAGAAGTATGAGTATGACATGACTATGGTCAATAGCCCGATGCAGACTCATGTCTCTGGCATGGTTAAGGAACTCAAAGAGGAGTTTAAAGAGGAGATGAGAGGGATGAAGGAGAAGATGAGGAAGATCAGTGCGGCACCCGTACGAGTCACAGGCCCCAAAGTTAGAACCCAACGCCCCACGAGCTGACCTGCGGTTCTTCCTGCGAGACCATGGGGAAGATGGGAAAAATTCCCAAAATTCCCAAAATGGGATGGGAAATCCACCTCTGTCCTGGCAGCACAGGTGCGTCAACTCAGGGAGGGAAATGCTAACCGAGGGAGCCACACTAAAATCAAGGTAGCCTCAACCTCCCATAACCAAGGTGCAGGGTATTACAGAAGGGAGGATGATTTGTCAGATCCCCTGGAAGGAACCTCCACTAT
>JANRGV010000051.1:16421598-16432516 GCA_024734035.1 Alethe castanea
ATCACTGCAATGGCTCCACCAACAAGCAAGAAGGAAACACAAGCTTTCCTAGGTGCAATAGGCTTTTGGAGAATGCATATCCCTGAGTACAGCCAGATTGTGAGCCCTCTCTACCTGGTCACCCACAAAAAGAATCATTTCCACTGGGTACCTGAACAACAGCAAGCCTTCACCCAGATCAAACAGGAGATCGCTCATGTGGTAGCCCTTGGCCCAGTCAGAACAGGACCAGATGTGAGGAATGTGCTTTATTTTGCAGCTGGGAACAATGGTTTGTCTTGGAGCCTTTGGCAGAAGGTGCCTGGTGAGACTCGAGGCCCACCTCTGGGATTCTGGAGCTGAAGTTACAGAGGGTCTGAAGCCAACACTGCTGTGACAGCACAAACTTATACTGTAATAATTTGTTGTTACCAACTAAAAGCCTACATTATCATTTAAATCATCACTTCCTTAATGCAAATACAGTTGAATTCTTGACTGTAGGATTTAACACTATGAGTTTTGAGTTATGATCTAAAAGTTTTAGACCCTGTAAAAGTTTTAGACAGGACTGAGCTCAGGCCACAGCACCCCCTGCAGGTTCGGAGGAATCATTGTCCCTGCCCTGCCCAGCCGGGAGCCACCAGTGCCCCTGCTGGCTGTGACTGGAACTGCACCGAGGGGAAAGGGCCCGCAGCCCAGAGAAGTCTGTTCTGGGGATTCTGGTTCTGTTTGTTGTTGCTGCCATTGTTGTTGTTTGTTTGTCTTGTTATACATATTAGTAAAGAGCTGTTACACCTTTTCCCATATCTCTGTCTGAAAGCCCCTTAATTTCAAAGTTATAATAATTTGGAGGTAATGGGGTTATATTTTTTCCTATCTTCCTTGGCATACATCTTTTTTCAAACCAAGACAACTTTTCCTGGTGGTTTGTCTTGCTATGCTTTTGAATTTGTCAAAAAAGAAAAATCTGCCAGCATTATAAGCAAGGAATTTGCTGGAAAATGTGTTGTCATGGCTGTATTTATTAGTATTTTTCCTCTCTTGCCTACTGCTTCAAGTTGGCAAAGATGTTCCTAAAAGCACAGGCAAAGGCTCGAAATTAGGAGTCCAGAAAACTAAACCCCAGCATCCAGGAGAGGATGGCAGAGGGCTATGTCTTTTCAGTACAGCCTTCCTGGGCAGAGGCCCCAGTCTGGTGACTTCCCTGTCTTCTCCAATAATCTTGAAAGAAAATTGTCAATGATGCAGGGAGTTAGGGGGCAGTCATTAATTTTAAAGAAATAAAATTGTTTGCCATCCTAACATTTTGGATTTCACCAGATTTTACCAAGGTAGCCTACAAGTCTGAGAGCCAGCACACATAGCTGGCTCTGCATTTCCAACTCCTTCAACACAAATGTCCTGCTAATTTCTAGGTCCCCAAACCTTGCAGGTCCTCTTCACCAGTGCAAAGCAGAACCTTGTGTAACAGTTTGGTCAATACAGCCTCATCTCTTTACGTAACAGTGAGAATGCAACGATTACAAAACCACTTAAGAATCTGCAGCTCCTAATTCCCTGCTCTGTTCTTCATCCTTATTTAATAACCTTTGATTGCTGATGTTTCCCCGGCCCCATGACAAATGCCAGCTCTGTTTACTTACGAAACTTGTGAGTCTGGCCAAGCCCAAACTCCAATATAAGATCCTAGGGAAGTATCAAAGTAACAGAGTTACAAGTAGTTCTTTATTTCTTCAATAACTGCATACGCAACCTTTGATGAAAATACTCAGAAAACAGAAACAAACCAAGAATGGTTGGACTCAATGATATTTGAGGCCTTTTCCAATGTACATGACTTTATCATTCTCTGATTCCATGAAATGAGGGAAGAAGAAATGGAGTGAAATGAATCCTCCTTTAGGTTTCTGAGGGCAGAGAAAGCAGTGCTATATTTGAAATTGGACCCAGAGAGAAAGGAAGAAGCACACAGGATTAGCTATAAACTTCACAGTTATTTTGAGCTGTTTGACCCATGCCTCCTCCCTCTGCCTTAAGAGGTTTAAAGACTATTCTGAAAGACAAGCAGTTGGGAAAGGAGGTGGCTTAATGACCTAAGCCCTAAGTTTGAAATACCTGGACCATCTATGTTTGCACAGTTATTAATCGTGATAAACAATTTGAGATATTCTCCTGCTGTCAGACTGAGTTTAGAGATTTTTCAGGAGAAAATTTTGGAAACAAGGCACTGCTTATTGTGTACACTGCTTATTGGTAGAGCACACAGTGGTCCAAGTAAGATGATGAGTTCATTCACCATGGGGTTTTCAGGGACAAAAATTGTCCCTTTCCACATGCCTGGCCACAGCATGTGGTGTGAGATGGCTGACTATCCCTGTAGGGGATCCCTGTCACTGCCAGGAAATCACTCTCAGGGAAGAGCTAGGCAGCCAAAACACCAAGTTCAGATCACTCTGGCACAACCTTAGATAACCATGCTGTTTCAGATCAGCTGTGTATTCACAGCTGACAAGTCAATTATTTTTAATCTCTGTAGTTTGAAGTCCTAAGAGTTTTTTAAGGATCTGTGAAGATTAGCAGTGCTATTTTAGGATCCAAAGGGTAATGCCCTCCTACAGTTCCAGGGCTGGAGTAGTAATAGCTGTTGTATAATGTGGCAGTCCCTCACTGCCCAGCTTTGCTCCAGGGGTCACACATCTCTCGTCAAATAATGGTGAGCAGCCTCCAGTAAAGGCACATAGACTGACAGCCTGAAGCAAAAACCTCTCATAAAAGGACAAAATTAAATTCCTTTTTCCTCAGGAGATCCAGTAGCTAATGAAACACTGAAATGGCCTCTGGGCCCTAGGCAGTCAGGCATGGTAGTGCCCTGAGGACCAATTTCATATACCACCAGCAAGCTCTCCTTCCACTTTTGGAGCCTCCTTTTGTCTTTGTTGTGTGACCCAATCTGTTGCAAGTCGCTTAAAAAATTACTCATCAGTGAAACCGGCACAAACACATGAATGAACCTTAAGTGTCCCTAAAATTATAGTTCATCCAGTCAAGCTGTTAAAAGAATAAGAAAAGGTCTACATTTTTATTAAGCCTACCATGTATAGAAATATAGAAGACTTTGGGGCATGTAGAAGTTGTGAATCCATCTCTTTGGTATGTCTCCAGCCCACTCTTCAGAACCACACTAGGAGAGTTCTGTCCCTTTTTTTACCCCATTCCCAGAAGGGTACCCTGTGAGCTGACTCCATGTGCCTCTGCTCATTTGGGTAGGGGAGGACACCATCCCTACAGGTGCCCATGGCAATGTCCTGCAGACAAGGAAGGTAGAGCCAGCACCATACAGACATGGAAAAGAAACCTTCACACACCCAAATTTCTCTTGTATCCTAAACTGATGAATAAGTAGGTTTCACTAGCATTAATTCCATTTAAAAATTATTACAAATATTTGACAGAGTTAAACACCGAAAGTAAATAACTTATATCTTCCACCACCGGTAATCAGCTCTGCTTATTATGTTGTTGGGCATTATTTTAAGATTTATTTTATTATTCTTGCAGTAGCCCTTTGCTTGTGAATTAATGACTTCCTAATAAGCAACAGATACATTGCTGTGCATGCTGCAGAGAGGTGTTTTACAGAGCCCAGAGACACATAAGGACCTACCTAGATACTTCTACTGAGAATGATTCTAGAGCAGCAGATGGGTAAATCAGCACAGCAGTATTCTTTTAATAACATCACAACACATTTATTGCATTATTTGTTGTACTCACAGAACCACAGGATGATCTTCATAGGTTACTGTTATAATGTTTTTCACTGTTAAATGGAGTGTTTTGAGATGCTGCTGTAAAAAGTACAGTACTTCTCTTTATCACAGAAAGTTCTGTATATGTGTAACAAGATCACATGTAGCCTTCTGCATACCATAAATGTTTCCTTTTTTACCTACAATGTATGTTTTTTGGTGTAGAAAGGAAAATATCACATTTTTCATCAATGCTTTTATTAAATGCTTCTGGTTCCACATCAAGTAGACAAACATGTCTATCTTCTCAGTATTTCTATTCCTGAGAAATAGAAACTGGCTGCTGGCCACCATGTCACCAGTAGTCTTTGCACGACTGCAGAAAGTGGCAAGGACTTTCCTGACAACTTCAAATTTCACCCAGGTGTTTTTCAGAGGTGGGAGTGTCTTGACCCTGGCTTTCAGTCCCTTCCTATTTGGGACACACCATATGATCCAGCAGATCAAATTACATACCCAAACGCATTAGACTGGTTATTACGTTGTCCGAACTTCTAATGCTTTCTCAGAGCAACAATAGTGACACCAAGATGCAGAAAGAAAGCAAACAAAATAACATTTTCCAAAATCCCAAGTGAAATGTAAAGGAGAAAGAAGAAAATTAATCTGGTCATAGACATCCAGCAATCTCAAAATTAATCTGTAGTTCCAATAAGCAGTACAAAATGCTGTAAAAAAGCAGCAATGTGAAATGCATTTAACCACATTCTTAATAGATATATCAAATCAGATGATGGAAATGCAATCAGCAAAATACATTTTGACCTCCAGTAAAATACTTTATGAGATCCTTCTTGAAATAATACTTGCAAAATGGAAATTTAAGCCCGTGTGCCAAAAAGAAGATTAAGTTTGTAGCATGTAATATGTCATTTTTGGTTAAGCTTCTGCTTTTAATACTGGGCTTAATTTTGTTTGACAATTATATGTAGTTACTGTCAAATTTGATTTAATCTTCAACAGTGGTTGAATGGTCTTTGCTGCATTTGTTGGTGATTGCAATTAGAGTAAAACAAGCAACCAACAGAGAGCCTGCAGAGGGTCTGTGAAGCAGTGGTCAGTTTACACAACCTATGCACACACCATTTCTGCATGAAGGCTGAATCCAGGCATTTGAATACGTTGGATTTATCTCTTAGGTGTCACTCTGCTGATCAGCCTTGCACAAAAATCAAAACAAGCATTACAAGGGGCTCCCAGGAGTTCTGACCCAGATCAGCATCATGAGGGCACAACTGGGAGGAATCGAAAAGGAGGATGAAGAAAAGAAAAAACACACAAAAAAAGAGGATGGACTCCTATTAAAAAGAATATATCCAGTCTTTGAGAACCCACATTCACTTCCACAATCTATTGCGATTGAATCTAGGCAGGTAGATGTGTGGGGATAATTTTTGGCATTTTCAATGGAAGGTTGGTCAGCAGAGCTCTCAATGTCAGTATATTCTAGCCCTTATAAATTCCTGTTTGTCATCATTCTTTGCATGTTCACATTTTGGTTCCTTGTCACAAAACATACTGATAGTGCCTGGAGGTCTTCAAAATACATGTTAGGTGTGGCATTTAGGGACACAGTTTAGTGATGGACTTGGCAGTTCTGGGATAATTGTTGGACCTGATGTCCTTAAGGGTCTTTTTCAATCTAAAGATTTTAGGATTCTGATTTTTACAATGAGTTGTACCACATCCTTACAGGTCTTCTTTTCCTGTAGTACAGTGCTGAGGACTGATTGATGCCTGCTGATTGTAAACCTCAACTGGCAAGATGTCTTTTGATATAAGACAATAATCACCAAGTAACATGCTAAACCTACTGGATATTCCTCCAACCTTCTCTTTTCAGTCAAAGGTCATCTAAAACTGACAAGTCTTTCCAAGGTTTTCTGAGCAATTGGATTCTGACCAATTGGATTCTGATCAATTGCATTCTGATCACAAGACTAAATTTACCAGCTGTTAATTCTTTTTGTATGCACATGAGAAACATTTGGAGCAAGTATGCTCCAAAATTCAGCAACTGTTTCTTCCATCCTAACCCCATTTGTAGAGAAACAGAAAAACCTGACTATAGGGGCCTGTCCTTGACAGGCTTCTATCAGTAGCTTGAGCAAAGCAGTAAGAAAATAATGAATTAAATCAAACTGAAATGCTCTCTCCCTAAGAATATCCCTAATCCTTAATATTTAGAGACTGGTTCATGCCTTGAAGGCTTTATATCCCATGCAAAATGTTCATCAGAGACACTTGATTTTTATTTGGATAAACCACAGTACTTAGGGTTCGTGCCAGAGTATTGGTTACAATTCTAAAACACTTATTACATGACCTCTCAGATGAATAACACCTGGAACAGCTCTGTGGCAATGGAAATCATACATAGTTCTGCATGTAGATGTAAACAACTCCAATGTAGCTATCTCATTAGCACCAAACCAGATATCCCAAACTCCTCTTTTTCACATGGCAGTCTGCCACAAAACTGTTTCTTTTCCTCTTAAAAACTGTCAATAACAATTGATCAGAACAGATTTGGCCCTCACCTCCTCACTCTAGGATTTCAGGGGAGAACAAAACTTTCCTTCCTAACACATCTTCCTATAGCTCTTCCAGTTGAGCGCATCCTTTTATCCTTTTCTAACACCACTGAAGATTTCTATGTTAAGGTACTTCATAAATCAATGTGTGTTGTAGGGGATTTGATTACCTGTTTCTGTGCAATTGCCTGAAAGAACAGAAAACCAATGTTGTTAAATAGGTGTGTTTTTTTTCTCTCCCTCTCTCTCTCTCTCTCAGGACGGATTTATAGACTTCTTGGAGTTCATAGCTGCAATAAATTTGGTTATACGAGGGAAAATTGACCAAAAATTGAAATGGTATTTCAAGCTATACGATGCTGATGGAAACGGATGCATTGACAAAAAAGAACTATTAAGCATATTCAGGGTAAGCAAGATACAGCCAACAGCAAGAGCATCTGATATAGTGCATTGCCCCTGAAACAGTGGTTCATCATGTGCTGTAAATGGATTGTCAGTACTTCATCTAATGTTTTATGGTTGTAAAGTCAGAATTAACAGTGGCTAGTAGTGACACTCCTGACATTAGTTTCTTCCTTATTGAACACATCTAAGTAGTATTGTACTTTAAACCATAGTTCTACAGATAAAATACTTTACTGAAAGTGAAATACTGTAGAAACAGTAGAGACATTACTGTGATAAACTATACTATAAGGCAGGGTTGAACTGTAGCAGCATAATGAATAAAACAGATGGTTACAAGTATATGTGCCAGTCAATTGTGGAAAACTGGCTTCTCAAACTGATCTTGCAGCAAGCAAAATATAGATGGCATCAAAATACTACAACATTTTAATTTTTTGAAAGGCTTTTAGATTCGTTTACTACAAATGCCATTACCCCCATTTTTAAACTAAATCATGAAAATATAATTTTACTATTAAATCACACAGTGATATTTGGATAAAAACGCTTTCTAAATTTTGCAGAAAATGGGTCCACTTCAAACCCATAAAACCAAAGAAGTGCAATTCTTTTTTTAAAATTATCTTCATAATTTTCAACTTGCTCTAATGAAATAATATTGTGCTCTTAATTAGCTGCTTTCATCTAAAAGGTGTGTTATGGCTCCTTACAAATATATATGACTCAATACTGCTTCCTAAATGTACAGGACTCACTACAGATCAAAGTTGAGCTGCAGGGAGCATGAAACCTAAATAGAGTTTTAATGTCATAACAAACAAAGAAAATACTTTTCCTGGATTCTGCATTACTGCTGGTGCCAAACCAGTCGCTGTAAGATACTTTAAATAGCTGCTGCCAAAACTGAAAGGAATTGGATCCAGATGGAGCTACTGGGTCAAACAAATAAAGCTGATCACCTAAAGAGCAGCTTTCTAAAGGTAGAAGGAGAGGCTGAATCTTCCAGATTTCTCCTTTGAGACTAATGAAATCTTTCTTTTACAAATATGCTCCATTAATATTCACCCAGAGCCAATGAGTCAACAGTGGTTTTTCTGTGGTTTTATCCAAAATGAGAATTAAAATTAAAATCCTTTTAATGTAAAGAATATTTCTTTTTTAACTTACCTGATTTTAAAACCAGTTAAGACCTCTGTGTGTTTTCATCTCGTTTGGTGTATAAGAACTTTAATTTAAACCTGCCTAAGTCATTGACAGTCTAGATTAAAAATGGTGGGCCCTAAAAGAAAAAAAGAACAAATAGTCTCACAGCCATTAAGGGGTGCCCAGCTTACAATAAGCATCAGTAAGCAAGGACTTGTCCAAAGAGATGTGTCATATCTGAGACATTAATTTAGAAATACAGAAGTGTTATTAAAATGAAATCTCTCTCTACAGCTATGCAAACTATGGACCAGCATATCACTACCAACCATCAAAACTCCTCCCAGATAATCACACATTGAAAGGGTTTTCAATGCCCAGTATTTTACTATTTAAGGGGCTTCTGTGGTAGTCAGTGACTCAAATACTTCAGGAACCATTGCTTTACTCTTGGCACGGCAATAAAATTAACTGTGGAAGAGATAGAACTTTCTGATGAAGACTGCTGCAGGAGGGTCAGACATATAAAACACCAAAAGTACCTAAAGTACAAATTAGTAATAGAAACAAATTTATGTAATCATTTTTGCAAAATTATTGCTGCTTTTTTAAGCAGACAGGAATTTGGGGGATTTGGAGGGGACATTTTTATGATTTTATTTGGTTAAGAATTCCATATCAGTGCTGAACTTACATTGTTTTAAAATATGAGGTCTAATATATTAAGAAAGAGACACCAAAAGAAACAAGTGGCACATAGAGTGACTTATCTTACACAACAGAGTTCACCTCAAGATAATTCAAGGGCAGAAAAACAAATTCTATAGTGTGCTCATTATATAATGAGCACATATATAATATGCATGTCTACATATGCACACATTTTCCCAGTCAATTGGACACAATTTTGCAAAAATTGTACGTTTATACCTTTACTCCAAATATTGAGTCCTTTTACCACCAAAAAAAAAAAAAAAAGAAGAAAAAGGGGGGACTCTTGCTTAACTTCTCTGGAAGACAAGTAAACTCTGCCAACTTCAAGGACTGCAGGTCTGACTTTATTTGTGATTACTAAATTAAACATGTCTTAATAGAAAAATGACTTAGTCTTTCTCTGCATGTGCTTTCAGCTGGGAAAAAACAATACTGCATTTAAATCACACAGACCAAAGGGCACAGAACTCTCTAGGGCCAGAAAAAAATGCTGATGTGGAATCTAAAGTGTATTACAGAGCAGAGGTGCCACAGGGTTCTTCACAGATATGCAAATTAGTCTGTAATCTCCAGGCTGTGTTATGTTAATTAAATTTCCAGTGCTCATTACTGAAGATTTACTTGAAATAGCTATTTATTTAGTGATTTTTGAAAGGGTTTGTGAACTAAAGAATTGCGCTTCAAGTACTGCTTCTGCCAGTCTATTGTCTTCACAACTGATTGGAAAAACCCTGAAAGAACTTCTGTGTTTCTGCCCTCAGGCTATCCAGGCTATTAATGGCTACACCAACATGAGTGCTGAAGAGTTCACAAACGTGATATTTCAGAAGATAGATGTGAACAATGACGGTAAGAATGCAGGTTTTGTTGGCATTGGCAGAGACTCCTTTGCAAGAAGGGATTTGAACGTGCAACTGAAGGATGACAGATTAGATAAGTGAAAGCCTGGATCTGCTCTTCTTTGCCATTATTTTACTTCAGCTTTACAGTGAAGTGTAAGTCAACTGACAAAGGAATTACGTGCAGCAAGGGCTAAAACAGAGGTCCTGCACCGCTCATCCAAAATGCCAATTCTCAGGTTGCACAGCAAAATGAAAGTGTGATTGACGGTGGGGGAGTAATATATTTATGTTGGTATAAGCTATTTTAAATCCTTTAAAAAAACAAATAAGATGCATGGTTGCACATGCTCTAGCATTTTCTAAACACTGGTGAGCATATTGGATGTTCCTTGAAGGCTGGCTGTCAACACATGCTAAGATACAGGCTTCTGTTTTTTCCTCAAGATGCCAGGTGCAGCCAATTGATCTTGCTTTGGAAATTGCAATTCATTTCACTGCTTCAGAGTAATTTCTAATTGAAATCTTGTTACAGATTAATGTTCCCCCTCATACTTCTAACCATGAAGATACTCTTTCTGCTGGCAACTGTTTTAGAGCAATTGTTGCAATCATTGATAAATTAGGACATTAGAAAAGCAAAAAAGAGCAAAGTCAGGTTACAGAAAGGAATTTTGGGCAGTTTGGCAAAGTGGGGGGGGCATTTTTATGGCCTTAGTAATTGAGATTAAAAAATTGATTGCAATATATAATCAGAGTATATAAAAGCAACAGTGGTCTTGTGATGCATGTGGAGGATGCATAGAGGAGGATTTTTTGACCCACCTCCTTGGCCCTCTCTTTGGGTGAAGACAAGTTATGAAAGGAGTCCAAATAACACAGTCAAAATCTAACCCAAATTCTTTGATTATTCACTGCTTTGACCATATGTCTACTGGCAAGTAATTATTCTGTCTGAGCTAGACCATTATTTGTGTCATACATTTAAGCAAGGAAAATCCATGACATATTCAGGATTATCTTCATAGTGGTTCCATAGTTTCTTAGTTTTCAAATTCCTGGAAAACAAGAGGACTAGCTCGACCTGAGGAATGGGCCAAGTTTTACCAAGTTTAGCTTCAACTCTGCTACCTTCCTGTAGGTTATTGAAGAAAAGTGCAAATAGGCAAATAAATTGCAAAGTCCTTCCTTACATTAATATATAATAAAATATCTCATAGATTATACAGAACAAATCTGTTGGTTTTGCAACTTATTTTCATTATCTGACAGAAATCTGAGGCCCGTCACAGCAGCAGTGAGTCTGGGCCTGCCTGTGTAACCTCATCTGGTAACTGCAGTGTGGTTTGTATGTCTACTATGTACCTCAAAATGGACAGCTGGGGATCAAGAGGAGTGTCCTAGTTTGAAGGACAGGTGTCTGCCAATAAAGGCAGAAGCTTCTCTTTGAAATGGAGAATATAAACCACCTCCCTCCAAATTATTA
>JANRGV010000051.1:16432616-16448629 GCA_024734035.1 Alethe castanea
CACTGCCCCACCCAGCTTCAACAGATGGTGATAGAATACACATTTCTGGCCACATCCTGTATTGCAACCCAACACAAGGAGGGAGGCCCAGACCAGCTGAACTGAATAAGCAGGAAAATGGTACATCATGTCCAAGGGATGAGTCCAGGAACCCCACCCACACAAAGACCTGAGTCAAAGGCAATACAGAGGCGAGGAGAGGGGAACTAGGAGGAGTGCCTGGAATAGGAGGAGAGTTCAGAGGGAGTGAATGGATGAGTGACAAAGCAGGATGATACACGCAAGTGTACAGAGATGGCTTGTTCTGATTCTGCCTGTGGAATGATTATATAGGCTGTTATTGAAAAAAGAAGTACAAACTTCCTCAGGGCTCTGCATGCCAGCTCCTGGAGAGGGTCTTAGCACTTACATGGAAGCCTAAGAACCAAGACTTCTGTCAAATTATGACTGTCGTCTTTATATGAGCCTGTCACCAGTGTAGCAAGGACAGATGTGACTACAAACAAAAGCAAACTTTACCAACTATGGCTAGAAAGTGGTTTTCACATTTTTCAAATGCTGATCATTTGCCTTTTCCATGTCAGATGAAGTTTCCAAGGCTGCCATGGAAAAAAACCAAGACACAAAAAAAAACCCTACAGGGAGTACTTAAACCTGAAAACAGCCAAACATCAGCATGCTAAGCATTCACTAGACATACACATGACTTGAATTGCTGCACCCCTGCACCCTGGGGCCTTAACTCATCCAACTATTTTCCTCTTTGCCTGGCCCTTGTCATTTCTTATTTCACTGAGAAATCATTCATTGTTGTGAATTTAACAAGAAACTTTAAACTGTTCTCAGAGGAAACAATCTGGCTTTTCTTATTAAACCAAGATTTATTTCTCCTCTCAAGGTAAAACAGTATCACTGGAACAACCCCTAGACAGAGAACTGTGTACGTTTCTCTGTGCTATGCAAACAGACACATGCCTAGAACTGGCCTTTGCTGACAGGGAAAAGAGCAGGACAAGAGAAAGAACATATATTCCTACTCTTCAATAAAAGAGTAAAAGAGCTTTATTGTTGTCTTGAAACTTCCAAGTTATTAGCTGATTTTGACATGAGCCCAAAAAATCACACTCTAAATGGCCATTTCAGTTCCTCAGAAGAATTTATCTATCAAACCATTGAGATAGATTCATCCATCAAACCACTTTTTTTTTTTCTATACCTGATCATGGGTCTAAATAATCCTAGTAGTCAACAGAGGGACTATGCCCACTAATCCTTAGCAAATCACACCCTAATCTCTTTTAAAACCAGCTCTAAGATAAATTCCAGTTAGCCAGTACATCTAAATTCAGCCCTGATACAGGCTTCATTAGAGCCTCTTTACACACATTTATGAGCACTTATAATTGTCTTAGACCTCAGTGAAAGCTGCGTTTGACCTCTTTTAACAGAGAAACAAGCGAGTCAGTTCTAGGATCTGACTGATGCAAAGTGAGAAAATATTAGCAAATATTCTACTTGCATTTGCCTATCAGCAATTTTCATAAGGGATTTAATCTGGAATAGATGTTTTTTTTGTTTGCTGAAGGATTGATGGGTTTCTCAGTTTCTAAAGAGTATCTGACTTTCTTTTAGGGGAACTGACTTTGGAAGAGTTTATCAATGGTGTGGAAAAAGACGAGGACCTAATGGAATTGATTACACAAAGTTTTGACCTTTCCAACGTACTCAAAGTCATACAGAACGGCAGGAGAAACAGTGTCTGAAGGATCCAATCATGGAGGTGGTCTCTGTGTCATCATTTCAAGGAAGATAACATTTGTTATATTCAGAGAGCTTGATGTTGTCAAAGCCTGCCCGGGCAATACTGAGCAGCCTTCTCCAGGAGTTACAATTTTCACTCTTCATATATCTCCTTTTATTTTCTTTATTCTTTCCCTTGTTAATGATTGTGGCAGCCACAAGGAGAAAAAAGAAAAGCAACTTTTTCTGCGTATAATAGAAAAGATATTTGATGCAGTAAAAGTAACTTATTTGATCTCTATGAACATGTGGTCAAACCCTGGCTAGCTGCTCACTCACTCCATTCTAGTGGGTTGGGAAGAGAATTGGAAGAGTAAAAGTGAGATAACTTGTGGGCTGAGATAAAGAAAGTTTAATACGGAAAGAAAATGCACACAAGCAGAGCAAAGCAAAGAATTTATTCACCATTTGCCACAGGCAGGCAGATGTTCAGCCATCTCCATAGAAAGCATGGATCCATCAAGCATAAGGGTGACTTGAGAAGATCACTTTGAACATCCCCTCCCTTCCTTCTTCTCACCCAGCTTTATATGCAGAGCATGACTTTACACAGTGTGGGATATCCCTGTGGTCACTTGGGGCCAGCTGTCCCAGCTGTGTCCCCTCACAACTGTTTGTGCACCCCCAGCCACTCAGTGGTGGGCTGAGAGGCAGAAAAGGACTTGTCACTGTGCAAGTGCTTCTCAGCAGTAATGGAAACATCTTTGTAATATCAACATTGTTCTGCTCACGAATCCAAAACACAGTCTCATACCAGCTACTATGAAGAAAATTACAACTATCCCAACTGAAAACAGCATGCTGTCTTCTGTTCAGACTAATCAATAAAATAATGAAAACAACGCAAACTGCAACTTTTCTAGAAGACACAAAGTTACTATTTTTCTTTTAATGATGTGTTCTTTAACTTACTGTCTAAAGTGTGGGCACAAGCTTTTAGGTAGGACTGTGTTCTATCCATATGAATTAAGTACAAAGCCTACTTTGTATTAACCTAGCATTTGCTCTAATCAGTACTCAAAATTGGATTAAGTTCTCTGGGAAACACTTCAGTTAGCTTAATATTCCCAAGATCCTCCTTAACAAGGTCTCTACTACTCTTGATTTTATTATATTTGTTAATTAAAATAATGTGATATTTTGATGTTTTTTCCAGGGCTCAGCCGCTGTTCTTTCAAATTAACCTTTTATAAAAGTGTTGGAATTAAATTTTGTTGTCTTTGTAAAGTAAAATTGGAAGTTCAAAGAATAGCAAAACCCAAATCATTTTGTAAGCACTACCAGAGACTTGTGTCCTTTGACTTGTATGTCCTCCTTTGCAAAAAAATGTTTTTACTGGGCTCTTTGCCATGGCTGCGTGAGCCAAAAGGTAAGAGGTATAGGGTAACTTGTACTTCTGCAAAACAGCCTTTCCCTGACTAATTTAGGTATCTTTGCCCTGTCCTAATAGCTGAGTGAAAGCTTTTAGCAACTGAGTCTCTGAGATTTCTACCTCTTGTCAAACTGGCTTGCAATTGCCTCTGAAGGTGGTAGCCAGGACTGCAGGGAAGGCATTTGCAGATGGCATGATCACATAGTCTTCATTTCTTTTAGGAAAGCAGGCTCAAAGCACAACCTTACTTTGTAAATAACAAAACTAATTCTACAAGCTGAAATGGAATGGCATGAAATGTGTGCAAAGGGAAAAATATAGTTCTTTCTGGTTCTATCAGGATTGATTCTCTCTCAAGTCTGTAACAAGTTTTATAAAATTACTGTATTATATCATAAGACTAAGTTCTCCTTGCCTGACAATGGCCTGCAGGCATCACACTAGTACTAATTACTGTTAGAAACATCAGAATTAAGCAAAATCATTCATGCAAGAATTGGTGCAGGTTGAACAAAGCACTTATTAAGACTTCGATACGAAAGAGTTTTTCTTCAAAATTTACTTCAAATTCATGTCCATTTGCACATGAAATGTACTCCATCATCTACAATTATTATCCCAGGTTCTGTTTGATCAATGGAATATAGAAAGAATATGCAACATGCATCACTTGACATTATAAACAGTTCTGACATTATAGTTCTGACATTTGAATCTTTTATATCCTTAATAAAAATATTTTAAAAAATAAAATTATGTATGAGATTGCTGATGCTTTGAATTTTAAGTTCTTTTATTTATTCATCTTTGATACATAAATATGCCATTGTCAGTTTTCTCACACCCAGACTTCAGAAAGTCACTGTCCTTAGTCTGATGCTTTTGTATTTAAAGCCTATGAAGGTGGTGTCCTTCAGAACTGGCTTTACAATATTTAAAATAAAATGACCCAATCTAAGCATCTTGGGTGTATTGAAACAGCTGTATTTGGGATTTTTGGTTTTAAACTAATGAAGTGATAGACTTGGAAAAATAACTACTATCTGTAAACAATGACTTTTTTTTAATAAGTGGATTTTAAAATGAGTACTTCCATTTAAGTTTGCCTAATTTTTCTGCATAACTGTAATTATATGAAGGTAATTACCAATTTTGGGAGAGTTCTGTGTTGCATTATAAAACAATGTATGCAAGGAAATTCTTGCTCATATTTTGTTAGACTAAATTAGGAAGGTATAGCTGAAATGCTCATTTCCTACACGAATATAAAATCATTTAGCAGAAACCTGTGAAACTAGGATGCAAGTACCTGGGCATTTTAATGTAAACACTGTGGCACATCATTTCAAAAATTATTTATCCACAGTAACTCCACGTGTTTGTAACTGAAGATAAGATTCTACCTAAATATTTTTTGTAAGTTGGAAAACATAGACCAGTTTACCACTAGACCAGTTTACTCATCCAGCCTGGTCTTGAACGCCTCCAAGGACGGGGAGTCCAAAACCTGTAAGAAAATTCAAGACACCTTTCTAGGCAGTTTTTACTGTGCTTAAAGACAGCACTGTATTGAAACAATAACTTTTGAGTTGCTAAACCATCTGGCTCCAGTTTGAAATTAAGGCCTGAATTTTTTGCCTCATTTCAAGCTGCACTGTTTACCCAAACTCATGTCCTGTGCAGAATACTGGAGATGCTGGGAGGGAGGATTGGATGGAGTCACAGGAACCCATAAACCATAAAGGAAAAGAAGCAGGAAAATAAACCTTAAAAGGGAAAGGAGGTAGCAAAGATCAGGCCTCATCAAAGGAATAACATGATGTGACAATCTCTGTCCCTAAGGGACGTATTCTAAAGGTAAATCTAAATGTCAAAGTATAGAAAAGAGGAAAACGAAGAATAGACTGAGGCTATGCAGAGGCATGTTCATGTCCTGTACCTCAGACAATACCTGACAACTAGTGCACAACAAAAACAGAAATATATGGTAACTAATCTGAGGGTCTATCTGAAATTTGTCTTTCCTTGCTGCCCTAATAGTACCAAAGAACTTTTCCAACAATGCATTGAAGGTAAAACTCAAAAGAGCTCAGACACATTAGCCTGTCATCTCTTATCAACTCCTGCACAAAGTACAAACTAAAATAGTATTCTGAAATTTTCTAGCATTCAGAAGAAATCAGATTAGCAATGTTACAAATAAAGAATCTGAAATAGTGATAATCTGCACAGCAGTTTCTTCTGCACTGCTACTGAACCTGATTTCTCCAATACCAAGGGAACTAACCACTCAAGATGTCTTCTGTTTATTCACTGAGAATGTTCAACAGCTCAATAAAACAAAGGCACTTTTCATTGTTCCTCTCTAGATTACTTTCATTAGCTGTGCAAGTTAGTAAAGTAGCAACCTTAGATGTGTTGGCATGGAGAATTTTCCATGCTGTGGAAAACTACTATTTATTTAGGAAACAGTAAATTCTTCCTCACATGTGCCCTCTGAATGCCAATTGGCAGCTGAGTGTGAGCAATTGACATAAAGAGAAAATGGCTCGTATTTTATTCTCCTATCCCATGAGCCATCTAGTCACTTGCATATACATAGCAATTACAGATGTTTTGAATTTCACCTTTCCTGGAAAACACAAAGTACACTCAGAATGATAAATGAATATGAACTTGTAGTCCATTTGTGGTCCCATATAAGTCAATGATTCCATCGATTGCAAACCAGAACAGAATTTTTTCACCAACATCTAAAGAATGCATCAAATTCTTGATTTATTCAGACTCTTATTAACCTTTTATGTATTTCTGTAGGCTACTGCTGAAGGATGTAGGGAAGGAATGAAAGAACTATTGTGAAAACATTTTTTTAAAAACAGGTGATGTGTTATAATCACGATAATTTTTCTTTTAAAAACAGTGAAATATTCATGAAAAGGGTTGACACAGTTTTGACGGTATCAAAAGAGACTCAACTCCCATCAGGCTTCAGGGACAGCTTTTCGCTCTTACCATCCATTCACATGCCTCTTCCATCTTTGTTCCCAAAGTAATAAATATTATGTGGTACAATGTGGGGCTTTTTTTTCTTTTTTTCCACACTTGCACCATACCTCAAGCACTTAGTTTTAATGGTTCTGGCCAATATTGGAAGAGTTTGCACTTTTTCTTCTCTTTTTATTTAAATTACAAATATTTGACAAACTGCTTCTATCCTAGAGGATTTCAAATCCCCTCAGATTTAAAAGCTCACTTTTTAAAAAGCTGCTAACAGAAGAAAAAAATTTGCAATTAAACATGTTTTTATTGTTCTTATTATACTAAGGGTGCTCATATCAAAAGAGAATCTTTTTCCCTTGTCCTCGTTTATTTTAAGTTAGGTCAGTCTTCCCTTTCATATCCTGTCCACAAGCTCAGCCTTTAATGGCTGTGTCAGTTAGCAATCAGCTCCTAGGGAAGAATATAATAATTTAGTCATTTTCCAAGTCATGAAAAAATACACAAAGATACACAAAGATGCACAAAAAATACCAAGCTTTTTAAGGATCAGTCAATTTTTTCATTATCTAAGATGGTGAGATTCCCAAGTGCCCAAGTTAGGAACTGCTTTTTCTTAGATCATCAGTGCAAAGAATAAGTTCTTGTAGTGGTAGGTCAGTACATGAGACCCACCATCTTCAGAAGCCTAATTATAAAAAAATCAAGCAAAACAAATGCACAGTCTTGCTCCACAAAAAGGGAAGCTCACAGAAACGTGTTCTGTCTACCAGGGTTAGTAAATGCCTGTGGAGAACACAATTATAAATCTTAATTTGTTATTTTCTGGTGGTTTTGATTGGTATAGAAAGCACATTTGTGCCCACTCAGACTCAGGATGTGGTCTGCTGTCCTTCACACCCTCCTCTCTAGAAAAGTGCCAAATGCTGTCACACCTTTGGAGAGAAGCCAAATGTGCACAATAGCAAGAAGCAATTTGCCAGGACGAAAGGGAAGTGCTAATCAGTGGTCTGAGACAAAAGGAGGATGGAGGTGTAAGAAATTACTGTCCTACAGATATAAAAGTTGGAGGGTAACAGTCCAACAAACCACAGAATCACACAAACACGGAATGGTTTGGATTGGACTGGAAGGGACCTCAAAGATCATCCAGTTCTAGCCCCTCTGCCATGGGCAGGGACACCTCCCACCAGACCAGGTTGCACATAGCCCCACCCAACCTGGCCTTGAACACTTCCAGGGATGGGGTGTTCACAGCTTCTCTGGGCAGCACATTCCAGAGTCTCATCATCCTCACAGAAAAAAAATTTCTTCTTAATATCCAATCTAAACCTGCCCTCTTTCAGTTTGAAGCCACGCCCCTTGTCCTGTCAGTACCTGCCCTTGTAAAAAGTCTCTCTCCATTTTTCTCATAGGCATCCTTCAGGTACTGGAAGGCTGCAATTAAGTGTCTCTCCTCTGGAGTCACTCATTGTTCGTGTCCTTTTTCCTGTTCTCACTGTTTTGGTCTGCTTGTTGCTGAGATGGGGTTTTTCCCCCCTCCAAATCCTTTCTGCTTTCTTCTACTTGTCCAAAGTACTACTGCAAGATCAAGGGAGAGGGAAAGAGACCCTGAGAACAAGCAGGAAGGGACAGATAAAAATGGCTTTTCAGCATCTGGGGAAGTAGCTTTGTGACAGAGAAAACTTTTTACTTACATATGTGCTACTCACGCCTCTTGGTTTAATTTCTTCCATTTCTGCTTTGCATTAACATTCAAGGCACACTGAGAAGAAGAATCTTCCTTTTTACTGAAGAGATATAATCCAGCATCCTTTCCTATATATCTAAAACAGAGACATCTGGAAATGAGAGCCATGGTGCAAGGAGGTCTTGTGACACTATTCCCATGACAAGACTCTACTAATCACTGAGAAGCATTTCACATGTTGTGGTAATTTCCAGTAAAAACTGCCACAGATGGTGTTAGTTAACTTCTGTGGAGTTTGTGAGATTAGTATTTGGCTACAAATCTATCTCCACATGTTTCTGTGATACTGAAAAGAGCACAGAGATAGAGGAGGAGCCCAAATAAGCAAAATTTTTCTTAAAGGAGATTTTGATGATCACTCATTCTCAGTACCACTACAACCTCCACGGTAGTATGGGGACCAGCTACAGTGAGCTGTATAAATCCAGCTCTAATATCCCCTCTACAAAAAATCCTACTGTATATCTGTAAATGATTCCTGATGGGTTGTTGTTTCTCCACGCACTGCTAATCCATGTAATTCTTTAAAACACATAAGCAAAAGGTACAACCCCTTCAGTAGCAGCTGCTTTGCTCCCTCCCAGCACCCACCTCCTTGCTGAGATAATCTTATCCCCCACTTCACAGTATAGGGCTGTGTTACCTTACCAGACATCCTCTAATCACAGAGGAATGTCTAAGTAAATAAATGCTAACCTCATGCATCATAAGAGTAAGGCAGAAAAAGCAATACTTTTGTTTTCTTTCTGAATTATTTGATTTAATTGTGCCAAAAAGGAAACTGAATTTTAAACTGAGCTTATTGGGTTAATTTACAAAGAGCACAACATTTATCTTGTCAAAGCAGCCCAACAAACACACAGGCAGCTCAGAGTCACACAATAGGCACTAGGGGTGCTGGATGATATGAAGGACAATGATATAACAGTGTAGAGTGGGAACATGTCCTCAAATGGGGCATTTCCAAGCACAGGTCCCATTAGGAAGCACTGTAGTGGCTTGTGTAGAGGGTGTATAGCTGGAGCTAGGGGTACTGCTCTATGAATCTATGACTGTGAGATGCAGGATTGGATAAATGAATGTAGGCAAGGTGCCTCAGGACACCACAGCTCTGCAGAGCCCTCTGCTCTGAACTTGCTACCTTATTGGTTCTTTCCCAGATAAATCATAAGAATTAGTTTATACCTTCTTGTTGGTTTTCTGATGCTTACTGTTTTTTCCTCAAGTAAGAAGATGATGTTCCTTCTTGCCTTGGGAAAAGAGCCTTCATGCATCCACACTGTGTGCTTCTGTTGGTGGTTCAAGATTTTCAAGGCTTCCTCTTGACCATGCTCCTAATTTTATCTACCTGCACCCAAGCTATCCCTACCAAATGCATCACACATTTTTATTTTCTACCTAGCGCTTGCTGCCAGGTCTTTTATCCCTTTTGATTTTTTTTTCACCCCAACTTTTCAGCCATCTTGACATAGGCACTATCTTAATTTTAAAGTATTCTTCATGTATGAAATTTCCTTCCACTTCCTTGAAGAGATCTCGCAGAAAACAACTGAAGGGTGAAGGCAGAAAGAGGAAGGACAGAAATTCAGAACTCCACATACCAATGCAACTGTCCTTTGCATCTCAGAAGTGACAGACCAGACAAAGAAAATTGAAGCCTATGAGCCCAGACAAGGTTTAACTTCTCATTTTAAGATTCACAAGTCATCAGGATTCAGAGTAATGAGACAATCAGGACATGTCTGTAAAGCTTTGCCACCCACTGACCTTGTAGCCATGAATTCCTACAAGCTTTGCAAAGGGGAAAGGATTCACAGCACACCCTTTTTTTGGGTAGGATATTAGTAAATTTTACAACACACAGGTGTACATAACACATAACTCTGCTTAGCCAGGTACCTCCTATACAAAAATACCTGAGAACACAGCAGCATATGTGAGGACTTCCTGGTGTGTAGAGAAGGTGTCCATGCCCTGTGTAACCCTCCCATCCTTGCTAATGCTGCAGTCTCGGTTATTTAGGAGCCACTGAGATACCACTGCCCTGGCTACATTCACATCTCCCTTTGCAGGACAGACCCAGCAACACTTGACTTCCATAAAGATTGCCACAGATGTAAGAGAAGCAGAGGATTGAAAAGGGAAGGGAAATAGTAGCTCACACATAGCTCTGTTTTGGTTTTGTTCTCCACAGCAGTGAGCTTAGCTTAGAAAAGTGTAAGTCTTCATAACCAGAGCCCAGAAAAACAATTTCCTGTTTTCTCCTGGTAAACACTTTTTCTGCTCTCTAACCCCATAGAGCCTCAATAACCAGACACTGCCACAGCACTTGTGCCATTCTGAACATGCCTAAAGTAGTTCTCTCAGCCCACTGTAAATGTTCATGAGCAGTTTTCTAATTAAGACATAGATGCGTCCTTGTAATGAAACCAATGTTTTCTAGATGAGGAATCATTGGAATTTCATCTGATTTGAGAGACCTGATATGTTGTTCAGTCATGAAGACCAAATATTTATTCTGGCCGCTTCAAAAGTACATTGTGAGCTCAACACTGGCTTGCCCATCTCTTTGTTACACAATTGCAAATGAGAAACATTAATGAAATCACAGCTTGTTTGTGTGTAATTTATACACGTGGTGCAGAAAGCACCATGTATCTCAGCTAAATCACTTTCAAAGAATAATTCCACCATTCAGTACAGATGCTAAGCATTGGAAGCTTACAGAACATTATGGAAATGTATCTTCCATCCTCAGGAGATGGGAGAATTTTAATTCCTGGCACTGAAGGCAAGCTTGAATGAGAATATGATTAAACTTTTATAACTGCTCGATGTTTTCTTGGCTCAATCAATATTCTTTTCAATGAGCACTTGGTCTGTTTTGGAAACACAGCCAATATTTGTTGTTCACTAAATGGGGTTTTACTCTTCATTCCCACTGATCTGATCAACAGAATGACATTGATCACAATGAGTGCTGTGTTCAAATATTTTAAACTATTTAATCGGCTCATGCAGGACAGAGGTTAGGTAGCAGTGATGATTACAGCACATCCTTTAGTGGTCTCTGTTACAGATGAATGTGCTTTTACATCACCTCCAACGTACCTGACTGCAATCATCCATTTGTGCAAGCTGGCAGGAACAAATGGGGTCACAGACAGTGGTTGATTCCCTTCCTTCAAAGGCAGATTGAAAGGGACACGACAAGCAGCTGTGCATGCCTCAGGAGCACCAGCATCCAGGGGGGACATCCTGAGCCTCCCATACTGACCTGTGTGGGAGCACCCAGGGGAACTGGCTATGATTAGTTAGATGTCAATACTGGCAAGCAAGGGCATGCTGGACCAGAATTTAGGGTGAGCTGACAGCCTATTCACTGATGCGCCAACAGCACGTGCACCAATACAACACCCTGGGCAAATCACTTAACTCTGTGCCTTGGGTTTTCTGCCTATCAAGGCAAGGTTAATAATTCTTGCCATGCTTTGTGAAACAGTTTGATATCTATGCAAGAGAGGCATGATGTGACTGTTGACTTGTGCCATTTGTTCAGCACATTGGTGACACTCAATTCTTTGCCAACCCAAGCAGGAGCTACAGAGCTACTTCTACAAATTGCCGGAGAGAGTGAAGACTTTGGAGCAAAAGTCAATCCAGACAGTTTCAACAGATGTTGAGAATTGAGGACAGTGATGAGTAGTGAAAGGGACAAGAATTGTTCATTCCTTTTCAAGGAAATTCTCATTCTTTGCTTCAATAGTAATACAATTCCATTAGATTCCATTAGATTTGTACCCTGAGTCCTAAATGATTAAAAATTACTTTTGTTCTCACTTCTGCATTCCCACACGTCATGGAAAAAGGATTGACCATTTCGTGGTGATTGTTGTCCTACTAATTGCTTATTTCTCTATCCACAGAGAGAGTGGTTGAACCTGAGACCTGTCTTTATAAATGAACTGGCAGTCAGACCTATCTCAGTGATCAGAAGGCTTCAGAAATAACCAGGTAATACAGCGGAAATAAACTGCTGTAGGTTGAGTCCTGCCAGTAGCCAAGCATCCACATGCAGCACAGGACAGGGGAGAGAACAGGAAGAGAAAATATAAGAAAACTGAGGAGTTAAGATAAAGACACTTGAGTAAGTGACAGAGGGGGAAAACAATCCTATGAGAACTAAGTGATGCAAAGGCAATGACTCACTATTTCCCACAAGAGAAGTCTGCAAGTAAAGGCCAACACGAAAGAAAAAAACCCATCTTCTTCTTCCTCTACCCCAGGTTTTATTGCTGAGCATAACATTGTACAGCGTGGAACATCCCTTTGCTCAGTTCAGGTCAGATGTCTTATTGGGTCTCCTCCTAACTTCTTGCACAAGTCCAGCCTACTCATACTCACTGGAGTGGGGAAGGAGCAACACAGCAGGGAAAAAAGCAAAAGCCTTGTGTTTGCAATCGCTGTTCAACAATAGCCACATAATTACTGTCTTACCAACATCATCTTCTTTAGCCACAAACCCAAAACTTAGCACCAAAGGGATGCTATGAAGAGTTAGCTTCATCCCAGCCAAATCCAGTAGATCACAACCAAAAAAATGAAAATACTGAAATCCCATTCTGGCAGAGGAATGATTAGACTGGAACTAATAAAATTACTCCCCAAAAAAATTACACATGGTCTTGACAACTGGGGGCAGAACAAAGCCTTCAGAAAACAAGCAATACAGCAAGTGCAGCCTTAGAGCCTGCTCCAAATCTGCTTTCAGCAGGACTGCACACTATTTTCAGAAATAAGGACCTAAATAATGTTACTCATCCCAGGACTGTGTTTGGAAGCTCAGCAACATTTTTGACTTGACAAGCAAGATTTTTGATGCCTTCCTGATGGCCAAGTGCGGTTGGCTTTTTTTTGTTTTCTTTTCTTTCATGCTTTATATAAGCAGAGTTATGGAGTGCCTGGGTGTGTTTAATTACGATAAGGTTTGGAAACATTTGTCTGTGTAACAGACACTCATGCAGAGACTGCCTTATGTGAATAAATTAATTCATGACTTTGGGTGGAGTTGTGAGTAAGGAGTAGTAAAATAGCACCTTCCCTCCCACCCCTCTGAGAGCAGGAAAGGCAAGGCTCTTTGCAGAGGGAATGATACAAAGTGCCTGCTGCAGCACCTGGCCTGTGCTGACTCTTTTGCTGTGGTGTTTTCCTGGGATGCTCACGCTTCCCTTTTCCACAGCTCTCCTGCATGCCTACAGCTACTCCCCCCTCCACTCTCCTCAGTGTTTTTTTACAGTCTCTGACTCTCTAATTATATTCACTGGCTTGACACAAGCTGAGCTGTGCAAGGCTTTCTGGAAAAGAGCAGTTATTTAATGCCTTCAAACTCCCTTGTACAAAGAGAGAGAGCAGCATGCAATCCAGAAGAAATATACTGAAGAGAGAGGAGTTTGTCATTTCAATAGTCAATGCGATGTTTTGGCTGTATCTGAAGATCAACATTTACAGAAAATAAATGTGTAAATTGCCTTTTATATGGTCCTTCAGAGGTTGCTTTCAGAAAATTATTTATTATTCCAGATGCCTAGGTAGTCAAGGATACTGACTGACTGGAGAGAGTTCAGAGCAGAGTAGTAAAAATGATCATTTAGTGCAGATATTTTGATTTATTTTTTTAAAAAGTGATAAATGGATTAAAGGGATAAAAACACAGCTTGAGGCTGGACTAAATGATGAGCTGGGGAGGACATAGACCTCTCCAAATATGAATAAACACCATGAATAAAACAATTACACATAGCAGTAAACCATAGGATAAACAATGACACACTCAACTCAGAGCCAAAGATTATTCTTTCACGAGTCAAATTAATCAAAGAATAGTTGAAGTTAAATCTTCTGTCAATCAAACATTTCTGCACAGACCTATTCAACAGAAAAGCAGTAGATATAGAGCCAGGACAGAACAGAGAATGAGCTTCTGGTGCTACACAGGCACCAAAGAAGTTTTCTTCTTGAGATGTCTGTTTCTGTACCATATACATGTTTCTGTATCATGTACATAATACATTCTCTTTTCTAGCAAAAAATGGCACAATGTTCACTCTTATTACTAAGTAAAGAGTGAACATTGTGACATTTTCTTTAGGTTGTCAACAGTTTGATCCACAATCTAGCTTTGCAGTCTACATAAATTCACCCAAACATTTGCTAATCGTTATTGACTTTGTGGTTCTTAAGGTCATTCAGTTTAAAATTTTTTGGTCACACCTTGTCAAATATACCAGTTACCGCTGGTTTAGGACAGTTTTCATGCACAGCTCCTGAATGTCAATCTCATTTTCTCGTACAGGTAGTAGAAGAATTTTTTTGCACTTGAGTGCTCCTGTCACTCTACTGAGGTGTTCCATGAATTCAAAACAGACAAAAGTAACTTGCAGATAAAACTGAAATAACTGGATCATACTCCTGTTTTCCTAGGTTGGTGATTACCTCAAATATAAAATAAGTCAAGGATTACTTCTTTTATTTCTAGTAGAAAATTACATATTAAAGAATTAACAGACACTAAGGCTGTAAAGTGAGTCCTAAGCTAGAAGATGTCAGAGGAAAGTAATCTCATCCTGGGTGTGCACTGTATTTCAGTCTTAAGTTACCAGAGCACTGCAAGGGGACCACAGAACACCACCACAAAGGCCATGATGACCCTAAACCCGTCAGTGAAAAAACAGAGATATTCTCATGCTTCTTTTTTCCCCACAAGAAACTTAATGCATTTCTTTCCATATGATTAGCACTTCGAAAGCTGGAAGTGTTGAATAGTTAGTCACCTGTTACTTTCTTTTATCCTTCTCTAAATGTGGGGCTCCAGGTCTCATTCTCTGCACATAATGTAAAGCTTGCCCTGAGCATGTATAGATTTACTTGTCTACTAATAAAATCCCTACTACCATTCCAAACTATCCCAATATTTGACCATGTTGAAAGTATCACAGAAATTATATTCCACCTATTCAAGCGAGTGAAATTAATAGCATATTTTACTGATGGGAAGGTTTATAGGGACTTGCTTCAAACCACTGAGTGATTGACAATTTTGTCAATCTGTGATACAAAGATTCTAATTTATTCAGGGTAGTTACACTTTTTTCCCACCATTTTTCAATCTTAGGAAGTTTATATAAGCTTTGATATATTCAAAGCATGGCTTCCATCCAAGTGAATGTAAAGAGAAAGAATTGAGAGCTTCTGCAAATCTACTAGGTGTGTATCAAGAAAATAAAGAATATAGAATAAGGTGTTTCTTAGTGAGATTCTGGTTTCTTTAAGATGATTTGTTCTGCAGTCATCCTGGTGCAAATACAGTGACAAATGTGGGATTGCAAACTGTTGTGTCACCTTGGAATGATCACACTCATCTTATCTTTCCTGCAAGCTGGAATCAACACTTCAGTACTCTTCTAGCTGGCTTGCTTAGCACACATGTGATTTAACCACTCAGTGCAGTATTTCATGCAGAGGTGGCAGAAAAAAAAAATAATACCCTGAAAATTGGTAAGGCCACAATGAAGAACCAGAAAAAGGGTAAGACCTGTCAGAAACAGGGTAAGGCCTTAGTGCAGAACTTGTTAGCTGTGAAAACATCAAGATCACATACTAGTACTCACGTTAAAGTGTTGATGAACCAATGTATTCTTCTGAAGTCCTAACATTAAAAAAATAACATTTCATACAACTGAATAATGAGCAAACATCAATCAGCTTTAAATAACAAGGGATTACAAAAAAATGCATCTGTCTTTGCATTACCAAAACGGCAAATGTTTTTGTAGTAGGAAGTTCCAAGGAATTTGATGTGCTGATGGTATTTTGCATTTTTTAAAAAAATCATTATTTGTAAGAACCAATGGTTACTTGAAGAATATTGGGAAGGAACGGAATAGTAGCCAAAATAACAGTGCCAGTGGCAGGTGTGTTGGGTTGATGCGGCCAGAAATGTGTATTCTATCACCAACTGTTGAAGCCGGGTGGGGTAGTGATTCCTTATCTCCATGGCACACATTATCTGCTAATAGGCCATCTTTAAGACAA
>JANRGV010000051.1:16449697-16461909 GCA_024734035.1 Alethe castanea
AAGTGCTTTTGAGAACTCTCTGGAGCCCTGTTTTGGCACTGGCTGGCTTAGTCCTTGAGGCTGAATGGTTTGCATGATGCTTAAAATGCACCGGTTTCTTCTAGGAGTTAATATATCCAGATTGCTTAGCCAATAAAACAACGTACGTATAACTTCATGTTTAGGATAAAACACAAAATTGTCCTAAAAACAATGCGTAAAACGGACGTTAAAGATATTGTTTTGATCGTTTGTTCTAATATTTAATGCTTTTTTTTTTTTAATTTAGTACAATCATCCTTTTCAAGATGACTTGCTTGTTTCCATGGATACTCTCACTTATGATACACCTGAGGGTGAGAACTCCTTAAAGCTACAAGTTTGCATTCTGTGTCTTTAGACTTAGTAAAGCATGCAAGTGTTGGCTGCTACAGAATATTTTAAGTGTGACAGATGCTCATTAAGGTATAATATTTCATAGGTAGACTTTTGTATAATGCTAAGAGTTTAACTTACATATATGTGCACCTTTTGTCTATTGCATGCTCCTATTTCAGACAAGACAATAATTATTATCAAAGTTCGGGATAAAAATGGGTGATATTTGGATGACTTGTAAGAAGAATTTAAATGGAGGAGACTGAGAGGAAGCAAAGGAATGGAGACATTAGCAGGAGTTGATATGCATGAATGGATTGTGTATTTTCATCTCCACTTAGTATTCTGAATACTGCTCTGATAAATTTCTGCTGTGCCAAACATCAGGCTGCAGTAGGTAGACAGTCTCTTTAACTTTTCATTGAATGTTCCCGTGTGGTTAACATAAATCTAAACCCTGTGAGCCTGTGACAATATCTATCCAGTTTTTCATTGTGATGGTTTATCCATTATAGAGCAATAATACTTATGGAAAGCTTATTGAGGAAAGAAAAAGATATTGTTTTAAAATATATTGTTCAGGGTTTTTAGTAGAACTTGTGACTTAGTATCTTGGTGGCTTTTCTGGGAAATTAAATGTTTCTGGCAGGTTTTGTTATCACTGAAGTGAGGATTATGATACCTTGTCATGGGTTGATGCTGGCTAAATGTCTGTGCACTTAAGAAAAAAATAATTCATTCTCTGCTATTTTTGAGCAGAGGAGGGGGAAAGAACAATTAATAAGCTTGTGGGGTGAGATAAGGATTAGGAGAAAAACACTTTAAAAAGTATGAAGGAAAATTTATTAACAGAATTGAAAAATGATAATGAGAACTAAAACGTTTAGAACACTTTTCCTCCCCTCTTTTTTTTTTTTTTTCTTTCTCAACGACAGAATAAGGAGACAAAAACATGAGGGTTTTGGTCAGTATGTCACTTCTAAAATTTTTTCTTAGTTCACTTAAGGAGAAGAGTCTCTTTTGCTATGCCATGGGTTCCTTTCTACAGGAGAGAGTTTTCTGTGAACTTTTTAAACGTGGTTTTAATTTTTACAACCCACAGTCTTACCCAAAACCTGCTTCAGCGTGGGTCAGTCAATGGGCAGAGCAGCCTTCTCACAACTGCTTTTTCCCTTGGGCCATTAGTTCATGGGCTGCAATTTTTAAGGATGAGCTGTTCTAGTATAAAAGCAAGGGTCCTCTTCCTCTATCTCTGGAACCAAGGGTTCTCTCCCTCTGTTCAAGCCTCTCACCAGATCACAGCTTCTCAGCATTCACACATTCTAGAGGGAACACTTTTTTATCACGGGCTGTGGATGAATTCTCCATCCTTCTATTCACTTCATGAATTACAGGGAAATTAGTATTCTATTGTAAGTAAGTAATAAGTAATAAATATTGTAAGTATTATAGTCTTCACCACAGCTTGTAGAAGAATTTAATCTCCAAGGCCAAGAGCACCCCTTCCTCCCCCTCCCTCATTTGCACCAACTTTAGCATTACTAAGTTGCTCTCTTCATGTGCCTTCACCTTTCCCTTTTCTCTGATTCAGTAGAGAATTGATGTTCACCTGCTCTCGAGTTCTATCACCTGCAAAGCTTGTACAGAATTCTGCAGTGTTGAAAGCTGGACCCAGCATGTGGTTATTTTTTTTGCCTTGCCTGTCTTCTCAATTAGCTTGGATTACTGTATTCCACTAGTTTGTTTTCCTCTAAATTTTTATTTCAGCAAGTGTGGTGGAGACTATTCAGATTTGATAATGCTTTATTATTCTGTAACATGTTCCTCCTAAATGTTTGTTAGAGTGATATTCAGTATAGATGGTGTTACAAGAAAAGATGTGTTAATATTTTTACTTTTCGTTTTTTCTAGGACCAAAACGATGGGGGCAAGTGTCAAGGAAGGAAGTTAAAAAATGGAAGAAGGAAATTTTTAAGGTTTTTAATAATACAGTCTTACTATGCAGCCAAAAGCAGCACTATTTCTTTATGTATGTGTAGCTAGGTAGAATTACATTGTAATTTTGCTGTACTGTATAGTATTTTAGGCAGGATTAATGAGGTCAATATCTGCTTTAAAATAGGGTTTTAGGATAGTTTAAGATTTTCAGATGCATTAGTTGACCATTTATCAGTGGTTAGCATCACTTGTAAACCATCAATTTTTTTTTTTTTAATTGCTGTCTGCTGGGAATGTGTATTTTTGGAACTGATCAGAATGTTTTCAGTGAAATTAACACATTGAATCGATTTCTCTTGGTTCAGGTAATCAGCTCATCAATTACACAGGGCTTCCTGATTTAATTTTTATTTTCTTTTATTTTTCCCCCTCTGAAATATTGCCAAAGTAATTAAAGAATCTTTGCAGTGTGTCAGATAAACCCATGGCCTGTATGGTGTGCCTTGGTAGTTAGCACAGAAGCTGTTCTGAACCCCACAGAGTGAGGGCATGAGGAATGAAATTCAGTCCAAGGGAACAAGAGTGGATGTAATGGACACCAAAAAGAGGCTGTATTTGTGGTTCCCTTTCCACTCCTCTTGCATAGCCTACTCAGCATTGCTGCACAAGTTTCCCAACTAAATCCATTAAAGGCTGTAAGGGAAATTCTGTCTTAGCCTCTTATGTGGGCCAATGGATGTTCTTGCAGTAATTTTTAGCAGCAAAAGTGAGGGGAAAAGTGAATGGTCAGGTGAGTTTAACTAGGTACTTGTGGCTTTTCTGGTCAGACCATGGGAAAACCTGAGGAAATCAAATGGTTATGTAGTTGCGGGCTATACTAAAGTAAATAAAGGCAGTAGTTAAAATTATTTTGCTATTCTTAGATTATTCTGACTGAGTTTTTTTTATTGCAGCATAATAGGCGAAGTCAACAGAATACAGGTAAAGTGCTTTAAAAAACAAATCCACTATAAGTTATCTTATCAAAAGAGTCTTGTCTTAAAAGAAGATATCCAGGTTCATGCTAAACTCTTTAGGATACTCACTGGGTTTCGTGTGAGAAACCATCTAATAAATCAGCAATACTTATGTTCATAAGGATTCAGAAATGTAATTTAAAGTGTTTAAGAGGAGTAAATACATTATAATTCATGGTGCTTTCATAACAAGTTGATTTAAATACCTTATCAATTAATCAAAGAGGTTTTTGTTGTATTTGTCAGTTTTGTCCAATAATCATGTAATCTTAACAATTCCAACCCTGACTTATGTGCATGTAGTGGAGAAATATGAATGTTGTTAGCTTTTTGAAAATTACTAGATAAGTGGGCATATCAAAAAATACGTACTAAAAGAATCTAATGAAGTTCCATAATGAGCTATCAAAAATTTAGCAGATTGTTCAGTATATTCAATGAATTAGGATGCCTCCAGGAAAAAGTAGCATGCAGTTACTTCATTAGAAATCAAGTTCCAGGATAGAACTCAAAACAAGTCTGTACACCAAAGTGTAAATATGATACTACTTAGGGGGGTTTGTGACATCTGAGCATTTTTCTGAAAAGGAGCTGTATGTTCCAATAAAATATATATTTCTACTGGGACAAATGATGAGGGACAGGGAATTTTTCAGTGTAGTACAGTGAAGGTATGTTGGGCTCTATTCTCTCAGGGTTTTGAAGTGGGGGTTTTACGGTGTTATTTTATGATATTCACTCAAGAAACTTTTATTTGGAACACCAGTGGACAAAGCACTGCCTAGCACCTCTCTTCCTCCACAACACTACCGAAAAATTGCTCCATACAGTGGTCAGGTACAGGCTTTGAATCAGCCAAAGAAATTTAAATGTAGAGCTGGGAAATAAGGGTCTGGTACAAAAAGTTTCAGATGGTCCAGACCTTTACCTCTTGCTCCATTTAGCTGATGGGGCCAAGTAGTACAAACATTTGGCTATAGTCTGTGGTAAAACTTGGAAAGAAAATAAGTTTCTTTTCAAAGATACAGTGTTTGGCATATTTTAGAAGAAATATTTTGCTAATCTTTGCTGGTCTAATTAAAGATCAGAATATCTTAGAAGCTCTTAAAAAAAGGAGCTTACTTGGAGTTCTTTAATGCTACAAAGTGTTGATCTTATTAATTTTAAATTTAGTGTACTGCATTACAGATGACACAGAGAAGCAGAAAAATGGGTAATATGCGTTTTTGCAACTTTTAATGTAACTCAAGGAAAGTATTATTTAATTTTTTTAAGTTATCCTAGGGAAGCAATATTTAACTAAATATTAAAGTTGGATGAACAGCTTTCCTTATAAAAAGCAAGCCTGCATAGATTTGTATTTATACATGTATATTTACATATTCTATAAAAAATGGAATCTCATCAAATTTATCCAGGTTAAGAAAACCCTATCTTGCTCTGACTTTTTTTGAAACACAAAGACACATGAGTAAACATTTGAGCTGCCTGATTGTGGTTGCTGTTAGCCTTAAAAAAATCAAAAAGACAAAACAACCCACACACCTAAAACCCTCAACCCAAAAAAGGAAAAAGATACTTCTGACTACGGGTTATTAAAACTAATGTATGAATTTTACTTACTTGTTTACTCTTAAGTAGACCTAAGTGTTTTGTAAGATACATAAAGTTTTGTTCTTTTAAGTGTAAACATTAAACCAAATATTTATCAATGAACCCCTTCCCCGGGAATATAAGTGGTGTTCTTTCCAACTCACAGTTCTGAATTTTCCTAGATTCAAGTTTTACTGTTTGGTTAGAATGTCCAGCACCCTCATCAAGTTTTACTGATTTAAAATGACAATCCTTTAAGTGGTGGGTCTTTTTCTTTTTTTTTTTAATATATGGCAGCTCTCAATAAGGGAGGACCAGGTATGTTAAATTTCAGCCTCCAAGAGAGGTGGTATTTCTGTTGTATATTAGCCACTTAAAATTGTTTCTTTCCTTGAGAATTTTTTTGAAACAAAATATTCTCTGTGATGTTTCATTGACCTTGCTCAGTAAGGGATTTCAACTGGACAACCAGAAACTACTGTGTTCTTCTAGTTTCCTGTATACCCAATCCAGATATGTTTGGAAAATACACTATTCAGCTCCTAAAAATATATTGTAAAGGAAGTACTGCAGTAGTGTTTTGCAGAATAATGAAGATTAACTTCCACAGAAGGTTACAGCCTTAAGCCAGAGCCTTCTAGATACATGCTTGATGAATTTTGAGAGAGAGTGGTTTTATAGCCACTGGTTGGAAAACTGTGCTTAGAATAATTATCAGTGGTCTGTGTCCAAACTTGAGGGAAACAATTATCAGTGGTCTGTGTCCAAACTTGAGGGAAACATGGGGGATTTTTTCACAGGATTTGTCTTGTGCACTTTATTGGTTTATACTTTATTTAAGTAAATAACAGAAGTGAGGATGCCCTTAATTAACTCTCAGATAATACCAGGTATGGTTGACCACTGGGAAAGGTGTCTGATAAATTTGGGCTAAAACTTAAAGTAAAATTTGTTCAATTTCTTGCAAAGAAGTTCATAGTAATAGACTTATTTTGAAATGATCAAATGCTGAAGAGACTACTTTGAAAGCAGCTGGAGCCAACCAAGGATATCACACTCCACTGTAAAAATAGCACACACCATGCTAGAAAATAGGCACAGGTGCCTTGCACATAAAGCACACAAAATAGGTTTCCTGAACTATTCAACAGTGATAAAAAGTGTGCTGGAGTACTTTGGTTTGTGTTTCACAGTACTGTGATTGGCCAGAGTGAGTCAGAAAAAGAAACCAATTACTAAAGTCACTGTTATAAGACATAAATAGAGAGAAAAATAAATTTAAAACAAAGATAACAGGAGGGGCTAGTTATTGTAAAAGTAACAGAACTTTTTTTTTTCCCTCCCACTCATGCTAAGAAATATCAAAGCAACAGAGCAGTGATTTTGAAGATGGACACTCAACAGTACAGCAGGTATGGGCACCACACTGCATCTGTTTTTATGGAATGTTCCAGGCCAGGCTGTGGGAGGCTTTGAGCCATCTGGCCATCAGAGGATTTGATACTAGATGATCTTTAAGGCCCTTTCTAACCCCAACAATCCTATGACAGCCTCTCTGAGAAAATGTATTTATGTAGTCAAAAGCCAAGAAATTATTTAGGAGGAGGTGGCCCTGTACCACGATATCAGTCATGGATCTAAGCTGAATTATTAGGTTTGTTTGAAGGTGAAGAGAGAGCAGTTGGATATAGGCTTTTAACCATCAAGTGCCTTTTTAATTAGACCATATGTGGATCCAACTTCTAAAATTATTTGTAAAATCTATGTAGTCTAGAATAGCTTCTTTTGACTCTAAGTTTGTGTATAGATTTGTAAATAAAGATGGTGTGATTTGGAGAGGATTTGTGAAATGCACCTGTGTTTGTTTCACTACCACCACCCCTCAAAAAAAATTGAGAAAGTAATGAAAGCAGAAAATTTTATAGGTTAATTAATACATCTTAAGCTCTACCAGGTATTAAAATTCCTTTCATATGCTTTTAAGGAATCTTCTGAGAACTCTGGTGTGGATACATCTGGTACAGGTGGGTTTTTTTAATTTATTACTTATCTAACATATTTTTAATTTTTTTAGAAAATTGCAAATAACTTTTTCATCACTTTCTAACATGGTAAAATTAGTTTTTATACGTGTTCTATACCCTTTCAAAAGGTAGACAAAAGCAATAGCAAGAGTCTGAGGTATGGGTAGTTTTATGAAAGCAATATTAATATTCCTCTTTGAAATTTGAGTACTGATTCCCTGATGCATTGGAAAGTCAGTGTGGAATATGGTCAACTGTCCTTTCTTAATAAAGAAAGGAACAGTGAAATAAAAACCTTGGCCTAAGTGTCAGTAGAAGTTTTATTTGTAGTTAAAATAGATGCATTAAATATTAGGGGAGTGATAAACAGATTTGCAATCAATCACAACAATTCAGCAGTGTTTGCAAAGGTTTTGACATCAGTCTTATGAAGTTTTGTGGAAAGGTTTTGACCTTATATTCCCAAATAATTATTTGATTGCATTAATTAGTGACAACAATCTTTGAGGTTTTTTTTAATATTTAAAACTGGAATTACTCAACATATTTGATTCTTGAGCAAATAAAAACTTCTACCATTTTTCATAGATTAAGCTATGGCTGGGCAGTAGCTACCAGTTAATGGAGGAAAGAGCAGTTGCAGTATAGTATGGTTAGCTTAGGGTTTCAATATTCAGGTCTTAAATTAGTTTGTTCATGTACATAGCTGCCTCTAAAGCTGACAAATACTTATCTGTTGAGGGAAATGTTTCTTACTATTATTTGAGAGGAAAATGTCAAATAAGTATTTGAATAATAAAGGGATTTCTGCCAAATTAGAAAGCATGACTTTTTTTCTTAACCTGCTCAATACAACATAGGAAAAAAATTTCAGAGGCAGCTGTAGTTTGGCTCTTGTAAGAGTACATTGTCTTTTGCACTTTTGGGATAAATGAGTGAAGTGCTTCAGACTCTGGTATTTTCATAGCAGCATACAAGTACGTGACTTCTCCTCTTATGAATGGTCTAAGAAGAGATGGGAGAGAAGGAGCTTTAAAAATATTTTACTCTCTGAAATGTTTAATATAACTCTTGAAGAAATGATTGCAAACAAGTTTTCTTTACTATTCGTTGTTCCACTCAAGACATTCACTCAAGTCATTCATGAACCCACAAACCATGCTTTTCAATTGGAATTGAAATGGAAATGTAATACAGCTAAAATTTATAGTGCAGAAAAGTATTTTCTAGAATGAAAACAGTGCAGTCAGTAACTTACACAGTGAATGTTTAAAAACATTTCTGTTTTGAATCCAGCTATATTTTATTTAACGTTTACCTTCAAACTGCAGGTGGAGAAAGTGGTGATATAGTCTCAGTAAGAAGAAAATTTCAGGACATTCACCTCCAGGTAAAATCTTTGGGTGTCTAATATGTTAATCAAATGATTTTGTGTTCAATGGAAACTATTAATTATTAGAATCGTTCATACATGTCTGATGAGATGATACAGTCAGTAAAAGACTCCATCTTAATGCACATTTTTAGCCAATGAGGGGTTCAATAAATAGTGTCACAAAGAGCAATGACAAGTGATATTACTGTCTTGGTAATACCAGTAGGGCAGAGAAAGCCATACAATGTACATACAATGTATACCAAAAGGCAACCCTGAGAAAGGCTTTCATAGGTAAAGAAAAAGAGCAACCAGATGGATCATAAGGTGAAAACACCTATAAAAAGTATGGTCATTGATCTGAGATCCTAGCATAAATAGGTAACATGATTTAAACCTGATAGTAAATGTGAAATAATGGTCACCATAACAAGAGTAGACTGGAACCTTCTGCTGTTGCTTCCCAAACTAGACTATGGTCAGGACTACCCAGAGTATTCACATTGTTGAAGAAAAATATAACACACACTTTATGTGTGCAGCCCTTTTAATCCTGTGTTCTGCTTGCCCAAACACCATTGCCAAAAATGGGATTCACTTTCCTTACTTGTTGAGCATAGTGCTAGTGTCCTCTCCCTGAAAATAGCTCATACAATCTGCTTCAGAAAGTGACAGTTTCACCAAGGAATTACCTTTTCTTACAAAATTCTCTTAGATTTTACAGAGGGTGGTTGCAGAGTAGACCTTAATTTGTATATGAGTTCTCCCAGGATGTGAAGAATACATGTAAAGATTTGCAGCTGTAATTATCAGAGCTTTGTAACACTTTCCCTTTTTTCTTTTCTTTGGTTGGTTGGTTTGTTTTGATCCGTGGATCTTTCTAGCAGCGTGTGCTGTTCCCTGAATAAACTGACAATTATTCCTTTTTATATATCTTCACATGTAGTTCCATTTTTGGATTTGTGTGGTGATTTTTTGTTTTGGTTTGGTTTTTTTCCCATAAAACGAGTACATTAAAAATAACTTTATGCTGGTTGCATATCCTTATCTAACGATTGCTAGTTTGCAGTAAATCTGAATAATCAGTTTGGAGCTGTCTCTGCCAATAATTTCTATGTGGTTTAATAATTTTATTTTCCTCTAAGAATCTGGATGTAGATGATGGACAAATCCAAAAGAAAGGAAGAGTTCAAGTGGATTTGATAGTACAAGCTGATGAGAGAGAAATACCCAAATGGATAACGGTAACCTATTTCTCCTTTTCTAAGTTATTAGCTACTTAGAATCAAATAAGAGCTCTTTAAGTGGGTAGCACAATGAATTCAAACACAACTTCTCTGTGGTTCTCCCATTGTCTTTCTGCTTGATGTCTGTGTAAAAGTTTTAGGATCTTGGGGTTTTGACAGCTGTGATATGGAAGAAACAGAGCCAGTGATTTACACATTTATTTTCACTTTGATTACTTTTATACTTTATTCTTTGAGCCTTGATGTGCAAGTTGATCTTTGAGCTGCAAATTTTCAAAAAAATCTAAATCTGAGCTTAGTAGAGGAAAAAAAAAAAAAAGAATTAGCTTTGTTTTGATTTGGGGGGTGAGGAAGATCAGAGATGAAGTGTGGTGATACAGGGTACAGCTTCTCCTTTCTCCTTGAGCTGCCAGAGACGTCCAGATCATCCAGAGTTGTGTGTATTTGTGTCCATGGATAAATTCTTATAATTGGGAAGGGGATTGATACATGTGCATAATGTCTAAGTTGAAAAGAAATGATCAATAGTTTTCCAAGATTAAATTAATAACTCCTAACAGATCTTATTGAAGTCTTAGACTAGCTGTCTTCCATTTTGTCTGAACTTGGCTGAGCCCCTAAAGGCCATAACTGTACATGACCCAGAAGAACAAGAGGAGAGGGAGTCACAAGTAAGGTTTTGATGTTCTCTTTAACATGCAAAAAACTCAGAATATTAGATGGTTTTTTCTTTCTTTGTTTTTCAGATAACACCTCCAAGATCATCAAAAGGTCATTGTTTGACTTCACCAGTGAAAGAACCGTTTGGTACAATTAAGTTTTTTGTCTCTTGGTCAAGTATATTAGGTAGTAAATGTGGTTTTATTAAAATGTATTAGAAAAAATATTTCATTTCTCTTAAACACAAAGGCATTATTTATCCAGCTAAGAAGTGGAATAGGCTGGATTTCAAAAGAAAGTTAGACATGATTTTGGTTATGGCGAAATATATTTGAAAACCGGAAAATAAATAACTTGTGTATGTGAATCCGGCTTTTCTTATGTAACCTCAGGAACTAATATGCGTAGTTAGAAATTTCTGCAGCATTTAGCTCACTGTAGGCAATATTTTTTAGTTCTGCTTGTAAGTGTCCTTTGTCTTATGCACTTGTGGGATAAGAGAGTGAAGGGCTTCAGACTCTGGTATTTTCATTATTCATTTTTGCTCCTCTTATGAATGGTCTACGAAGAGACTGGAGAGGATTTGTAGAAACCTCCATGAGTTCCAGCTACCTCCAAATACTGTAAGATGTAGTAATTAGATTCTTAGGGATACGGGATTGGATTCCTCACACAAAAAAATTGACTTCACCCTGGTGTTTGGGATGTGTGGTCTTTTGTCTGTTTTGGTGGGGCTTTTTGGGGCTTTTTTCCTTGGTTTGGTTTTGTTGTTTTGTTTTTTTTAATACATAAGAAGTTACCAATAGGGCATACTAACTTAAGGAAAAAAACTGTCTATAGCTGCTTTGGCTAAAAATTTTAGTTTTGCATGTGTTTTCAATTTTTAGTATTCATATAGAATACTTTCCACTTCTCAGTGAGGGCAGAGTTCCTTCCAGGTATTATACACTATTTTTATGTTGAAAGTATGCAAAGCCTGTCTACAGGAGGTAAAAGTCAAGTGGAACAGCTTTCACCTGGACCTGCAAGTATTAGTCTGTCCTTAACAGGGATGGTTATTAGGATTTCCCTCTTTGTTTTCACAGGAAGTAATGTGGCAGAGTATATCTGAACAATTACTTGTTTCTAGCAAGATACTATCACAGAAAAATGAATTTACTTGGAGAAAGGGATAAATAAATTATAACTTAGGTAATAGTACTGTTTGAATGCATCTTCTGTGAAATAGTTTTCTGTATTATAGATCATATTTTTGAGAGAAAAAGGTGGAAATTTTCCTTTTTTTCCTCTCTGTTCTGTCTTTGAGGTGCAAAGGAGACACTGACTTTCCCTTTTGGACTTTAAAAGCACTTTCAGATTCCCCGGAGAAAATACTTTCATTTTTCCATTCTGTGCCACGGCTCTCTGCTAATAACTGAAGTTCCAATTATTTGAAAGTATGATTGCCAGTACATTGAAGATATACTAAAATTAGATTTTTGAGGATTCACTCTGAGAAGAATATTCCACAAATCAACTCATTCTTTTATACAAGCATAACTTATAATTAACATGATGAAGTCAACTGTTCCTGGACACAGGAATTGTTCTGCTATTTCACGAACTGCCCATTTTTGTAGCAGTCTAGTCTGTTCATCTTGATGAACATTTAGGAAGCAATCTGACAGGTTTGTGCCCAATTCTACTGGAGGAAGAAGACTGTATGGCAGAAAGAGCAATTTTAGAATAATATGATGAGGCAGTCATGTGGTTGGTGTCATGACCAAGGTTTTTTTTCACTCACAGTTTCCAGAGTTATTCTCTTTTCCTTTTTCCTTCCCTCTGGTGAGTTCAGGGAAATTCAGAAATCAGGGCTTAAAGTGCAGTCAGATATTTTATGCTCATGGATGACAGATTTTAGCTAATGATGAATTGGAAGGTCTGGCTACATGTAGGAAAAAATATTTTGCTGTGTTTCATCCACAAAAATATTTATAGAATACCTAAAAACTGAGTTAAAAGC
>JANRGV010000051.1:16465200-16539902 GCA_024734035.1 Alethe castanea
CAGCTAAGAAGTGGAATAGGCTGGATTTCAAAAGAAAGTTAGACATGATTTTGGTTATGGCGAAATATATTTGAAAAACAGAAAATAAATAACTTGTGTACATAAATCCCACTTTAGTAACAAAATTCAGCAGTATTTATCTCACTGTAGGCAATACTTTCTAGTTCTACCTATTTAAAATTCAAGGAATGCAATACAGTGGCTTTGAGTCTGCTAGTAACTTGTAATCAAGGCTGTACTTTGCTAGTAAATTTTCTTCAGAATCCTTCCAGACTTGGTGCAATCCTAAGGGTTTTGTTGTAAATATTTTGGACTTAACAACTACAAAAAGCATTATTTTCATCATGGTTTATGAAAGCAAAAGGTGCACTTTTACTAGCCGAGTACAAAGCTTTCAAGGAACACGGGAAAAAGAAGTAATAAAATGTTTTGGATAGCACTGTTACTTCTGACCAGGAGTCACAAAGAGCAAAGAAGTCTTCTTCTGCAATGAATATCTTTATATTATGCTACTTTTCATAATGAGTTTTGTCCAATAAATTTAATTTCTTTCCTCTGTAATATGTGAATTCCATATGGTTATGAATTGTATTAATTTCTTCCCTAATTTATTGCGTGTTAATCATCCATTTTAGCTTGGCACTAATGGATGTTTAATTAATGATTAAGCTTAGCACTTTATGAAATATGCTATTACAGTAAGACTGTCTGGGTCATATGCAGCTGTTTTTAAGTTGTACAGTATATTACTGGGAGTGCCTTAATAGGTTTGGATTTTTTTCTGTCTTCTGTTTTTGTTTTTTGACTCATTGTGTTTTCTGGTTTTTTTTTGTTGGTCTTTTTTTCTGAATAGGCAATCAAGCTGCTCTTTGTAGAAAGAAACTAGAATTGTTAAATGAATGTTCTTCATCCATATATCTACAGTTACAACATGCTGGTGCTCCCAGTTCTTCAAATGCAATAGCCTCACCCAGGCGTAAACCTTGTCCAGAACTGAGCTTGACTTTGTATGATAGTATCCTTGGAGAATACCAGTCTGCTGATGAGGAATGCTCCTGGAGCAATACAACTCTTGGAGACTTGTATCCAGCAATGGTAGAGATATTTTCAAAGCTCATGACAAGGCATTCTCAGAGGAAGGTGTTAAAGTACATGTTGGGCCACTTAAGGTTCAAGAGATGGCATTCTAGAAGACCAAAGCTCAATGTCACCCTAGACAAAATGAGAGGGTTCAGACTCTCTAAACTAAAGAAAGCGTTTCACAGCACAAGTAGCTGTAGAAGTGAAGACAACCAGAGTCCAACTTCTGGAAATGAGAGCAGCGAATTCTCTTGTGACAGTCGCCTCATTAGTAATTCATCTGATCTGGTGCCTTATACATATACAAATGAAATCAAAATGGGCTACTCTAACTTAAGTTTAGAACATTTGACCCCTAGAAAGGGCCAAGAAGTCTGCAAACACACTGCTTTTCCTGATATTATGGATAGAATGGGAAAGACATTTCTAGTTGAAGATGAATTACAGACTACCGCCTCACCAAAGAATTCAGAATATGCAGAAAGTGAAAAATTTGCTTACAAACATTTCTCAGAACCCAGTTTTATAACATCTACTGCCAGTTCAGATTCAAGAGCACTTCATCTTGTAAAAAAGAGTGAGACTCATAAAACTGACTTTTGTGTTGGTACCTCAGAGGTACATTCATCTGCTTGCAGTTCCCCTGGCAATAGTAACAATTCTATGCTTATCACAAATTGTTCTCCTGCAAGATCATCAAATACTACATTCATATATCCTGAAAAAACAATTTCTGAAAGACAAACTTCTTTCCAGCACAATGGCTCATTTTCCTCCTGGTTTATGAAGCAGAGTCCTTCAAAGACACCCAATAAATACAAAGATCCATTTGATGAACTCTACTACAAAGTGTGTTCTGAAAATTTCCAAAAGTCTTTAACATTGACAAGACCTCTTACAAAATCACTGAACCTTGAAGAAAATGGAAGATTAGTGAAGAGTAATTTTGGGCGGTCCACTAAACAGCTTGATACAGAATTTGACAGGATCTGTGAGAAACTGTGTAGCAAGTCTGTTCCAAAATTTCCTGGGTTTCAGACAGCTTCAAATTTCAGGAAATATGGAGAAATACAGATGCCTGAAACTGTAAATGCTCTTGTTAATTCTCCTGTCCGGGCTTATTCTGCAATTTCCAGAGTTAAAAGAATAGGAAATTTTCAAAACTATCTTCTTTCACCAGAAAAGCGACTGAAACTTATACCAGGACCATGTTTTTCTTCAAAGAAATGTCAAGATCTTCCCCTCAGTAAAAATGGTAATCTTCAGACAGCTGGCATGGATTTTTTGAGCAACTGCAGCAACACCCGCTTTTTTGCAGATCACAATTTTCATTGTCAGGTATTTAAAGGACCTTGGGAAAAAAATTGTGCACCTTTAGATATTTGGAGAAGGGCTTAAGAATGAATTAGAGCTGCAAGCTGTTGGAACCTAGTGATAGCACACTTGCAGTGCTTTTTGGTCAGTAGGGATGTTTTACAGCTCTGGGGGCTTGGGGATATCAGGTGTCCTGTCTCATGTGAGGAAGCACTCAATACTTATTAAATTTGAAGTGGTTTTAAATGAAGGATTTGATTCCATTTTAATAGACAATGTCACTGGCTAAAACGGTCTCAAATAGTGACTCAGTTACAGTGATGTCCTTCTGAAATGATGCCATTAATTTTTTAGATGGACAAGGTGAAGCAAACAATGTTTGTATGGTTTCACAGGAATCATTAAACTTGTTGATTTAAATCAGATGCTTATTTCTAAGTTCACAGTCATTTCTTCTGAGGCAAGCTGTGAAATAGTATATTCTTTCCATGGATGTAAAATGTTGCTGCTTTATTTTCAGGGCTCTGGATCTCATGAGTTTTCAGATAAAACTTTTCTTGGTATTCCTGGCACTTCCCTGCAAGGTTAGTTTCAGACACTTTATTAATTTGCGCAAGGGTATTTTCTTAAGGAATATTTACCCATTGAAGTATTTCCAATGCTTAAATAGGCTAATACTTAAACAACATTCTGTAATGTTTGGGCTACTCAACATTGTTCTTGCCCTTTTCATCCACTGTTTCTCATCACCAGAATCTGGGACTGCAGGTGTGCACCCTGGTTGGCCTGGGACAATGGAGAATTGCAGCTCTCTCAGCAATGTGAGGAAGTATCACCGAAGGTAATAATAACAGCCTCTTTTAAAAAGAGATTTCAAAATGAATTCTTACTCCTCTATGCCTGAATTAAAGATACGGAGGTGGCATGCATACTTGTAGAATGAAAATGTGTGTGGGAGAGCCCAAGCTAATCACACCAGCAGACTTGAACACTGAGAGGCAAGGGTCTGTGGTCAAAACTAGCCAGACTCCAGCAAGGAGAGCTGCTGAGCACAGGACAGGAAGATGACATAACTGAGTACCTACTGTAGTGCTTATCTGGTGTTCATTATAGAGGCATTCTTTATTTTAGATATTCTGTGGAATTGTTTTGATAGTGGCTGTGTCTTTAAGCTGACAAGTCTTTTCAGAGAGGAGAGCAGCATATCGCCTTTTAAAAGGACTTGCAAAAGTTGGCCTCTGTGCAGCTGGGCATCATTACCTGCATTTTGGCTCTGTGTAAACAAGTAGTGGCTCTGCTTGGAACATATCAGAGATCCTCTCCTCCTGTTATTATCACTACTGGCAGTGTATTTAGATCTCTGGAAGCAGGACACTCCAGTTCCCTGAATACTGGCCTAATATGTCTGTTTTTCTTAGAAAATATGTAACTTTTAAAAGAATATCAAGCTTCAGCTCTCTTGGATTTTTAATTACAAAAATTTAATAGTCTAAGGATTTAAAAGTTATTAGACATTAAAAAGTTCCTAAAATTTTACCAAAACATTTTTTACATGCTTTTTTGCCACAACTGTAATCTGTCACCACAACTTAGGCTGGCTTCTCAAATTCAAGTCAAGAAATATTTTCACTATGCTTGAGATGATCATACAGCTGATATCAACATTTTCTGACAATGTTTGAACTAGAAGTTCAAAGGAAGGCTGAAAGCATTTTTAAACTACTTGTATGGAGAATTTAACAAGAATATAAGCTTACTGATGAAAAATGTTTCAGTTTAAGCAAATAGGGATTGAAATTTAGAGACTTGTATTACAAATGCATACAATATTGATAAAGATTATATTTGGATTATTTTTGATATAATGGAAGATTGGAGACAAGCTGATGAGTATGCAAGGACATTTCTGTGATGTTGAATATGCCCACTTAGCTGAGCAGTTCTTGAATTTCCTTTTGTTTTTCCTTACTACATTATCCTGTCTCCCCATACAAAATAGCCATTCCTCTAGGATTAGCTACTGTTCTAAAGGAAAAGATTTTTCTTTCTTTAATGCATATAAGTAGAGAAATCAAGATTTCAGAGTTTTCTTCCAAGTCATCTGGAATAAAAATCTATTTCTTTGTTCTTTAATTACACAAAAACATGTTTGCTGGTTTGTAGCCAAAATGGACTGTCAGCTGGAAAGCTTCCTGAGGCCTGTGGTGTGATATTTTTAGTTTTCTATGGTTCCCAGCAGTGAAGCTTTTTAATGGCTTCAGATCTCTCAGAAGTTTAATGCCTAAGCCATGTGGCAAAATGCTGTATGTTCTAATGAATGGTTGCGAAAAGAAAAGGAATATTGTCTTTCTATCTGGAACTAGATTGCCTTTATCTAGAAGTTGATTAGAAAAGATTTCTGCAAAGAAAATGTTCATAACTAATGAACTTTTCTTCAGCTCTGTGTGAATGCTGTCCTACAGTTTTACTGCTATACTTAATTGTCAGATGTAAACCAAATTAGTTCAAAATACGAGAGAAAATTTATGCAGTATTTTAAGTATTGTGCAAGGTGTTCTCACTTGTCTTTAACTTTTAGCTAGTCGTGAATATATTCCAAGATTGCATCTCAAAGTTTAATAGATACAACTACTTATATCATTACTTAGATTGATGTAGTAGCACTACAGAGGCATTAAAATGATACAGCATGAAAAGCTTCCTCTCCATCTGAAAGCACATAGGAAAGCAGACAAGGAGCCGTGCTGCTGCTCACAGTCAAAATGTTCAGATACTTGCTTTGACAACTTGTTTCAGTTTCATTCTGTTCATTGCAGTTTCAACAAATATAGTATTTTCGTGTAACTTACTTGATCATCTAAACAGTGGTTTTGGGTTTTTTTCCTTAGGGTATACAGAAAACTAAGCTATACTGATGAGAAAGACCAGTTGCAGGAATCCCTTGGATGACTCTGGTTAAAGCTCACCAAGAAGCATTCATGGACTGATACAGATAAGACAGTTTTATACAGATTGGGTTTTATTCAGTGTTGTTTCTTCTTCTGAGGATTTGGAAGGATTTCAAATTTCAAGGATTTTTAATTATATGTAGGCAATACACAACTAGTTCTGGTTTATACTTCCTTGTAATAAAATCTTTGGGAAAGAGTTTGTTCCTTTTGACAGGGCACTTCTTACTCAATTTATGACCAAGTTGGAATTTTATACTTGGCAATATTTGTAATAAAATAAAGTAATCTGTATTTTTTATTTGCTAATAAACTTTTATTCTTACTGTGTTAATAATAAGGAACAAGCTCATTTACCTAAATTGCTGACTATTCATGTTTTTTGAGTGTATCAGTACAGAACCAAATTCACTGCTATATGCCATGTTAATTTTAACATTTTTTTAAGTAGATCACCAAAGTTGATATAAGCTTTGATTCTTACTGTGTTAGTAATAAGGGACAACCTCATTTACCTAAATTGCTTCTTATTTATGCTTTTTGAATGTACACAGACCCAAAATCACTGCAGTCTGCTATGGCTTGGGTCTGCTATGCAATGTTAATATTAAAAGTCTCTAAGTTGATTGTTCAATAAAATTTTATACTTTTTAATAGATTTGCTAATTGTATTTTGTGTTTCGATTAAATTCTACGTGATACAATATATGTTCTAAATAACTGTTCTGAACAAACACCTGCCTTCAACATTTTTATTATACCTATGTGAATTCTCAGGAGGAGTTTGTATACCTGCATGAGCAAATCCATGAGAATGAGGTATGAGAGTCCCACAGGTTTTCACTGCTGTGGCCTTTCTTGGCAAGGGGATTGTGTTAGTGGTCAGTGTCAGATCAGGTACTTGCTGTTTTATTAGCACTGCCCCTTGTTAGCTTTCTGAGCTTCAGAAAAGGAAGAAATTGGTTTTCTTTGGCTTTACTTTATTTTCAGACACACGGGAAGGTTTTATTTTAGCTCTTAAAACCAAAATCTTTTTATCTTAAGTATTGTTCTTGAATAGGACAAGACGCCAGCTCCAGTGAGGTCGTCTCTGCATTAAGAACTTCTGCACACACATTCCATCTTTCACAATTTGAATGTTACCTTTCTTTTCATGACAGCAACAAAATACTGTATTTTAGGAATTCTCTTGGGGCTCTTTTTTTGTGTCTTTCCAGACATGGTTGCACTGTAGAAAATGTTTTATGAACTATCTTCCTCTTGGATTTGTTGAGGTAATTATTTCCCAGTATTTCTTGATACACCAGTACTGAGAGATTGCATAATTCATTGTTTTCTGTTCTAAAGTAACTTAGAAGTCAACTGGAATTGGGTTTTGGAACTGTTCTGAATCTAGGTATGACTTCTACACAGCAACTTTAATGCAGCTCACACAGGTAAGGAAGGTAAGTTTGTTTATTCAACATAGCACAATTGTTTCCATGAAGATTACTTTGAAATAATTTAAAGAGGTCATTCTTGGAAAATCTGTATGTGTTGAAAGATAAGATCATGCCAATGCCATGTTTTGCTAGCAGTAGCAAAAAAGGGAGAAAGAGTTTGTATTTTTAGTTTGTATTTTGTATTTTTGTTCCTTCCACACCATGTGAGTCAGAAGATTCTTAACAGTATGATATAAACATAAGCCTGTACTGTTTTTCCTAATGATACTGTTTAGCCAGGTACATCTGCAATGATTATCAAATGCTATAGTTACTGCTGGAATACATCTGTCTCAACTTACAAAGATGTCAATGGTGCTACCTGCTCTCATGTTTTGAGTTCCATTCTTCTACCCTTCCAAACGGTTTTGCTTTTTCCACCATATTTCCTCCTGTTTACTATTCTTTACTGTTCCCTTGAACTTGAATGTTAAGCTTACTGTTAATAAAAGACCTTTACACTACTTCTCTTTGCTACAAACTTTTTTAAGGAATAGTGGAAAAACAGATGAGGTTACTGAGACAGTATAAACCTAGAACCTCCTCTTCTGTTGTAGTTAGTTGAAACTTGCTTTATATGTAAAGAATTTAACCAGTATATGATAGTTTATGTAGGTCTTTCTCTAATGTCTTGAAGATCTTTAGCAATATTGAACATGTTTTTTCAGGTAAGGATTCAGGAGTCACTTGAAAACTACCCCAAAACTCAATAAAAAAAATAGGTTGTTAGATTGCTTATTTAAGCAGATGGGAAGGGTAACGAGCCAAAAAAATAAAGCTAAATTTGAATGTGGCAGCATTACAAATGCCTTGGAAATAGTTGATAGGATGTTAAAGATCATCCTGTCTGAGAGCCACAACCAGTAATTTATTGGAGGCAGTGATTAAATATGGAAAGGAAGTGTGTGTGTGTATATATATGTGTGCGTGTGTGTGTACATATATACATATATACAGTGAATATTTACAAAAATGCCCTGCTCTTCGAACAAACTATGTTGCAAAGGAAAGCAGCTGATGAAAATTGGCATAAACACATAGCTGCACTAAACAATGAAGCCTGAGATTAGAAAGGAAACTAAATGTACTCAAATCCCATGAAATGGACTTACTGTTACATGTGCACTCCATGAGAGAAGTGAGTACTTTATTTCCATTAAATTAGTTATCAGGCCAAAATGGCAGGTTGAATTTAACTATTGATTGGTTTTTTTCCCATAGATTTGTCTCATCCCCTGATGTGTCCATCCATTTCTGCCGTTAGAAGGTGTTGGCTCTCTGTGTTACGGGCCTTTTGTTTCCAGGTCTATCTCTTTCAGAACCTCACACAGTTTTAGGGCTCTGTTCTTCAGAGTTTCAGTCTCCTTGGCACTGCTCTGTGTGGATTTTAAAGGCTCCAATATCCTGTTTTTTTGAGAAGGTGGAAGTGTCTGACACCTAGAGGCAGACGCATTACATCAACTTGCTTTGTTTCCTGCTGCGACTACTTAATGACTCCCAGAATATAAAAATAGATACCCACTAAAAAGTTGCCATTTACAGAATTTAGTCTTCAAATGAATGTGCACACAGTGAGTGTAGCGTTTGGGGAAATGAAAAGCTCTTTTTGTTTTTGTAAAATAGTTAGTAAGGATGGCAATGGAAAACCCAATAGGAATGTAAACGTAACGTAGAGTATTAGAAGGAAGAAATCCTCCTTAGATTTATTGTTATTGATGGTTTGATAATATATTTGTGGACCTTTGAATACAGCTGTATACAGTATTACACTAGTAGAGGAGTTGAGATTTGAGATGTATTCTAGTATTGTTAGAAGAAAGTAAAGGTATGTAAAGATACTGCTAAGTTTCATGAGATGTACAATTACTACTTCAAATCAGCTGTTAAATTATTCTCCAATCATTGCCATAGACCAGTGGCAGTCAGAAAGTTCACAGTGTGGAGCAGCAGATTAGTTCTTAATTGGTAAAACAACTAATCACCAAGTGTGCAAGTATGAAACACAATCTCATTTCAAAAGTATTGAAGTTAATATAGAATTGTACTCTGCTAGAGCTCTATAGACAACGAGGGTCTTTCAGAACTGCTTGAAAGCTGATGATTGTTTAAAACAGGAACAAGTTTTACTGGAATCACTGCAATGTGAATGCTGAGCAACCAGCTTCTGCAGCTCTTTCAAATTGTCTTCTGAAGGGCAGATCCATCTGAGTGGCAGCCTGGACCTATGTCTTGCTTAGTCTATAAATATGCTTGGCAGACAGTTTGGAACACTTAACTTACCCATTTCATACCACTGTTTGTATGTCAGCTTTCTGGAATATTATCCCTAATCCTTCATTGCTCCTCCAGAAAGAAAAAGCAAGTCTCACTTTATGGTTACATTTTTGGTTCATTACATATTCGGTTCTCCCCTTTTTTATTATGAATCAAGCCCATTAATCTGATGGGATCATCATGAATGGCTTCTACTTTTGCTGTGTTTTCAGCAGCCAGCTGCTCACTATTGAGGTAAATGCTAACTTTGGAAGACACCATGGGGTTAGATGGTCTTTCTTCTTCATCTTCTTCTAATGAAGGATCTTTCCTTCTTCTTGGTTTTCTGCCTTTTCCCTTGGCACTGTGATCAAGTGAGGCATAACACATCTGATTAGCAGACTCCACCTAAAAGAAAATTCACTTTAACGTTCAGTAGTTATCCTTGGTTCAAATTTATATCTAAGACTTCAAGTATGTCTATACTCTAACCATAACTCTACCTGAAATTTGCCTAAACTAGCTTTAAAGCAACTCATTAAAAGTACAAATTATTAAACTGTGGGAGCATGGAAAACAGATCAATATAAGCTAATGGTAAATGACTCATAGTGGCAATATGGAAAAATTCATTAAGGTATCTTTGGAAAGATTCTCTGGGGCAAGGAGGGAAGTTTATGTAATAAGTCCAGGTTCTTTGGGATGCAAGACATTACTGATCTAGTTTTCTTCTTTTTTTTTTTTTTTTTTTTAGTTAGAATCCAGTTATTAACAACATTATTAATGGCTTTGTCTGTGCAGAAAACCAAAGATGGATTATTCTTTTCTGCATATACGATCTCATTTCCAGTGCTTTTTGTTGCAATGTATGGGTTTTGTCTTTTCCCTGTTTTTTTTGTGCTTTTCAAGCCAGACCTTCAGTGACTATTGACATTGGAATGTCTAGATTTAAAAAGTTGTTCTTTACCTGCTGGAAATAGCCTGTGAGAGAGTCTGAAAAATCAGTTCTTATGCAATACATGGCAGTCAGCTCAGGAAATTGATGCTAGGAATGCTTCAATTACAGGCAAACTTCATTTGAAGCTTGCGTGCTTTTAGGCATACAGGTATCTCAACAAAGTATAAATCAATAGAAAACAATTTTCCCTGGTTAAGGCATATTGATTTTTGCACTGGACAGGAGAAAGCCAGTCAAACTTGTGAGTATCAAGTGATAAAGCTTGTGATTTCACTTGGTTGATAACTAAACTAAATAAAGTTATTTCTTTACATAAGCTATAGTTATGGATGCAAATTTAATACCATGTGATCTACATGCCTGTGGCTGAGCTTTATTATGCTCTATTGTGTGGAACTGAACTGTCTATAATTATGCTTCCTTATCAATGACTCAAATTGAATGGAGGGTCAAGTTTGTACTGAAATACCTTGATGAACTGAGATACTAATGTATGGTAATTTTTGTGAGAGTATGAAGATTTTTGTTATATATTGTTATAGGATAAATGAACTCTGAGACAGACCATGTTACCCTAATTCAGAAATCCATAACGAAAATTAAAAATACCTCTAGCTGGTTAACTGGTCTTTGAGGCTGGGACTTCATCTGCTCGTAGCAACATTCTTCTGTAATTTATCAAAGTAGAAAAATCTTTTTATTAAGACATGCTACTGAGTCTTAAAAGATCAGACCAAAAGATTCTGTCTGTTAGAGAATGCACTCCCCCCAGTTTGCGTTGGTAGGATGTCTGTGTTTGTTTTGAAATCACACACAGATCTCTCCCTCTACTTACAGAAAGGTAAATAGCCAAGAAATTCAGACACATACTGTGAAAATGAAAGTCATTTTGTGTTCATATGAAGGAGAAGTTTCTCATTATTCACTCTATGAACATCATTTTAGAGTGGTGGGAGGACTTCTTGCAATTAAAAGGTAGCAACATACTGATGAATTTTTCAGCTCAGGCAGCCTTTTCTTTGGCTGAGAAAGAGGTTGTGAGTTGCAGGAGCTGGTGATTAAATTCTATTCCTGAGTCTACTTCAGTTTTCTGTGAATTTGGTTCTAGTTATTTTCTCATGTTATACCTCATTTTAGCCACCAGTAGAACAGATTGCTTCGTTACAGTTTTCAGACTTTTACAATTTCACTGCATTTGAGGGTTTACTTGATTAAATTTATATAAACTGTGTATGAAAATGTTGGGTTTCTTTGGGCTTTTTTCTTTCCCTGCAGTTCAAGTGCTTTAGTTTTGTTTAGCCCCAATTAAGGCTTGCAGAAAAAGTTGTGTTCTTGCTACTTAAATACTGCTTTAACTCCATAAGGGGTTTAAGAGACAAACCTTTGGCACATCTAGCTCTCACTGCAGTTATATGATGTTACAGTCTTTAATGTAGTGTCTCTCTGCCAAGGATTAACTTGAGCACAGTAAAGCAAAGCCAGGCTGTCTGCCCACCATTCAGCTGCTGGGCTTCAGCACATTTGTCAGTGTTGCTGGTGATATGTGGATAGCCACAGCAGAGAACTGGTATGTGTTTGTTTCTGCCTGCTTCTGTGGGAGCACTGACCTTGGACCATGACTAGTATGTGCTTTAGACTGCTTTAATAGGCATGGATCAAGCTGTTGTTTCAGCTAGTGCAGCTTTACATTGAGCCAAGCTCTTTGTTTTGAGATACTTGGCTGAACAGGACCATATGGACTGTAAAAAATCAAATTCGGTATGAGATCTGTTCTTATAAATAGTAGTGCAGTATGAAGGTTTGCATTTCTATCCCAAGTATCTTTTAATAATTTCAATTATACCATTAATTGAAAAGATTTCGATTCTCAAATTTGCCATTTGAGAGATGCAAAAATGTCAGTCATTTTTTAATCATACATTTTTATAGCCACTGAACAGACATATGTTCCTTAAATGAAGCTTACCTAAAATATCTTGATTGAGATTGCCATAAACTGGATAATCTTCTGTATCATAGCCATCATAGCTACAGGGGAATGAAAAAATACTTTTAATTCACAGAATATGCTTTGTTTAGCACCTCCATACTCTATTTTAGTAAATGTTTTATGCACATATGCAGATTGTGTGTGTATATCTATATATAGCAGATTGTTTGTGATCTCATAAACAAGACCAAAAGTATTAGAAGGGGCAGAAATGGCAGTCTGGGTATTCTCAGGAGAGATTTTTTACCTAGCCCAGAATTGAACTCTCCTTTCCTGTAACCTCATTAAGCACAAAGTTAATCTCAAGACTATTAAGCTACAGTTAGAGGTAGGATAAGAAATATTAATGATCACTGAAAGGAACCCAATTCATGTCCTCTGAGACCACTCTGCAATACAAACTAAAGCACCATATGTGTCTTTTGGGGTGATGTTCTTAAAATGTCCCCTCTTGGTTCAACTAAAATTCTTCTGTTGACACAGAGAAGACCGAAGCCAAGTTCAGTTTTGCATTTTTAATTGTATGTTGCAGTTCGTTACTTGGTGTTACTTAAAAATGATTCTAGGTGGGTCTGTCAAAAGGGAATTGCTAGTGGGAAGCACTGTGTAACCTCTCTGCTTTCTACCCCTAGACTGTGTCTCCTCAAGGGTGAAGTTGTGCTCTAACACCACATTCAGGGGTGTTTTTCATCTGAACAGGCAGTAATAGACAAATAGAGACTGCAATTTCAAGAAAATTTGTAATTGAGATTTGGTTTTGGGTAACAGGTGCAGGCTTTTGTATTTTTGTTTCCAGGGCCCTTTATATTTGGGTTGAGATGAGACTTTATTCATCTCTGTTTTCTAAAGTTTGAGCTTGGTTTGGTTTTTTTTTTTTTTTCTGTATAGCGTAAGAGAGAGAGAGAGAGACTTGAAACAGATTTGTGTAACAGATCATGAGGTATCCTGCAGCTGAAAACAGAGTGTTTTGTTGCTTTTGGCCAAGTGTAAAAGATGGATATGAAATGTAAATACATGTAAATTATGGGTCCACAAATATTAACTATCAGACTATAATTTATCACCCTTTTGTGAGAGCTGAGAACTCTTTTAAATTATTATGGAATTATTAAGTGATAGATAATGGCGGTTTAGCTCAGTATCTTGCACTTTCAGATAAAATTATAGTATTAGCATGCAATTATTTCATTGTTGATAAAATGACTGGAGGATGTATCTCACATGTGAATTTTTTTCCCTCGGTTTTTTTGAAAACTTTTCTCCCACAACCAACATTTCCAGGCAGACTGCATGAGATACTGAATTTTCCTCTATGCCATCCCTTCAAAGCCATCTGCCATAATTTATTGCATATTTTAACCTTTCCAGAAAGAAACTTTTTAGTGCAACTTACCTTGGATTGTTCTCTTCATAGTCTTTATGCATTTTAGCTGGAAAAGTTGTTTAAAAAAAAAAGTTAAGAGAAAATGAAAAGTGTTATTTTAGAACATGTCAGATAATTGTCTCTACAGGCATGCTTTTCGTTTTGTTTTAGAGAATACAGTTGAAAGCTCTGGTTCTCAGGACCTTCAGTTGTCCCTCTACATTTCTCAAATACTTTTGTCTAATGCAATAAATGTTTATGTTATGGCCCTGTGCTGTGGCTGCAAAGTCTACATTAGTTTACAAAGCATTTGGGTACATTAGTATCCAAAAAATGTATCATAACACATATGATTCATTCTTTATTTTCTCAACCTTCTGCTTCTCCTACATCTTTTTCTCTTAGATTTTCTCTGTCTGGGGAGGTGAATTGTGCTAATATTACAAAGTGACAGGTTTATTTATTTTACTAGTTCTGCTGGTATGTCTGAAGAAGAGATCCTGTGATCCACAGAGATGAAGAAAATTGAAGCAGAGAGGCAATGGCTACAAAGAGATTTCATGCTAGAGCTTGATGAATAATTCAGGAATGCCTGACTTTCTTAACTCTGCTCCAGAACTCCAGAATTTACCACAATAACTCCAATTTGATGAATAATGCAGCATCAGCCACTCTGACCTAAACCTTGGTCAGGTTAGTTTTGTAAATGACTGTGATTCGTCCTCACAGAAATACCTGCCTAGTAGCCCTAAACTACAAAATAAACCAAAAGGCTCAACCCACACCCATCCCAAAAGACTCCAGCAACTCTCTTAATATCCTGTGAATATCTGATTCTCTAATACTTGTTAATCTCAGTTTATAAGCACATGCCTTCTGTTTATGTAGGTTATACACACACGTGTATTTAGCCTTGTTGAAGTCACCAGTGTTGGCCTGCCCACCTGTGTACAGCACAGGTGCAGTTTTCCCTGGATAAAGGGAATGGTGAGGACTGTACAACTTCCTAACCATGGAATTGCATGAAAAGACAGGTTGCACTGGCACAATCTGCCAAAAAGTAGAAGTTAATTTCAATAAAACCAGAGTATGACTGTAGTCACGTGAGAGACACATTGATTTAAGAAATACAGTAGAATCCCATTATGGAAAGCAATTAGAATGTTTTTCCAAAATACACTGATAAGACATAAAATCTGTATGAAATCTGAAATTCTAATGAGCATTTAGGAATTTGGGGAGGACAAAATTTTCTCCAATGTATTTTGTACCAATGTACTTAAAATAATTCTTAAATCAAAGTATAACTAATAACCAGTTATAGGAAAAGTATACTTCCTAGGCAAGGAAATTGCAGGTATTAAAAATATACTTTAAAAATAAAAATTTAGAACTTAATTCTTCTTGTTCTGCTAATTTGTGTTCAGAGAATGGATTTGGGTACATGTTTCTAGCAGTGGATCGGGCAGTGAGCAACCATTCTGCAATCATACCTGACTCTCCTAAAAATTTTCAAAAGCTAAATCCTCTCTAGTAAAATCATTCTTGCCAAAATATAACTTTAAGATTCAGAAGAACCAATTTGTCACCTTGATATCTCTGAGCTGGAATGGCTTCAAACACTGAAACTTGATTCCTTACAGAGACATTACTTACCTTGCTTCTTTTTCATACAGTGTGAAATATTCAGTGATAATGAAACAAGAAGAGCCAAACTCAGGAAGGCCAAAACTCCCCAGACAGAAAAATGGCAGTCCATTCCTGTAACTGAAAGAAAATTTGCTATTTGTGTTGTCTAACAGTTTTACTATATTCTTCATGCTTGGCTGTTTTTTTCTTTCTATAATCGAAATTGCTATTTTGTTGTTTACTCTCTGACAGCTATTGCTACACAAGCTAAATAATTAATATCAAAACCAGATGCTAAATAATAAGAAAGCAACTTTAATAAACCATTAGCCGAAATACTGTTTTGTTGGAATTCAACCAAAGGTTAAGCTATTGGTTTGTCTGTAAGATGTAGTAAAAATCAGAAATTAATAAAGAAAAAAGTCATTTTACTGGATAGTTCTGAAATTATTTTTGAAATTGTCTTTAAGTCAGTGAATTCTTAGCTAAATTCTAGAGATCATGAAAGTAGTTCTGAATTTAGTCAAAACAAATTTGCTGGATGTGTCTCTGAATAATAAGACTGTAACATTTTAACAATCCCTGCAAAAAAAAAAAATTAAAATTTTGTTTTCTTGCATTGTTTCCCAGCTATTAAAACCACTTACTTGTACTTATTTTCTTGTCTGAGAAACCAGAGGAAGTGATGGTAAAGGATAAGCATCAGCTGGGAACCAGTATCACTGCAGGAAAAGTTCAAACAGCTCCTGGAAAATCACTTGGTAAAAGGTGGGTCCGCTTATGTGAACAAAGTCTTCTTTTGCTCTAAACTTGCAATAAGAAAGACAGGAAAGAACCCTCCTGCATGAAATCTACTTTTTTTTTCATTTATTAATTCTTTGATTAACCCAGCTCATACAAGTTTTCTATCACAAACCATGCCAAAGAAAATAACTTATTTGTGGCCATCGAGTGGCCAAAATTATCAGCTTTGCTGCAAATTGCTGTGAAAGCTTTCCTTGACAGAGGAAACACTGAGCCAAACAAATGGGTGAAAGGAGCTTGCAGCTTGATTCTTAACTTTCCCCAGAGGCATGCATCATGTTGTCTGAGATTTGGAGTGTTTGAAATGAAGCCTGTCTGATGCCCAGAACTAATGAACTCCTCTAGTAGTGCATAAAAAGAAAAGTGTAGCTGGAGCAGAGCGGTCAAGGGGCTGGATTGGACAATACCGGTCCTTAACGCACTTGGTTGTTTTTTGACATATCTGGATTCCCTAGGGAAGCTGACATTTTGTTTGTTTCTGAAGTAAAGCTGAGTTGAAGAGTACAGGAATGCACTTTTCCATGTTGCTGGCCAGGGGACAGTGACAATTTGCTCCAGCTTTGTTCCTTGACTGACCAGCTCCAGCTCAAAACCTCCTTACAGGTTTTGGCCCCTTGCTGTGCTGGTGTTGTCAGTGCTTTTTTTGTTTTGTTGTACTCCAACCCCCAGATGTTTTTATAATGACAAAACAAGATAAGAGAAGCCCTGGTAGTAAAAAAATCACAAATCACCTGGGCTTCTGGGATGCAGGGTTTTTTCCTGATCAGAACTCCCTTTTAAAAGGAACAAAGCAAAGCAAATAAAAGCAAATAAGCTATAATTTTCTGACAGACTTTTAACTTTTTTTTTTTTGTACATGGTACTTTCAGTAACCTTCTTCTTTTGAAACTAAACATCCTGTTTCCCTTCCTTTCTACCACTTGAGTTTTCCCAAAGATGTTTGAGAGCTCTTTATCAATGCAATACTTCTTTTCATGTTGAAAGGCACTTTTTTTTTTTTTGCAATGATATCCAGACATTCATGATGAGAGACAACATCCCCATGAAGCAGCTCTACAGCATTCCAATTTTTCAGGGAAGGAATTAAAAGAATGGGAGATCCTACACTGAGAAGATGTGATCAGGGTGCATCAAGAATCACCAGCTTGTGACTGAACAACACCTTACCAACTGCACCATGGCACTCAGTCTTTCCTGAAACACCTCAGGGAAAGAGTGAGCAGGTACCTAAAGTACAGTTATGATCTAATATTGCTCCTTTTTCTTCTCATAGAACATTGTCATTTATCTCTGATTCAGGAATTCAATTTTTCCCTGGTGTTTCCAGAGTAGAAGGAAAACTCTTAGTTTCAATTTGACTATTTTCAGCCCTTAATCGGCCCACTTTTTGTTGACAAATATTATTTTCCTGTTTCAGCTTTTGATTTAAATTGAAATTATTATCTGGAAAATAGTAGAGTTTAAATACAATTTTTTTCTTTTTAGTTTTCAAGTTTAAATTGTATAGTATTTGAGCAAGCCTACTTCTTAAGAACTTTAAAAACATTCTAGGGAAAAAAAAGATATGAAACTTGGATTTCTCATAAAATGTACCAATGTTTTAAATCTCAGAAGCTATAGTTCTTTATTAAGCATGATTTAGGAAATTTCATGGGTGTGGGTAAATTAAGAAAAGAACATTTACATTTCTACCCGGATGAACAGTACTTAGTTTATTTTAAAATTCATTTTCCACAACACTGACTTAAACATCTGCTTGTGTTTCAGTAGAATCAATGCAAACATATGTGTGACTTCAGTATATGTTTGTTTGCTTGTTTTTGTAATACTAGCTATTTGTATGTCAGTCAACACTACTTATATGGGAGAAACAACAGCAGTTTTTACTTAGCCCATAAAACCATAGTAAACACCTGGATCGGAGGTGTAGTGGTGCTGTTCTGAGAGCTCTATGCCATTCTAATGTTAGTTTCAAGTTAATCATATTACTCTGACATAAAATATGAGAAATTCCGATTTTATATCCTAGCTTTACAGGTATGGAACTCCCAGATCTTTCCCAAGTCTTCTTGTCCTTATAGGTGTTTCTGATATGCTGCTTACATTTATAGCTGCATTATTTCAATATTAACTACTCTGACAACAGCAGCATTAGAAGGAAAGCTGAGTGTGTGAGGAACAATTTGTCTCCACAGATAATTACACTGCTCTCCCTAAATGTACAACAGCAGATGCAGCTTCTCAGTTAACAGGTTGTGCTAAAGACAAAAATATGATAAGGAGAAAATGGTGAGTGAGAAATAAACAGCAAGTCTATTAGACTAAATATATTCCATTTTGAAATGGTGTCTTTAACTCTATTCTCTAATTTTAATTCTTATTCAAGTCATCTATTCTCAAATGGAGCAAAGCAATATTAATCCTTTTTAAGTAACATATAGCTAGTCCAAAGAACCCATGACACTGTATCCAGGGTGTGTTCACTGTATTCATTCAAGCTATCAAATTGAATTTTTTTTTAATTGTTGTATTTTTTTTTAAAAAGTGATATGGAATAATTAGGCTGCTTGGGAATAGGACACTATGATTCTAAAACTATAAGCTCAAATTCCATCAGTTTTCTGTGAAAGTCCATGATAGGAAAAGTTAAGGGTGGTAGTAATTTGTTACAAGAAATAATATTGAAGCATTCTTAAAGTAATGTGCTCTGTGAAAGGAAAAAGTTCATTATATACCCAAAGGTTTCATGAGAGGGACAACAATTCTTTTTCTATTGTTAGAAAATTTTGGGATGTGTGAGTGGAGAAGTAGTACATTTAATAATTATAAAGATGACAGTATTTTGATTAACTAATATCAGACTCTCTGTAGTATTAATGATATATTCTTATGCTGCTGTTCTTCCATTTCTCTTTGAAAACCAGGTTAAACTCGGAGTAGCATCCAAGTAGAACATCTATCTTAGGTAAGTTACTTCATTTGGATAATGTTTACTTTTCTGGCTTTAGGGATGGGGTTACTCACCACCTCTTAGTGTATTTTACAGTGTTATGAACTGAAGGTACCATATTCACACCACGAAATACAGATAAACAAAAGACCTTCTAAATACATAGTTAATTGTGCTTTTTCTCTTTAAAAGTCTATTGACAATTTTCTCCAGCAACAGAGACAAGACATGGAAATAAATAGAATTTTGGTTATTTGTTCTTAGGTTTTCTCTTTACAGGGTTCACGATACCATCACTGAAGGGCTGTGAGACTGTGAGAGAAAATAAGAAAAAAAAAAAAAAAAGAAAAAAAAGCCAAAAACCCCAAAAGTCTCCATAACATTCTAATCTTTCCTGGATTAATTTCTGCTATTCATTTTATTGCAACTCAAAGGAGTGGACATAATCCTGCACTTACCTGCAGGGAGTGGAGACAGATTTAACCATTCATGTTGGATATTTGTCCTCTTAACAGTGTAAGAGTAGCCAGCAGAAGTGCTACCTTTTGTTCCTCCTTGCTCTAATGTATTTTGTTTAGAGAATCCATCACAAAGGATAGCAGGGAGATGACATACCTCTACCAGATTTTTGTACTGGAAAGGCATGTAAGGTGAGGAACAGATACCATCTAGCTGGACATGCCATCTGTGGTACCAACGTGTTATCCACACAGGCAGATTAATTGCTACCAGATTTATGGAGATGATCTGGGACACAAAATTTCTTTCTTCTTGTTTTTGTTTACAAATTGGTTAAAGATTAGATAAAACTGTCTTTCCTCCCCCCTTCCAATTTAATGTTGATATAAATAATACTTTGTACTAACGGCCCTTAGAAAAAGAAACCCATTAAGAGACTGATGAATGTTAAATTAGCATTAAAAATGCTTTCACCTGTGTGAGATTTTAATACAGGATTAATTATCTGAAAAAGATCCCTTAAACTGCAATTAATTAGTGCACAACTAATTGGTTTGTAAGATACCAACTTTGTACTTCAGAAGGGTAACAGCACATTGTAAAATAAGAAGGTACACAGTATTTTCAGCATAAAATTAATGCCAATGCTGAATCTTCATCACCAAACCTTAATTAAAGAAGGTTTAGCACCCTGAACGACCTTCTTGGAGGACTGCTAATCTACCATAGCGTGGTTCTACTGCTCCTATGTTTACAAGTTTAAAAGATAAGGCTTACCTGGTTTTGTTGTTTCTAGGAATACTCCCCTCCCCTTTATCCAACAGGAAATCAAGTTATGTTGGCAGATGTTGGATAATCTTTTGTTTTGAACCTGGCAGCGTGAACCTGTCTTTAGAGCTACCGTCAATCTCAAATCCCTCCAGTCTTTTTTTTTCACCTCCTTTCTTACAAACAGGAAATGTGGTTCAGCTTCTACCAGCAAACGTGCATTCTCCTTCAGTGTTTGCCTCCAAGACGGAATTAAAGTATTTTTTGTGTACCCTCGTATTTATTATCCACCTGTCCTGCCTCAGAAGAACATGTACGGGACTATTAGTTTCATTTATGTGATACAAACTTACTTTTGTAATATTCATATTCACACTCTAAGTCTTCTTGGGTTTAATGTTATGTTGCATTCAACAGAAGAATTTAGTACTTGTTAAACTAAATTACAGAACTGTTTTACCTTCGAGTGCTGTGACTCTTCCTCTCTTGAAGTTTCTAAATCAAGTCTGAAAATCATTGCTGAGAGCCTACATTTTAGCAGCATCAGGATTCAGAGGCACGATGAAGGAATTATAACACAGCTCTTGAAAGTCAGGTTAGAATAACATAATGCCATTTCTCCATTCTTTAGAGTTTATGAATCTGGAGCCATAATCCAGTACAGTCGTGGAAGGAAAGGATAAATCAGCATGGGGCTTACAGTGTGTATTTTACTTGAGAATTTAATGAAACATGTCTGTGTTTAGGCAGAAAAGCCATTTTTCTCTCAGAATCGGAGTAGCTCCTTCCAGAGGAAACTTGCACGCTAAGCACTGTCATAGAAACCTTCTGTTAACTTCTGATAGTTTAGGTATAGGTTGGGTTTTGGGGTTTTTCTTCGGAGCAAACAGTTTGATTTCCTACAATGTCTAATGTAGAAGTAAGAGGGGTTTCTTAGGAAAAAAATGTGAATCACATGACCATGTTTGTCTTTTTGGAATACATAAACTGAAATCACCCTCAGTGTAGTCTAAGAAGCAATGTAAAGCTCTGCTCTTCAAGAAAGACTCTCATGTGAGAAAATGTCCCCTGCAATCTGTGTTTACTTGGCATGCTATTACTTTGGATTATTATTTTTGTATTAACTGACTTGGATCAATGCTTAAGAAATAATTTACTGGATTAGCATCTTATTTGAACATGAAGGAACAGATTAGTCCTGATTAATATAATATATCCCATTGAAGTATAAGAGTGATATAGTCTCTTAACTACTCAGAGCTTTATCATAATGAAGTGAATAGAGCAGGAGGAATTAATCTGAAAATTCTCAAAATGGTGGGAATACTTATAGAAGGATACTGAGCTGAGAGAGAAACTGGAGAGGGTGGAAGAGGTGCATTGTGAAAACGAAGACAGTCGCTTAATTTCTCAGCTAAGAGCATGAGGAGGAAATCTGAGATCTGCAGAGGATTCAGAATAAAATGCTTATCAGCCCAAACAAGAAGCTTACAAGAAATAAACTCCTTTGGAGATAATTAGGAGCATAATGGAAAGGTGAATACTGAGAATGCAGCAGGGGATTTCTGGGTTTGTAGTCCTGCTGGTGTGTTAATAAATCTGCTCTCCAAGAGCAAATCATTGCTGTACTGTATCAGCTTCAAATGGCTGCAAAAGCAAAGCCTGTTGGAATAAATGTGAACTTGGTATGCTATTTTGGGCAACCTGCAAGAGACAGAAGGCTCTGTTAGATAGCAAGAAAATATTCGCTTCAGGCAGTAAAATCCTTTGTGAATATGAGGCTTCTTTTTTTCCTTTCCTTTGTATCAGTGCTACATTAAAATCTTAGGGAGCCAGCAGTCTGCCTAAAGTGCTGTTATTCAGGATAACAGAGACAAGGACAAATCATGGCTATATTTAGAAAGACAGGACATAAGGTAATGCTACTTCATCCCCATCTATTGCATACAAAGGCATTTCCTCCTCTTTTTTAAGTCCCCAAGCTATAAATTCCTGGGTGCATATTCTGGGAAAGTATCTCTGCCTGCTTAACTACTTATGTGATCTTTGGTAAATGTATGATGCTGGTATCTTGAGAAGAGTCTGTCTCAAGTGGACATCTGCCTTGGCTGGGAATAGCTCTTGCTACTGAACTTCTTGGAGAAAGTAAATGGAGCACAATTAAATATTGATGTGCACAGATGTATATGAAGGAGTGTGTCTGTGCTGAAATGGAGTCAAACAGTACATAAAATACATTTTGTAATGTATGCAAGTTGCCACCAAGTTGTGCTTTTCTGAAACTGCAGAATGCATGTTTATTCTGGCTTCCTGAAGGTGAAATAAGCGGCACAACAGACACCACCACCAGGCCTCAAATGCCTACTTTCTCTATTACTACTCAAATTGCAACCTTTCTTTGAAAAATCGTATTGTTTTCTATGCTAAGTGTTGCAGTGGAAATCCCCTTGCAAAAAAATGTAAGAGACACTGTTTGTAGTAGAAGTCTTGAAAAGAATAGGTATTCCTGCAAGATGTAAATTATGTTTCTGTTTGAAGTGAAAATCTATTTTTAATAATGAAACTTCAGAATTTTCTGGGCAAAGTAACTACAGCAGAAATGTTTTCAATTTGGTTTATGCTGAAGTGGAGAAGTAGAACTGTTCTTTCAAGCTGTTCTTTGAAGCTTTACTTCAGTGTCAGGTGCAGACCTGGTCTCCTTTGCAGTGAACACAAATGAGAACAGTGCTACAGGAGAGAGGCTGGTTTAAAATAGCTGCCAGAAAGAGTGAGGCCTTTCAAGTGAGCTTCAAATGCTGCAGAGAGCTCTTCTATTTCTTACAGTGAATTTTATATTTAATGATAAAATTAAAAAACTAATTAGAGTCTTTTTGCTTTGTAGACAAGCCTGTCTTTAATCACAGCTTTACTTAAAACCAGTGTTAAGCAGAATGCTATCTCATTAGCTGCCCCTGAAATTGTGGCTCCTATTAAAAGCAGTATCATGGGTTTCCTGTGAGGAAACCACTGGGTGGTTTTATTTCTGAACGCTACAAAACCTTATTATCAAGGGCTATAAAGAGAAAATTTCTTATCTTTGTAATTCTGCAGTGAAAAATGTCCCTTGAAATCTAACACTGCATACTTGTGCAGCTTTGGGTGGGGTTTTCTGTGCTGCACGCTTTGAGATAGAAGAGCAGTCCCTGTGTACTTAGCAGAGAGAAAACAGCCCAGATGCCACTTAATTCAAAACCTGCAGAAATAAAGTGTGGCTTTTCCATTGACTTCACTAGATTTTATTTTCAGTTCAGACAGACACTGTATACTTAGAGAGATGTAATCTCTAGAGATTTTTCTTTCAATGGCAACAAGAAGAATGAATTTCCTATTAAAGTGCTATAATCCATTTACCCAGTTTTAGGATTTTTTTAGCTCCCTCTTGACACACTTATACAAGAGTGTAGGCAAATGCTTTTCCCTGGGCAGCCAAAGGCCTGGCCCTGCAATTCCTCATGTGAGACATCTTAGTGAAGCCAGCAGGCTCCACTCTGTGCGTGGTAGCAAGCTTACAACTCTATCAACTTTGGCCAAAGTGCAAGAAGAATTTGTGAGCAAGATAGCAACCCTAAAATACTGAGCTTGTTCTTTTGAAAGTTTCTTGGGACTACCACAAGCATGTGCATGTGGCTCAGTTGGAGCCAGTGTAGAAAACCTGAACTCGTGTATGTGTGGCCTGAGGCCTCGTGGAGAATCACCCTGAGCAGCCCAAATCTGCCCTGGGCTGATAAACTGACTCCTCACTTGTCCTCACTGCTGAAGGGATGAAGCTGACTCCTGCTCTGCAGTGTGTCCTTAACCAGCTTAGCCTTCATTTTGGGCTTTCTCATCATGGCCAAGAGAATGGCAGAAACTTGTCCTCTGTGTTCCAGCCAGCTAAACTTGTTCTACCTTGAGTGAAGTGTTCCCAGGCACAGTTCTGAATGAAAATAGCCCTTACTTTGGGCAAAACAACTGCACTTTACTGAGTGTCTGGTATTGCAGGTAATGAATTGTTGTAACTCAGAATGCTGTCTCTGCATTTGAACACTGTCTCTTCCACCACTTTTTAAAGCCTGTATTATCACAGCATGGTTCATGTTGGCCTGTGCTTCTAGGCACAAGTAAATTTCTGAGCTCTTTAAAATCTGATGGAGACCTAGTCTAGGCTGTCTTGTTGACGGTTCTTGTAAGAAGTCAGACTCTGGTGCATGTGTGAATGTTCCCACCTCACTTTGCCATGACACTGCAGGTGAAAACCCTTGAACTACTTCGTTTTCTCCTCTAAAATCCCTCCTGCATTTTATCCAGAGGGACACTCTTTCCCTCACATGATACAGCTGTCAGGGGAAAGTAGGAGAACCACTGAACTGGAAGTAAAGTGCAGGTCATGTACATGTCTGACAAGTGACAGTGGCAAGGAAATGAAAAAAATGTATGAGCCTGCCTCAGCTTAATCTGTGATTCCAAATATTTACCAGTAAGCCCAGGTATGTCTGCAGTGCAGCTTAATGACTGCTTAGATCTAATTAGTGTGTGTGTAGGCTAAAAGATTTGAAAAAACTGTGAAGCTAAGCTAAGCCTTAAAAAGTGGTCCAGTGATACATTGCAGTAATGAATTTGAACTGAATCACTTAACTACTGAACCTTTCAGCTTGTTGTGGTTGCATCTCTATTTAAAGAAGCTTCTGGTAAGCAGATAAAAGCGCACATCTTGCCACATCCACGGCTGTTAAAACATTGTTTTCTTACTACTTCCTGTTGAGCAGCACATTTGAGCAGAGCAAAGGGTGTGCTGCCTCTTTTGTAGTTTAAACTGTCAGAGACTTGTTAGCATTTATAGAAAATAAGAGCACAGGTGTGTGGAAAATGGCTGTCTTGTCCCACAAAACGTTGAAAGCCTATGAAGTGACTGTCCTACATTTTGGTGTTTCTCAGAGGCCAAAGTAGGTAGTGTTCCAGGAAATTTCTTTGAACATGGGAGTCTTGGGTTGGAGTGTCTGTGTGAAGGAGGCAGGGCATAGGCAGAACTCCTGTCTCTGTGTGAGAGATGAAAAATGCAGTCCTGGACCCCTTTAGGTGTCATGAGTGACCTTACTCTCTCATGCACAGATGCTGCAGCTGCAAAGGGAGGACTTTGGTTTGGAACTAGATGATCTTTAATGCTCCTTCCAAACCATTCCACGACCCTATGACAAACTTTTCCAGGATAATTTTCCCAAGAGAAATGTCATGGCACATTTCACTAAACTTCCTGGTTAACATAAGACCATGTTCTTTCAAAAGTCTGGCATTGCCTAAACACTGATAGGCTCTAAATAAACTCTGTTGTGGCTACCTTGAACTAGCAAAATAATCCCATTAGTTCAATTTTTGTTTTCTTTATAATCTAGGCTACTAAAGTTCTTTTTATTAATGTTCTGTCCTTAATAACTCTTATTTTGAGTTTGGTTAAGAAAGGTGTTTTTCTCTTTTATGAAACCTGCTCCTCAGGAGTATCTTCTGTCTTCTTTATTGTGTGTGTGCAGCTCCCACTTCCATAGCTGATGACTAGGAAAGAGTTGCTCTGTGTGCTATTATTGGTGCCAACAAATTGTTGATGGGTTGCTTAGTCAGTGCTTTATTTGTAGCACTATCCAGGGATGAAGAAATATTTGCATGAGTGGATTTTCTCTTGCTATAATCTAGAGAACAAAATTATTTAATATTTAAAGGTGATAGCCAATTGTTTGATTTGGTTGCTATTTAGAGATTTCTGTTCAGACACCGAGGTAACTGATGCATAAAATAAGATGCACATCCTTCTTCATCACCACTGATATGTGTGTAGGTTTCATTCTCCATGTCAGATATGGCTGGGGGAGCAAAGATATTGTGGCTGAGACGGGAGCTGAATTACTTCAAAGCAGCCAGCAGTGCTATCCCTCTGTGTGAGCACTGCAGAAATAGATGGCATTTCCATCTTGAAAACCAGCTGTCATTTTTGCAGGAAGTGTGCCATAGCTATGTAGTTTGTAGAATACTCCTTAGGTCATACTCTGCAGCTGCTGAAAAGAAAGATTCTTCTCAGTGGAGCTCAGGAACTTGGTGGCAATCCCTTCAAGCAGAGGAGGCAGGTAGATCAAGCTATTTTCCAACCTCTCCTACACCTCCCTTATAAAGAGGTAGCATGGTTTTAAGTAGTATAAGAGGGTAGAGAGGAAAAAGGAGGTGGATTAAATGCTGTACCCACATCTCAGTGAGGGAACAGAAAAAGTACCAGCATGCCTGAAGCTTGAAAACAAAGTGAAACAAGCAAGAGAATAGTGTTAGTATTTGATCTTTGTGCACTGAGCTCTATTTTCTTTTCAGCACATAAATAAATGCATGCTTAAAACTGTTCATCTTTGCTGTGGCTCAAGCATCCTGAATAAAGCAGTTTCAAACAAAGCGGTTTCAAACATTGCTCTGCCCTTTATTTGAAGTGAAACATTTTTTAGGAGTTAGAGCACCACGCTAAAATTGAGAGAAGAGTATAAATTATTTTCTGTCAGTTTTGAAAAGTTATCCATTTTAGCTGAACAGTCACAGGCTGGGTTTTTCAGCTACTTGGGAGGAAGAAAAATGTGTTAAAGGCTGGCCATTCTGGTTTGTGTCTTTCTCCTACGGAATGCTTTTATTCTGAGTTTGAAACCATGCACATCATGGGACAGACAGATCACAGAGGGCCACTGGATCACACAGAGATGACAGGTTCTGATGTGCTTTGCACTAGTTTTCCTGGATCATGCTCAGCTCAGTACCAATAGCAAAACTGTGGCTTGCAAAGAAAAACTGGAATCTTCTTCATATGTACATGACTGGTTTTCTTTTAACCATTGTTAACTTTCAGTATACATCAAAAGTTTGCACTGATAACACAGTTGAACAAACATGCAATTTTGACATCAAAATCCAGAGTATCTTTCTCCATAACTAGAGGCTAAGGAGGTTAATTTTAAGAAACTGTTGCTAGCTTTTATTTTTTTTCAATTGGGAGGAAAAGCTCTGATGCCTCACCAAGTTTTCTGTCACTGGTTAAATGTATAATTAGGTGCATGATTCATACGTTAATACTGTGATTTGAAGCTAATTTTTTCCCTTGCTATCATATAATGGAGTTCTGTATTTTAATGTGCCTGCTTATTTTAGGCAATGAAATCCAGAGACAAGCCATACAAAAAAGAATCTGTACCAAAGTGCTTTTTAAAACTTGATATTATTACAGGACTGTGTGTCTTTGAAATGTACCAAAACTCTTTATAAAGTGAAACCAATAAATACTGTGCACCTTACAGAGCATGATCACACACCCAGCCTTGAATTAGAATGCACACCTTCCCCAGCAGCAGCTCTGTGAGTTTGTTTAAAGCCATGATGGAAGGGTGATACCCAGTGAGGAATGCAGGTTGGCTTCTGCTAAGTGCAGGTAATTACACACAGCTTCCTTCACACGCTGGAGTAACTTTTTTCTCTTTGCACAAGCAGATCTGTGGAATATATACAGTCTTGGCTCTGCATTTCCTTTGAGCATCACTGTATTTGCAAGTTCAGGTCTCCAATGGCTTGCTGAGAGCATTAATTCATGTCTAATTTAGCACTAGAGAAATCTGAAGATTTAATGTATTTATAGATAATGCGTGCAGGTTTCAGGAAGGGCACTGTACTAGTACTTCTACAATTTCTGGGGTGAGGCAGCTCCTAACCTACCTAACAGGCTTGTGGTTTATAACATGACTTACTGTATCAACTGGGTAATATTTCCCTGTGGCTGTAGAGAGCCTGACAAACTATGAAATACTAACTGTACTTCTCACTTTGATGCCAGTGTTTTTAAAGGTGTCATATAGATGATTTAGATGGTTAATTTTCAGGTGTGGAGCGGCAAAGGAGGGAGCAGAGCACTGTTATCAGACATCTCGCTAATGCAGGGCTGGCAGCACTTACAGTGCCATCCTTTTATGTCTCTGCTTTTCTGCTGTGACACCTGCTGCTGTGAGCATCCTGGTGCTGTGCTGGGTGAGGGACTCCCCCTGGGCTGAACCCTGGCAGTTTGCTGTGGGCAGGCTACATTTGGAGCACTGTCTTTCCTGGCATGACTTGCTTCCCTAGCTGTTGAGCAGAGCTGGAGCGTCTCTCCTGCACTGATTCACAAAGGAAAGCTCTGATGACAGCGAAGCATGTGATGGGAGACAACTGGGCAAGGTTGTCTTACCTCAGATGAGAGGCCTGACAGCCTTAATAGGACAAAGAAGAGAGGCTTGGCTGCATGCACAGGCCTTCAGCAGCTTGCCACTGATGTCTCCTAATGGAAGGCGGAGAGGAGTGCAGGCAAATCTTTTAAACTTAGAGAACGCTAACCAGGCAGCGAGGTGTCACCCATGAAACTAGCATTCCTTAGAGCCAGCTAGTTTCTTGAGTAGTCAAAGAGATCCTATCTCACTTCAGGGTTATTTTGTACAGATCTGCCATATCCTTCCCTTCCCTCACCAGCACACTGAGGGTGCTGATTAATTGGCAGCTGCCCTGCTGCAGCTCAGAGATGAAGATGTTTGTTATCCTGCAGTGAAATGAATATCTGTGTTGTTTCATATCCGATACCTGTGATTTCTGGTAAGCATAATGACTTTTCTGCTAGCTTAACCCTGACTAAGATTTAATTAGAGGATTTTAAAATGGTAAATACATCCATCTGTCCTGTGCAAAGACTTTCTTACGAGGATAAGCTGAGCAGCCAGACCATCAGATCCTTCTAGCAGACATCTGTGTTAATTTGGAATGTTTTTCAAGCTCCTTTCTTTCAGGTCAGCTCTGTCTGTACTTATCTTTCTACCTTTAAGAATAGAACCTGTCCCATGCCCTCAGCAGGAACTAGAATCTTCCTGGTGCCAGTAAATGCCATAGTCTTTTGTTACCATTTCCTCTGCCCTTCTCTGTTCAAAGCATGTCTTATCTAGAGAGAGCAGAGCATGGAGTGTATACAAACCAATTTATATGTTCAGTAAACATCAGGTCAAGATATGTAATTCAGTTTACTACAGCAGGGTGGCATTTCTGAGACAGGTGTTTAAAGTACAGAAAGGGATTTTCTGGGCTATCAGATACATGGTTTTTGTCAGAAGAAAAATACTGGGGTTTGTGTTGTTTCGTTAAAATAAAGAATGAAAAGGCAGAGTGCACCGAGTGCCAAAGCTGTATTTATCTTCATGCCATATTCTGTGCTTTCTCAAGGCAAATATTCTAGCTCAAAGAAATCATAAAAATGCAGATTGAGACAGCAAGTTCCAAAGTCTCTCTCTGTGCATGCTTTTCAGCAGCACATTTTGAAGCTGAATTCCTTTGCTCTCAGGAAATTCCTCGGGTTATGGATACTTGAGTATAACAATGACTCTGTTACATCAAAGGTTGAATGGGATCATGAGTCTTACTGGAAAGGATAACTGGGCAATACTGCAGGGAAAAGAAAGGCAATATTCAAGATGAAAAAGAGGTAAAAAATAAATATATGTGGGTGAAAAACACGGAGCAGAACCCTAATTGTTTCAGTCAAGGACAGATAACAAAGGCCCCATGATGTGAGACATACTTCATTAAAGTAGCCAGAGGCATTGAGCCTCAGGTGATGGTGCTAAGCTCTGTGGTGGAGCCCTTGGACAGCATCCTTCCTGAAATCTTTGGGACCCTTGCTGCAAGAGCAAAACTGAGCCTTTTCATAAGGATTGTGACAGGTCAGGGACAACAGGTAGTGGAGATATGAACCTTACCCATTTATGTGAAAAAAAGTCTGTGGAGATGTTGAATCTTGCCACTACATCCTTCTTCCCCTCACTTGCTCTAAGGAAATACTGTGCCTCCTGCCAAGGACACAGAGCAGGCTTTATACAAAGGCAAAAGAGTAACAACAAACAAACAAAAAACAAAAAAAAAACCAAAAAAGAAAACAAACAAACAAAAAAAAGGCATTTCTGGGTTCAAAAAGGGAGCAGCTGGGGGGAGTTAATTCTTGAGGAAGTCTTAATTCTCTCTGTGTTTTGCTGTGGGTTACCTTCAGTGGCAGAGATTTAAAGACTCAATCTCAGGCCTCTGAGGAGTAACACCTCCTGACCAGGTGTGCTAGGGAATTAAGGCAGCAGTGCAGTTTACTGATACCCCCTTGAAATCTGGGGAATTTTTTTTTTGGGTGGGGATGAGATTTCTGGCTCATTTTATTAGTTTGTTTCCATCTGGTGGGGAAACTCATGGACAGGTGTTGCAGTGTATTGCTACCTCAGTGGTGTCAGTGCCACTTTTTGTGGTTTGTGGTCTTACCACTGTCGTGGACTGGCTGCATTTTGCAATATTCTTAATAAATTTATGTCATTTCATACTACACATTGTCTTTAGAGCAGCTTCTAGACCCAGACTCAGAAGGAAGCCATGAAGAAAAAGAATGTTGTTTATAGAAGTCTATAGACTTAAAAGACGACTCAGAACGGACAGAGTTCTGCTCAATACTGCATCATTTATAGCACTTTCATGTAAGTGTGCCAGCTTCCTTGATTTATATGTATGTATATTTGGAGTTATTTTCTTCCTGTTATCCCAGAAATTGATTCTCTTTCGTCATGCCTCTGAGCCTATTTACAGACCGTGTGATATTCCATCACCTGCCTGAGTTACAGTGAATTCAGTGGAACAAATGCCCAGATGCTCCGTTTCCAGAGGAAGGAAATTTTGTGCCTGCTTGTGGAGATGAGGACAGCTGGATTTGCTGCTGGATAGATCATGCATGTCTGGTTTGGGTCTCAGAAAATGGGATGGTATTTGTGCTGCTTTCCTAGGATGTGTCCTTCCTTGGTCTGCACTTGGAAATTTTATCTGAATGTGACTGTTTGCAGTGTTTAGGATTCTGAGAAGCCTCATAGGAGTAAGTGGTGTTACAGAGGTGTGCATGGTTTTCATGCACCTCCAATGTGTTAAATGTATATGCTGGCTGTAAACACTGTGCACCCATAAGCACTTGTGAGAGGTGGTGTCACTCTGCTGGTCAGGACAACCTTGACAGAAGCATGGTGAGACCCCTTCAGAAGCACTTACAAAAGAAGGATCACATCAGTATTTACTGAGTGGTAGCCTGCCAGAAAGGCACAGAAATCCTACATGTTCTCTGCCTTCTTTGGTTATTTACCATGACAGGTAATTCTAAAGTTCCTGACTGAACCCATTGAGCACTAATATGATTATTGCCCAGCCACTTTAGAGGGAAGAGGGTCTGGCAATTTAAGGAGATGAAGAGGGGGATGTGGAAAAAGCACTTAGAGATTTCAGCCCTGGGCATAAAAGCACTGTGCTTAGAAGTACCCTCTGAGAGAATATGAAGAGCACCATCTACTGATGCAGAAGAAAATGAACCATTTGTATACAAAGCCTTTTTTTTTTCTTTTCCTTCTCCTTAGACAAGTTGTTGGTGGCTTTCTGGATTCAGACTTTAATCTGGATTTTGATTGTCACTGGCAAGATATTTTAACTGTTGACTCCCCTTGCTAATGGTGCTGATAGAGGAGAGGGTGTGTTTGTACATGGTCTGTTCTGACCCTCAGCAATCCCAGCAAAGAAGGGGCCTCGTTAGCACCCCTGATGTGCATAGATGTACATGTAAAATATATCAGCTGCCTGCCTAATCCTTATTGTCATGGCAGTTGCTTTCAGTATCAGTTTAGAAAAGCATGTTGAGCTGCCACAGACCATCATGGTCTCTTTCCAGTGCCAGCTCCCCTCAGCTTCCTAGCTGAGTGATTTGTGACAGACTTACCTGATAGCTTTATGTGCTCCATGCTTGGAACTTTCCCCAACCTTTAGGCACTTGACACTGTCATGGTTTGTTGTGCATGGGAGTGGATCATGAAGGTCCAGTTGCTGTCAGCTCCCAGACAGACTGTGCTCTGTTCACCTGAGAAATCTGGAATCATCTTAAAATGAAAATTCACTTTTTGTTTCTCTGGATCTCAGTCAGCCCGACCTGCCCCCACTGCTAGGGAGGACTAACTCTGTATTCTATCCTGTTTCCTCATCACCGACTAGTGCTCCATCATCAGGGCCTCTTTTTCAGTGTTAGATCAGGCATGAAGTTGCATCATTCAGAATCTCAAGTTAGTTAATTTAAGTTTGCCTTAAGGGAGCTCTGACTGGAACGATTAGACCTGCACAGATATGTGTCTCAGATGTTGTAATCTTTCTATCCTGTTACTGCCTGGTGATGTATGAAGAGGGAGCATGGCCTTGCCTCCTATTTTACAGAAGCACAAGGCTCCCTCTTTTGTTGTACACCAGCACCACTTAGTGCTGAGATGCTCAAGATGTCACTAATAGAAAAATATGTTTATATATTCTCATATTCACTTTTTAAGTGAAGCTCTCATTTGTGAGGCTTTGTATTAGCACTTAACTACTTTTTGCTCTGTCTTTGCTTTTTCTTCCCTGCTTGTCTCCATTTCATAGAAATTACAGAATCTTTTTCACTGGAGCAGTATATTTGCAAGTACACAGCTTATTCACTGGAGTCTAGGCTACAACTCATGTCTTGGGCCATCCCTTCCCAGCCATCAGCCAGTCAGTTCTAAAATTACAGATCCAGAAACTGTTGCAAATTTAAAGGTTCTGGGTGTTCTGCATTTTTAAGTTTCATAAAATCTCATAGGTATGAACAGATTGAATAAAGTCAGAATGTTAACAAGGGAGACAGAATCTTAGAACTGGTTATTCTGTTTGGTGAAAATAAAATACAAAAGTGATCTTCAGGATAGTGAAGTGCTACCAGCTTGGAGTTTATTATAGTTTGGTTTTTTCCATCCATTAATCAGCTGATTTACTAGAGGGATTTTCTTCTTACCTTGTTTAACAGAAACTGAACAATCTGGTGAGTTTAGTGGAGATGATTACAGAGAGGGGCAAGGATCTTTTTGTGTCCATTATCTCTGAACTGAATAAAAAATAATATCTGGAATATCACAGTAGCATCTTTTTTTCTAGCAGGGAAAGGGACAAGTAAACCATTGAACCATTCACCTCTTCTGAACATGTTCTTCCTAATGTCAGAGGAATGTAAGGCTTGGATGAAGCTACTGCTGCCTTACCTTGCTCCAAAATATAAACAAACACAAGCAAAAAGAAATATGTAAGACTTTTATGCATCATAGGCTTGTACCAAATGATACTTCTGACATCTTACACGTGTTTAAGTGTGACACTTTGAATACAGGCTTGAGCTGGGTCATAGCAAATTATTTCTTTCATTGCCACAGAGAGCACTTGGTGGTCACTCTCTGTACAAGAAATGCTAAAGCTTGTTTGCAAACAGCAGTGCCTAAGGCAAGCCGGGAGAGGGAGCACAGGACACCTGAGCAGAGCTCCCCTACAGAATAGGCAGCAAAAATCATCATTTGTGGCACATCAGGCTCTAAATGTTTGGACAAGGACAATATCCCGATGTTTTGATGGCAGTTTTGTGTATCTAGGCCATTTTCTTATTTTATTGTAAGACTTTATTGCAGATTCCTGTTCACTCAGCAAGTGAACTGAAAGAAGATTTTGTTGCTCATTTTTCTGTACTAAATAATTTGGTGGTAGTAACTGATTTGTCTAGTAAAGGAAATCAAATGGACAATTGGTGACAGTTTCTACAGTTAAAAGAATTTAATATTTCACAACAAAATATATTTAGGGCCAGAAACTGATCTCCAGATTGAACAGAAGATTCTGTGATCTATATTGTTTTTTACAATGAGCAGTGCAGCTGTTGTATCTTTGCATATTGACTAGGGAAAACTAATGATATAGTTCAATTATATTTTTCATTATCCTAAAAATGTGTATAAACTAAAAAAAAAAAAGATCACATTTTTGGGGGCTAGTCTTTTTACTTTGTATCTCTATCTTCAGATTTGAAACTCAGGCAGATCTTGCAGCAAAGATGATGTTTCAGGTACAGCAGTGTGAAATAATCTACTTCATGACACTTCTCTTCTGTAAAATTCAAGTATTTGGTCTTAAAATGCAAGGAAAGATTTTTCCTGTAAGATTTAACAGTCCAGCAAAGTAAGGCTAAACAGAAATACAAAAGTGTTTTAGCTGTGTATTTGTCATTTGTTCCATACCAATGGCTTGCAAAACTTAAAATTTTGTCTTGAAACTTTAACCCTCTCTAGGAATTACTTTTCTTTTATTATAATTTATTCCTGGGAAGTTTGGGGAACAAGTAGGATGGTGAGACCTTGTGTCATTTTGGGCTCTGCCAAAGCCCTGTGACTCCATGGTGTCACTTGCATCTCATGTCTGGCACTAAAGACCTTTACAGATGTGTGTACCAAAGATAAAACCATTCTCTTGTGGTGTCAAACTTGACATTAGCCAGTTTTATATTTACCCAATGACTGTATGAATGGCAATATGCACCATTTTCTGTTTGAGTAGCTTGTCTAGAAAGCTCACAATTGGAGGTGGGAACATTCACTGTATGATTTTTCCTCCAAAATGTCATCTTAAATGAGATATGAACTTTTCATTAAAATTGTTTTGATGTTTCACTTTGGAATTGCTTGAGCAAGTATTTCTTGCATACATTCTTAAATCTCCGGTTTCAGAACCATGTCATCATATATTTCTCCCCTTAAAAATTGTGGATGTATAGTACATAGTTTTCAGAAACTCATTTTAAATGGTTGACTTTTTGTTCCCTTTGGGGTCAAAACTCTTTGCAACCTTGGATTCCTTCAAAGGACAAATGTATTGTAGCTATTGTAGTCAGACTAATGTGTCACCACAGTGTAACATACTCTTCTGAGTTTATTATGAAAACAACTTTTATTTCTTTGAGTGGGTCTACAGAGGAAAATGAGAACACTAAATGGAGAAAGGACTGAAGAGACAGGAAGCTATGAAACAAAAATAATATATATATGTAAGGGAAGTGGAAAAATATGTGGCAAGGAGCAGTAATTAGGGCAACAAAAGACATATAACCAAACAAATAATAGAACTGAAGACACCTGCATGAAAGGGGATGCTTTAACAAGAAAAAAGAAGACATGAAAGCAAAAGGCAAGAAGGGGTTTTTATCACTGTTGCTATGAGACATGGAGAGATGTAGGGAACGTGCTGAATTCATAAAGAAAGGAAGGTGAGTAGAGGAAGAAAGGGAAATTTTTCTGTTGATTCTTTAAGGAGGTTCAAGCCAGATCTTCAGGGGCTGGAACATTTCCCTCCCTTACTGCAGCAAGCATGTAGGGCCACTGGTTAGCACCTATGAGATGTGAAGTGACTTGCTGAGGACTTCAGTCAGCTGGTGTCTGCTGCCTCTCCACTGTTCAGGATGCTGCCCACTTCTGCCTGCTAAGAAATCTCAACAAGCTTTAGGGCCCCCAATGGAAAATGCTTTTATGGAGACATTAAGTAGTGTGGGTAGCAGTCAGCTCCCAGAGAAAATCTCTGGGACTCTCTGTGGGCAAGAGCAGTGTCTCAGAAAGCACAAAGGGATTGCTGAACACAACTAGGCAAATTAGAGGAATTAGGCAATGGTTTAGAAGATGAATGCCAAAGGTATGACAAAAGGTCATTGATCTTTTATGATATGCAGCCCTTGTCAGCAGCACTGCTGCACAGTGTATTGTCCTTTCTTCGTGTCTCTTGCCTGACTGGCTGACAAGCCCATGTGAACCTTTGCAATTCAATCCAATACAATTCACTATACCCTCTTCAAATCTTAATTCTGTCCCCTTCTCCTACCCCCTATTTCAGCTGCATAAGAAATAAGCAAGGCTAAAGCCTCTATTTAATTTTCATGCACAAATTTAAGGCTAGATGGCTGTACTGTGCAGACTCCTTGCAGTAGTAGGTGAGCTGTCCTTTTGATAGTGAAAGCAGTGTGTGGCTGAAGATGTGGTGTCCTGGAAAATTAATTTCCTCGGGAGGGTCTTGGCAGCAGGGTTCCAGGCTCCATATTAATATCTCTCAGCCTGGACCTTAGCCTTTCTCCTTTTAACTCCTGAGTAATTTAGGTCAAGGAAGACAGTGAGAAATCAGCTCCCTTCTGAAGGTCAGGAAAAAAACAACTGTAAAAATTCCAAGTAAATCCAGATCAAACTCATTTAGCAGCAGCTACATAAAAGATGTAGGGAGTTGCTTGGTGGGTTCATAAACTAACTGCTGGAGCAAAAACCAGCAACAACTATACAGAGAAGGGTTATAATGGCAATTCTAGACTAAAAAGGGACCTAATTCACAAGTCCTTCACTACTGGGATTCTGAGAATGTGTGAATCCTGCTTCCTTCTTCACCCACATATTTATTTTGAATGACAATTTGTAATGAAGGAGCAAACTGGCTTGTGGTAAACCGCAGTCTCCAGGAGGTCTGGAGACAGAATACTCCAAATGGCTAAAGCAGAAAATAGCAAAGCAAACAATTTTCCCCCTTCAGTCACCTATTTTGAATTCAGGAGAGATGGGATGTGATCCCCTGAAACACTAAATATTGAATTCAGGGCAAGTGGCATAACTTAAGATGAACTCAGCCATTATGATATCTCATCATCTGGGCAGTACTGGTAACCCAGGACTTAAACATTCTTAAAATAGTTTTGCATGTTCTTTGCAGCTACATTCCAGCTCTGCTCTTCTTGGCTCTAGCACTTGCCTCATTACTGTGCTGCAGTAATGAGAAAAAAGAAGAAGCACCAAGAGCACATTTGCTTTTATTAAGTGAACCTGAAATGCTGCTGCATTGGGTTTGCTGCTAGAGTTTGTCTGAAGCCTACAGATATATGCAGAAAAGATGGGGGATGCATACAAATCCCATGAGCACTGCAAACCTAGCTAAATCCTAGGGTTTGCACACACCCATTACCCAAGTAGTGACAAAGTTTGGAAGTTCTCTGACTGAAGGAAATGACTGGTTTATCTACTCTGCTCCCTTTTTGCTTTGCAATAAATAGTTGTCTTGTAACTGGGAATATAAGTAGGTAATACAATCAATTTCCTCCTGTGTTTCCTCTTCATGCAAGGTTGTCCAAAGAAGAATTGAAAACCTGGATTACTACTCAATATGCACATATCTATACTTTTTTTGAACATCTACTTTTAAGAAGCTACTTCAACATACAAGTAGCTCAACAATCTACCTTAAAACAGAAATTAGCTTACAAACCAGAGAGGCATGTCTATGGGTGTGGGTTTCTTGTTTTTTCTCACTTCTGGCAAAACTATTGCAAATTGTAGAATGCCACTATATTGAAAAGGACTGTGAAAAATACTTGGTTTAGATGATCACCTGTCTCCAAAATGAAAAAATCCCATTTAAATATTCTTGCCTACGTTTTAAACTTTGGTGCAAAATAACTTTATTTCAAAGTTTTTGTGTGCTATGGACTAAAAGTTATTAATGTTTTGGGGAAGCTTCCTTGGACTGAAAAGCAACATGAACATTTTCTTCATATTTACTTACATTTTTGTGGCACTTGGGTTTTTTTAAAGTCTTCCTGTTTTAAATTGTAGAATTATAGAGTAATTTGGGCTGGAAGGAATTGGGTTTAAAGGTCCCTGCAGTAATCAGGGACATTTTCAACTAGATCAGATTGCTCAGAGCCTTGTCCTTCCTGGCTGTGGACACTTACAGTGATGGGGCATCTACCACCTCTCTGGGCAACCTGCTCCAGAGTTTTACACACACAGAACAGAGTGCAGTGAAATGCAGTTCCATGCAGAGCTTTCTTTTCAGCAGTTTGCTCATGTCAGCAACACAAGGTTGTTTTACCTGTTCACTTCAGATCTTCACACGAGGGAATTGTGACTCCTGGTATCTTGTATGGACAGAGATTGACTTTGGGATTGCCTTTATTCCAGGCAACTGAAATACTCTGTTGGCTCTGAGACTGGCTTGCAAGTTGCTACACAAAATCAAATTTTAAAGCTGTCAAGAAAAAAAGCAAACAAGGTTTCTGCTACTTGCATGCTGTGCTAAACCAGTAAGTTTTTCAAAGTAAAATACACTGTCTTTACCTTTCCTGGCAAGGTACATGAAGAATAGGAGGAGGACATTTTTTTTTTTTGTTGTTCAGGGTCATTCATCTTTCACTCATGGTACTCAGTCTTCTAATATTCATATCCATATGTAATAAGGAATCTCTTGGTGGCTGTAAATGCAATCTGGCAGATTATTTTCTTTGAAACTGGAAAGAACATGAAGGAAACCTGCAGGTATTTCATGCATTATTTTATAGTGGCATTGGTACATATTAAAAGACTGGAGTTAGATTTCCTCGTAATTAAGTTGTTATGTGTATATTTTAGGCAAGGATGTTAAAATTCATGGGATGTCAGAAAGACTTATGTTGTCTCAAAAAAATAGATGTATACGTAATTAATTATCAGTATTGCATTGCTTGGCAAACATTACTACAAAAATATGAAAATAGGAATAAAGGACAAATCTTTCACATATTCTAAATATTGCACAAACTACCCGTGTAACTACTTTGTACTTAGTGTTCTGGACTAATATTCCTTTACACATATGCTTACATGTACATGTGTGTGTAAACATTGCTTTATGTCCCAGTTCTCACTGTCAGGCCCCCAGAATAATTCAGCAGTTTTCAGGCATAATTACTATAATATTTTTGTCAGATCTTGTCATTGTTATAATTTATTGCTTTTTCTGCCCAGTAGTCTCCTTTCTTTGAGGGCAGAAAGGGTCTTGGAGAGGGACTATATTTATCTCTGGCTGCAAAGTGTCAGACAGAGAACTAAAAATGAACTGATAACAGGTAAGTCCTTTGTCTTCTGGCCTGATATTAAATAAAGGTTTGGGCCTCCTGCAGATCATAGGCAATATCTATTAATCTATTTTCAAGTGATCTTCTTTTGGGAAAGCACTAAGCTGAAGTACCTTTTACTTACTTTTGTCTTCTTCAGCAGCATAGCCGCCTATAAATGGTACCTCTTATTCCCCTCATGTTTAAACATTTCCTAAAGTTTCAATATACTAATTTCCAGACCTGTTCATCTGAGTCGTCATTCCCTCTCCAGCACTTAGAATGCAAATGCTGTGAAATAATGTTGCATTAGAAAGTGCTAATTAGATCTACATGAAACACGAAAATGAAGAGAGTGTAGGTAGGTTATCTATCTCCATCAACCTACTAGATTTTTTCCTTATTAACTTTCTCATTAATTTAGAAATACATTTTCTAGTCTCTCATGGCTGTTGAATGAGTCCTACAATAGTTAAATAATATGAAAAGACTGAATGCCTTGCAGATCTCTAAATGGCCACTTGAAGTTATTTAAATCTTACAGCTGCTTTTCTTAGATAATATCTTCTGATAATTAAACTAAGCCTTTTGAAAGCTCATCTTTCTTCCTTTTGAATATAAAAGGAGACCAAAACAGAGTATTTCATGGGAACACAGTAAAATCTTAAATTGTGGAAAGTTCCTGCCTCCCATGAATAAACCAGAGATTGCAATGGGCTCAGAGGGAAGCGAGTTGAGTTCTGAAGTCACCAGTAAGACCCTCACTGCCTCAGGGGCAGGAAGGAAAGGGTGGTTCAGAACTATTCTGCTCAGCCTCACACCATAAGGGAATTTGTTCCCTTATTTCCAGCATCAGCAGTCAATAGAAAAACATTCCCACTTGGATATTTTAGGATTTCAGATGGACTTAGAACTTTCCAACTTTTCCTAAAGCTTGAAATACTGTTTCACATTTTAGTAGAGCAGCAGAAGAATAGGATTAACAGAAGAAACTGGAGTCACAGAGAAACTTGAGGCAATGTATAGTTACCAGCTTAGGGTTCTGTGGTTTATAATGATAAACTGCAGGGACTTTCTTCCCTGTTTGCAGATTAAAGAAACACTGCAGAGCAGCTTTGTCACACTGAAGTTTCAAGACCAAATTTTAATTTAATTGCTTTGCATTTGGGTAAGGAGGACAGCAAGTGAGAACACAGCAGGATATCCTGCAATAGCAGATTATCAGGATTTTGGCAAAGCAGCAACACAGAAAATGTGATAAATTCAGAAAAAAAAGAAGGAACCTGTAGGAAGAATTGGAGCAATGGAGATTTTGAGCTAATTATCAAATCTGGCATTGCTGGCAACTGGTCATCTCTGTGCATTAAATCAAAATTTCCTTAATTTACACCTGGGAGATACATTTAAGAGGTATTTAAAAGCATATTTAGGGGGAATAATAAAAAATAAATCAAATTAGCAGCTACTTAGATATATTTTACTTATTTTCTTCAGTTTAACAAAGGGTCTACCAGCTCAACTCAGGTTTCCCAAGAGGGTTCAGAAATATTTTGTTGAAGACGCTTTGCTTTGTCTCAACCTTTATTTTGCAGATTATGTTAGGACAAAGTAGGAAGCATTTTGTCATGACACAGAGCAGCTGTTGCAGGTGTTGTGCCTTGGAATTTGTGGGATCTTACACTGATTTTGGCATGAGAAAAGAATTGCTTGGGAAATCAATTACATATGTCCATATGCAAAAAGCCATTGCTCAAATTTAATTGGGTAAGATTACAAGTGAAAAATGGCCTTTGTTAGCATAATGTTATTTTCAGGATACTGGTAGGGATTAGGAATTTCTCCAGAGAATATGCAGACCACATTTATCAACAGAAAGCAACAGCAACTCTCACTTCAAGAAAAACTGATTTACATAACTAGCCCTGAGTCATGATGCAGGTTTTACAAATGACTTTGTCAATCTAAAAGATGCTTGCTATTCAAATTATGAAGCCCCTGTGAGTACAGGCCCATTTCTGTGAATAGAGAGGCCATGAAAACATCAGTAACTCTGGCATAAAACTGATGTATTGTGTAATAATGTTACACATAGAACCTGGTGCTTCATTTATCATCAATGTCTGTAGCTAGGTTTGGTACAGGTTACAAATGAAACCCCGAATGCCTCAGTCACATCACAGATGTTAATAAAATGGCATAATAGAGAGGTTGAGCAAGATGAATTTGGGATATAATGACTCCTTCCAGCCAAATGCTCATGAAGATTAGTGGAGTAGGAAGGGTGGGAATCTGTGCTTTAGAATTATGCTGAGCATCTTCCTACCAATAGCAAATTGATCAATCTGCTGTGGAAGAAGTCAATAGATACAAGCAAGGTTTCTTACCTGTCTGCTTGCATTATTCAGCTCATTTTAGCAGCTTTGACATAGCACTAGTTGCTGATTTTAAACATTAACTTTCCTTTTGTGGAGATCAAAATCACAGGGAAAAGTAGGAGTTAAAATCCAGCAGAATGCAGGTTTGGTAGGAAAGGTGAAATGGGGTAGAGAACAGGGTAGGAAGGAGAAGGTGAAAGAGACAGGATTCATGAAAATCTAAGGATAAATTTAAAGGTTAAATGCAAAGCAACCCATATAACTGACAGCTGGGGTGCTTTTTTTTTCTCTTACAGTAATCCATGTGCGAATTAACAGTGAGTAAAGAGTTAAGCCTTCTTGACCACAACCTGGATCTGGAACTCCTCGGACCAAGCCCTAGAGATTTAGTTTTATTTCCTTAAAGCTCTTAGCATGTGTCTGCAGTGTGGGAATAAGGCTGCTTCCTGATAGCACTGACTTGTGTCATGTGTGAGCAGCTCGATGTGACAAGAGAGACTCATGCATGGGAGGTCAAGGCTGCTTAAATTGCTAGTCAGAGTGAAAGCCAGCTGCAGCCTGGCCAGTTTCCTCACTTCATGTACTCTGCTTTGTATCTGAAAGCAGCTGAGACAAAATTAGAGTCCGCAATGCCTCCTGTGAAGCCTAACTGCTCCTGCCTTTATGTGTCTTTAAATATTCCATTCTCTGATCCTTCTTCCTTGCCAAATGCCCTGCTCATGGAAGGGACAAGGGCTTTCAGAGGTGTCCATTACAGCATTATGTCCTTTCCTAGAACAACATCTTATATCTGTCGTTGTTCATGTTGGAACATCAGCAAGGCTGTAACAGGATTTTTAGGTAATGCATCTTAATTTCCATAGTAGGTTGTATGGATGCATCTGTGGGCTCCTGTGCTGTATACTTCTAATTTACTACTAGGTAATGGGTTTTTTTAATATCTCACCATTTCATTTGTTAGAAAATATTTATTTATAGAAAAAAAAAGAAGTATCTATATAAACTGGAGAATTCTAGTAAATCTATCTGGTTCTTTTTGAATTGCTTCTGAGATGCAATGATAAATCTTACCTGATGTTTTATGTCACTCTCTTTCTAAGGAGAAAACTACTTTTAACAAGAATATAGAAGAGTATGCAGTTTCCTTATTTCTCTCCTGAAATCTCAGATTATAGTTAATCCTGTGCTTTTCAGATTTACAGTTTTGATTCCCACAGGACAACAGATCTGCTTCTGAAAGCTTTTCTCTCCCGCCTCTCTCATCTTGATCCCACATGCTGTTTTTCAAGGTGACACACCACTCTTCAAACACAGGAGGAGGTGGGGAAGGAGGGGAGGGGGGAAAATCATTCCATTTTAAATTGGTGCAAAATGAAATAAGACCTTAAAACGTTACAAAGAAAACATTTAATCTCCCAAAGTATTACGGGGCCAGCACATCTCCATCTTCTGCATCCCCCTAATCCTATTAGATAACACCAGGAATAAGCACCTGGCACAATAAAAAATGCCAAATAAATGATTTTAACTGCTTGAAAGTATGAGCAAAAAAAAAGGTAAGATGGATGAAAAGCACTGGAAACGTGACAAGAATATGAGAGTATTCGGCCCCTAGTCTCGTGCATAATGGCTGTCACTCAAGTGTGTCTAGTTCAGACTTGGGAAGATATTCATTCCACTGGAGACTTTTTTTGATCTGGGTATCATTTTGCATGAAAGTTTTCATGAATTGTTTCTTTCAGTAGTTTGATTATATTTCTTTCTTGGCTAAATGAAGAGCAGTATTTCTGAGAGCTCTGCAATTTGAAAATGTTTTCAAGGAATATGCTCAGGTGAGTGCCTATCTCTGCTTTTCAACGTGTCCTGTAATTAACTAGTCAGGAATGAGAGGGTGGTGAGGTGCTGCTGATACCTGGTGCACCTGTTCCTTCAGATACTCCTTGTAGCAGAATGCTTTGGTGAATGTCCTGGTAATTGCTGGGGTTTTGCTTTTTTTAATCTGATACCTCTCCATTCATTAAGTGCAAAGTATTTACATGGCTGTCACTTCTGCCTCTCATTCCACAAAGGAAACTAAGGCAGAGAGGAGAGGAATGACTTGCACTCAAGGAGACAATGTTAATGCAGAAATACAATTTAGGTTTTAGTCCCTGTGTTTTCTCTGGTGATGTGTTCCTGTCTCCAGTTCTCCAACAGAGTAGGGTTCCTCACTCTCTAACAAACGAAAATGTTGAGCCCATAAAATGTTCCTTTTGGATGCAAACTGTGAAAAGCTTCCCATGTATCTAACCCCAAGCAGTGAAACTATACTTGTAAATCACATCTGTGAAGTTAGACTTTTGAAAAGTCAGATGTAACTGTAGACCTCCTACATCCTTATTCCACTGTGGTAATATGGATAAACTGTATCAAAAATGTTTTAATAGGGTCCCTTTTTAAGGTGAATTAAGGCCTTGGAAGAGGTGATCAGGTTTTTTCCACCCCACTGAGGACATGTATGACTTTAAAGCAAAACCATTACCCATTACTACCCGTGGCTGTGACTATGCCAGATGCTCAAGTTGCCACAATTGTAATGCAGACAAGAAACTTTGCATCTGATGTCCCAGAAGTGGCTTGTGATGTCTTTTACTCCTGAACAGAAAGTAGCACAACTTTAAGACTGAGATCCAGTCCTGGTAACTTTTTCCACACTTTCTTAAAATTAGGTCAAAGCATTAGTCCTAGCTACAAGCAGAGCCCAAATTCAGGAAATAGGGAGGAAAGGGAAGGACAGGTGAAAAGATTTCATTGTTATAAACCAGATCCACAGATTAGAAAGAAGGTGAAAACACATACCTGTGACAGGAATGTTTTAAAAAATAAGTGTGTCTAAATAGCAAATGTACACACCTTTTCTTTAGAAATCCTTTTTGCTTCAGAATACTTTGTTAAAGTTGATTAGTAAACAGGGAAGACATTGGTGGAGATTGACCCCTAGGCAAGCTCTAAACCAAAATCCATACATATGCCAGCACTGTTTGCTGATTGTATGGCATAAGTGTGGCAAAGAATATAGGATCTCATTTCCAAGATGTAAACTTTTGAAACTTTGGTAAATGAGGAGCCACTTTGAGTGAACTGATATGTGAAATATGAGATTTGTCCACCACCTTGCTACTACCAGGATTTCTAGCAGCCACAGATCTCTTACTTGCTCCAAGCCCACGACTAGAGCACGCCTTCATGCCAAAACTGCAGTGATGTATAGGACTGTAAGGAAACTTGGGAATTATTCATGGTCATACTGGGTCTCAGCCTGTGGATAAGCACAGGCTTTCAGTTTCCATGAGTGTTCTTGTAGATTTGAGGATTTAAGGTCATTGTGAATTTAATTCATTGCATGCCATTTAGTTGTTGGGGTTTTTCTCCTTTCTTTGCTGGAGAGTCTTCACTTACCACGGTTTCCACGCAGAAGATTGCCTTCAAACTTGTTTTCCCCATCATGTTCAGAGATTATGTCTTTAGTTTCAGCCTCTGTGTGCTCAGAATACAGGGTTAGTTTATTCTTGGTGTTGTTTAGGAGCTGCCTGCTCCAGTAGACTTCAAATGCAGCAGACAGAGACTTGAATATAAAAGCAATTAGTGCTGATGTGCCATATTTAACACAGGCTGTGCAGGGAAATCAACCACAAAAGATTTGTGTGTCTCGTTCTGCTCCTTCTTTAGTTCTTCAGTTAATATTTCAAAATTATTCCTAGGTCTTCGAGGTAGCTTAAAGAATAATTTATTTCCTGGTGTAATCACTTATTAACATTACTGTACTTAAAACTGGCCTCAATTCTAAGCCTAAAACCCCTGTTAAGATTGTGGAAGCAGCACTGTTAATATTGTACAGCCGTTACCAACTACACAGCCTTGGAGTGGGGAGATGCCCAACTCTTGTCCTACAACAAATAGTTTAACATCATTGGTTTGTGTGCAGGTCAGCAGGATAATCCTGTTCATTTTGTTGTTCACACAATTCATTCTGTAAAAAGTGTTTTTTAGGGGAACCTACATAAACTAAACCTCTCACATCCAAGAATAGTGCAGCTTTGATTTGGCACCAGAGCTGGATACCCAAAATCCTGTTCTATCCATCACCCACTGAAGGAGGTTTGGTGATCTGCCTTTCTACAGAGCCAAGTGCTGTAGGACTCATTGTGATTTTTGGAGCACTTCCACGAGCTCTGGCCTCTGGGGGCACAGCAGCAGCACCTGCTTTGTGCTCTCACCTGAGAGGGATTTATGCATGTGCATATTACACTGGGAGAACAAAACTCTGAAACCCTGCTCGAATTTGAGTAAGTGTCAAAGCACTGGAGCCTAACTCCAAGCCAGAGCATCTTTGTGGGGAAGTCCTTTGACTGGTTCTGGGTTTCTTCAGAGGGTGAGAGAGCTATTGCATTTTTCCAAGCTACTCAAGAGCTTAGAGATTTCAAAGTGAAATATTTCAAATCAAATTAACACTGCACTTAATTTAATGTGGAACTGCAAAGAATGCTTCTAAGTACCAGGCAGTGCTTGTGCTATGTGAACTGTGAAATACTTAACAGCAGCAAAATACCCACAGCAGTCAGCACACCTTTGTGCTCCTAAGGCTCTGGAACATTTCTGAAAATGTTAAATTCAGATTCACCTCTTCAAATGTTATAGCTAGAAACAGTCCTACTCACATTAGTTTCTTGCTTCAAGAGAACTCTACCTTTTTCTGCATGTATTTTAGAAAAAAAAAATTAACTAGGAGAAAAAAAAAACCCTAGAGATTTCTTTACCAAAAGCTGAGAGCCTACAGACTGCAGAACTGTCTGAGAGGTAACTAATTCATGGATCCTTGGAGGACACACAACCAAAGAAAGTGATGCAAATAATTGTTTTTTTCAAATTTATGCTTAATAATCACTGCAATGAGTGAAAAATTATTTTTAGGATAGGACAATGAGAAGCAGCTGGCTGCATGTAGAACAGACCAAATAACATATTAATACTTCTGCAGAACAGATAAAATTCAATTTACCCATTTAATGCTCATAGCCAGAACAATCACCACGTTCTTATGCAAGAGGCATGGAAATAGAAGCAAGTGGAGAAAAGATGGAGCATTTCAGCCAACCCATGAGAACTGAGGTTTTAGAGTAAACTCCTGCTTTTAAAGTCAAGACAGGTATATTTTCTGTGAGGAAAACATTATTTCCTTTTCCCTTTTTAATCAGTATTTAATCAAATTTTTTTAAATTAAATTCTCCCAAATTTGGCATAGTAAATAGTTTGAAAGCTTCATGGAATAACAAACATAAACTTTTATCATATTGTATTTAATTACATATGTCATACTTCCATTTTATAATTACCTTTCATTTATAAGATTGTGAAGATCACTTTAATGACTTTTTGATTATTTTGCAATTAATTGGTTTTCATTTCCATGCTCCTTTCTTAGGGATGTCTGCAAATTACTTTGTGGATGAGTGAGGAGGAGTGTTGCAGAAGGTTCTGCTTCTGCTTCTTTTTCTGAAAAACAAGCTGGTGAAATAGAGTCAAGCATTCAGCATAAATTAAAAGCTCACACACATGACATTTGGAAAACAGTTTGTAACTATAATTTTAGATGTGATGATAGAACTGAATTGATGTCTAGAAACAATAACCTTGGTGTGTATTTGAAGCTTATAGAAATTGCCTTGCTGAGTGGCTTGAAGTAAAGGAGGTCCAGATCTAGACCAAAAATCTCATCCAGCTCCTGGACTTTTGTGATTAAATCAGAATGTGTTTTATTCTTGGTGTTAGGAAAAAAAACCCCACAACCACCAACAAAGAAACACAGTGTAAATGTAAATTTTTAAAATATTTGAGGCAAATAATTCAGATAAAGGTAAACTACTTTTATTTGCTTTAGCTCTAAAATGGCTTCCAAGAAAAAGCATGGCCTGTCACAGCACAGGAATACAGTATGCAGTTATACAGTAGAAGCTGCTTGTGATGCTACTTCTCCTTTTGAACTGATAAAATTTTTAATTACTCAAGTGCTGTGTCTGAAGGCAGCCAATAAGGGCTGATTAACATTTCCTGTGACCCATAAAACTGTGCATTTTCCCTTACACTGCAAACATCCTGGGGGAAAAAAAGAAAAGCCACTGTTTATTTTCCCAGATGGTGAGAAGGATCTGCATCCCTCTGTAATCAGTAAACCATTTACTGTGATTATTTCTGGTGTTTGGGTTCCTCCATTGCACTGCAACTAGTCCTACATGGAATAACAATGCTCACCTGAACTAGAGGAAAGTAAATAGCAGATGGGAAGGGGGACCAGTTCAACAGTCTATAAAATATGTATGAAAATGATCAAAATTCTCAACAGTTAGTAAGGCTTTTTGAAATAGGTGGAGGTTAGCTCAGCAGAACCACAAGCTGAAAGAGATACTTGCACTCAACTTCAGAGATAGACAGACCAAAAGCCAAGCTGATTAAATGGACTCCAAAGACAACAAAAATTCTTGTTTTGGCACATGAAATTATGGAAGTCTTGCAAATTAGAGATTTCTATTACAAAACTGAATGTCTGGTGAAGAACATGAGCTTTTTGCATAATGGGGACAAATACAGATGCACAGGAATCCTGGAAGTTTAAATGTGCCTCATCCTCAGAATATAAATGTATCATTATTGCAGCTGTTTTTACAAAGAAATACCAGTCTTTCCTATTACAAAAGAAAAAGAAAACAGAGTCTCAGATTCAGATTTGGGTCATAAAAGGTGTAGTTGAAAATGAAAAAAGTTTTAAGAAAGCAAAGCTAATGCAGAGACTATTTCAAATTCAGATGAAATCAATTCACTGTAATTTTGCATGCATATTAAGTAGAAAGATAATTTGTGGGGTGGAGGAGTTAGGAGCAAGTGAGGTACTGTCAGTTGAAGAGGAATGCATCCCACATTTCAATAAATCAAGGAGATGAAGGAGCAATCTGGTGTGGACTTAGAGCACTGCCTGCCTGCAGCAGCTGAGCTGCTCAGGAGAAGCCTCGGTGCTCCACATTGGTGGAGATGCTTCAGGGATGTGCCAGCAGCTGCTACTCAGATTCAGTGAAAAGGAGAGCTTGCAGTCCATGCAGGAAGCAGATTACCCCCCAGGCACTACAGTTTTGCATGCTACAAGGTCCATCTTTAGTTTGTTTTCACTGGAGTAACCAGGTGTAAAAGTGCATATATGGGCATGATGTTCTTATGATATAGAGAAGAGCCAGCACCGATGTTTATAGATAGAAACTGAAATGCAGAATAATTCTCTGCTCACTCCAGTGCTAACAAACACCCAAGTTCCACCCTCCTGCACCACATACAGCAGAATCTCTGAATATATGAGAAAAAGGGGGGAGGATTTTAGATTTTTTTAGTTAATGCTACCTGTGGCTGAAAAGAAGTTCTAAAATACAGGTAAGGTTATGAGTAGCTCTGTGAAAGCTGCAGGGAAGAGTTGATTTATCCCCCCTCTAATTTCACCTCTGCTCTCTCCTGCCTAAATCTTGTTCAGCCTCTTCCTACCTTCCCCAACAGATAAAAATTTCTCTACTGCACTCCTGCAAAAGCCCAGAAGAGAAAAGGAAAGGTAATGTGCAAGCAGTAGAGGCCCTCAGAGCATGTAAGGGATGAAAAAGATACTGGAAAATTGAGGGACAGCCTGAACCAAACAAATCTCTCCTTTAATTTTGCAGAATTTTGGAAGGCTGTTGTTGTCCTACAACTGAATACAAAAATGTATCCTGGCTCCCACTTGTGCCAATAGAAATGGCTCTGCAAATAGTCGCACATGTGGAAACATTTCACATCAGTGAGACTGTTATAATTATGTTTTTGTCTTCCAAGCAAAGCCATAAAAAGTATTTCAGATTAAGGCCCATCATAGATTGTAGCCATGGGGATTGACTTGCTATTTACTGAATCTCATGGATCCAGAGATAGGCTGTTTGTGAGGAATGTGCTTGTTCCAGCTATGGAAAAGGGGATGCACAAGCCTGGCCATGTCAAGGTCTTGCTTTTAGCCCTATGTGTTCTTCATGTGACAAAAGCCTAAAATCCACTTCAGTTTGGGTCACTGGCTACTTTTGCCACTACTCTAGCAGGTTCCTATCCACTATGATATTATTCACAGGTTTAAAGCTGTGAGTACCAGCAGAAGAAAGAGTCTAGATTTTTGACGCAAAGTCCTATAACTGTGTAAGATCTGTAATAGATGCTCTTATCAAACAAATAGCTCTTTTTTTTTTTGTCAAGTAAACAGGTTCTCTAACTATGCTAGTTCTGTAAAAATCACCAAAAGAAGAACAAAACAGGCTCCAATTGGAAAGAAGAGTAGCCTTCTGCGTTTAAAAGTAATTTTCTGTCTGAGATTCTTGTTCTAAACTGTAAAATCCCACCTCGTCTAGGTATGCTTCCTAGTGTCAAACATGCAGTATAAGCTCTGAAATTTTAAATTTCTTACTTTCACAGACCAAGCTGTTATGCTTTCCAGCCTGTATTGGCCTTAAAAGTGATATCCCCATAAATATCAGTGTGAGTATCAAGCACAATGAAAATAAGCCCTGTGTGATGCAATCCTGCAGGTTTTGTTTTCTGGCCATGATTCACCAAAGCACTGAGTAGCATATATTTTGTCTTATATGTGCCTCTTGAACTCAGCAGGGATATTTGCATAGGCAGAGGTGAGGATACATTTGAGCACTCAACTGGATTACACTCAGAGCAATCCTCAGCTGTCAAGAACCTGTTTACTGCAAATAAAGTAGCAGAACTTGCCAGAGAGAAACACAGATGTGTCACTGTCAAGAACTGCTTTACTCTTCAGAAACCACCAAAGTTTAGTTACATACAACCATTGTTAATGATGAGCCTTCCTCCCAGGCTATAAATATTTATTTAACAGACAGGGGAGTGTTAATGTACTGAACACTGCAATGCAACTAAGGAGTCAAATTCTCAGTTTTGAATGCTGATAAGATAAATTTCAAAGCAAAGACTTCTACACACAAAAATCCAGCTAGTGTTGAGAACACAGACAATTATTCTAAACAAATCTATATGTATGGTCAGATCTGGACCAGTCTTCTGACAGCTGGATCACTGTTACCCAAATGAAGATGTCCCTACCCCCACCTCACCCCACCTACATCTTGCTGGATTCTTTTCTGTTAGCACATCACTACTGATCAGTGAATTTCTCTTAAGGAATGCATTTTTCCCCTTGTTTTTTTGATTCAGCAAAGATTACTTCTAGATCTTTTATTCTTGACTTGCATGCAATTCATAGCAAAATCTTTCCTCCTTTGTAAAATAGTTCTCTTCCATAAAAACACGAAGGGAATAGAGTTTTCAGACAAAACATTAGGCAAATCTTTTTAATCAACTACTGTTTTTTTGGTTTGGTTTTGGTTTTTTTTTTTAATGTTGTTTAGCTCTAATATTATTTTTATATGATAGATCCAATGAAAAATCAAATCTCTTCAGTCAATCTGTTGTTCTGAAAGTTTAAATATACCACACTGAACAGGAACATTCAACTATTCTAATGACTGCTACTAATTAATAAACAAATTTGTGGTATAAGAATCCTGAAAATCTGCCCTTTCACTGAAGAAGACACCTCAATATTCTTAAGAAGAATAAGTTTGCCCCTGTCCATTAGTAATATGTAAAAAGCACTAATTATACTAATTTCTTTATTAGAATCAACAAAATAATGATGAAATAAAAGTTCAGACAGTGCCAACAAGAGAAATAATATATATTAACAACAAGTATATGAGTCCCATACCTTCACACTGGACAGGTAAGTTCTTCCAATGAGTTTTAGTCACAAAAAGTACAACAGTTCAAAGATTGTGAATACATTGTTTAACGTGGCTGCCAAGTTAGAAAAGTGGCACCACCCATATAAACACAAAAGTGTAACTTAGCTTTTTTTTCCTACAAGTCTGTTGGTTATGCAGAACGTTTTTCAGTTGCTTATGCAGGGATTCTCAGTGGAAAAATAAAGTGCTAACCACAGAGGCAATAAGCTAAACCATTGTTAGAGAGGCTGGTAAGAGATGGCAGAGAAAGCTTAACAAAATAAGTAATGAAGTAATGAAATAAGCCATGGATACCATCAATCTTTAGGTAAATAATTTTAAAACAACCTTTAGCCTTAGGGAGATCATGTTTCATTTAGACATAGAATGAGCCAGCTACATCTGCAAATCCATCTCTCAAGGGTTACCATTTATTCTGATGTTGAATGTTAGAGCTGCAGGCAATGAAAATTACTGATCCAAATCTGTATTTTTAAAATGTTTGCACTGGGGTGATAAACTATACTTGAGTGTAGTGAGCTATACTTGATGTATCTTGGGGTAAGGAAACATCTGAGTATTATAATGGTCGTGGGTTTAGTTGTTGGTGAACGTCTGACTTGATCACAACTCACCCCAGATCTGTCCTTCACATTGAAATAACATTTCATGGTCTAACATGTAACTAAAGGCTGTACTCTGGTTCTTTGCTTGTGTTTTACTTTTTATACAAGGTGTCAGCCAACAGAGCTTCCCCCATTTGCTTCCAGGTTTTAAGCAAGACTCTTGCAATGGGACCCTCAGCACAGCTGCAGTAAGAATATTGCATGGTCCAAAGGGGGATGCTGAGGAAGTACTGGTGTGTTAAACACACAGAAAACTCCCCAGCCTTTTGCAACAACAATTTTTTGCAACCAATACAAGTTAAGAAAATAAGAACTCACAAGTGCAAATCATCTAATCCTCATTCATCGCAGCCACTGTTTATTTACTGGAAGCAGTTCCTTCTGAAAATTGAAATGCTTGAATTTACAGGGGATTGGTAACAAAAAATTACATGCTCACCAAAGATAAGAGATATAAGCTCCAATTTCATTAATGCTGTGTTTCGTCTCTTCTGGACCTCTTGTTCCTTCTTGGAAAAGAAGTTTTAAAATCTGAATTGTAAAAAGTTTTCAATCTAAGTGTTGAGAAATGTTTTACTTCTGTAGCCCAACTCTGAGCAGACTTAGACAGACGTTTATGACAAACCCTTTGAAGGCTTAATCCTCTGAGTTTTGGCAATGATTGTAATGGTTGTCCCATTACAGTGAGTCCCAAAACAGGGAATAAAGAGTTCAGATGGTCCTGCTTCATTGAGGACATTTTACTATTGGGCTTGTCTACACCACATCAATCTCAAACAATTAGTCTGATACATAAACTGCTTTGATCTGTGTGCTTAAGGAGAATGACAAAGTGCAATGCAGAGTTAAACTGTTAGGGAGCTCTATCTGATGCAAGGGCTGCCCACTATCTCTGTCACCAAGCTCTTCCTTCAACCAAGACACAGATAGGAAGCATAAGCAAAACTTAGGTCTGATCCTGAATGGTGTCAGAAATATGATGGTTTGGCACTTCCATTCCAAAAGCAAAAGTAGGGGACAATTCCAAGCCATGCTTGGACGTGTAACTGCTTGCCTTCTCTTAGTACATTCCCCAGCATCAATCTGCATTATTTTTTTTGTACTATAACTACATTTTATTAAAAAACAAAGGGTAAGTTAAGGTCTTGAAAACCCTTAATTATTGTGTGATTGTAGAAATGGTTTTTTTCCGCCATATTTCTCTGTTTTGCTCTATCTGAACTAGAATTTATTTCTGGAGTCAGTGTCTGCAGTGGGCAGTCTGATGAGGCCACATGAAGAGTAAATGGTGCATATTGGACCAGAAAGCCCCAATTGTTCCTTACTTATCTAGCGCACATAATCATAGTCAGCCTCTGAAGTCATTCTGGGCAACTGGGAAGAAGTTAGGACACTGATAGGGAATACATTTTTGAAGCTGGCAGAATAGGACTGTTAGGAAAGTGTCATGCTAAAACACTGACATAAAGAGGAAATCTTTTGAAAAGCACTGGCCTTGTGCCCCAAGCTTGTCAGAGAAATTTCCAAGAAGCTGTGCCTGCTCTTCCAATCACTGTTTTGCCTGAATGGTGTATGGCAAGATGACCCTCGTGTAACACCTGTAAGGGCTGAATTCATTAACCAGCAGCACTGCCTGAAAGCTTTTTCTTTGCCTCAGAGCACGAAGGTGGTATAATTTATGGAATTCAAGACTGGAATATGGAATTATTTTGACTGTGTTGGTTACACAAACAAGGTTATGTGTGGTAGTCCAACTCTAAGTATCAAGAACATATCTAAAATGCTGAGTTAGGGGGTACAGAGATCAAAGGCATTATGAACCATATAAAGAAGTCACTTTATAAAATGGGCAACAGTGCTTAGCTTGAGAAATCAGAAAGATTCCTAATTTCAGCTCCTTATTTTCAGTCATGTGCTGTTGAATCCTGTGCCTACAAAGCAAAATGAGCACTAAATAATTCACTCAAAATGGTTTAAGAATAGCATTTTAGCTTTCCTAGCCAGAAAGCCAGCATCCTCAGTTTGATGCATAATTTTTCACTTCTCTAAGGAAATACTGTGATTGCTCAAAAGAGGTTCTTCAAACAAAACAGCTTGATTTGAAACCTGAGACAGAAGCTGTCTCTACACCAAAAAAATAATTGTTTTCCCGCCGAACACTCCGTATAACACACCCAGAATATGCTGCAATCTGAATAGTCCATTTAAACAGAGCCTTCGGTTTTCATCCTTACTGCAATTGGAAACAATACTATTCTACAGTTTCTACACTTTGACTCCACAGTAAATACTATTCAGAAATAAAGATTTATAATTAAGTAATAGAAAATGTTTGGGATTGACTAGTATGTAGGTGGCACTCGATTGTAGCTGTCTATAATAGGCTTAAAATTATGAAAGTTGTTAAATATAAGATAATAATTACCTTGTAACAGCAGAAAATTACTGAGAACAAATGTTTTAGCACTTGAGTCCCTTAATTTATGCAAGTTTGCACCATTCTTTTAATACCACAGATCACCTCCTGACTTGCAGTGGAAAAAAAGGAAAATTTAATTTCCCTCTCCATTTAGCAGTGACTAATATTACAACTGGATGTCTGTATTGGTAGAGATCTTATTCCTAAATTACAGATTGCCAAATGTGGCAATCACAAGACCTTTCATCTATTTATTGATACAACCAAAGCTGATATTTTCTCTAAGTGATTTGAAGTGACAGCCCAGAAAGCAAAGCAGTGTCTGGCTGCTACTTCAGCAGTATTTCACACAGCAGTACAGAATCATAAAAAACTTTTTATGATTGTTCCCTCTTCAGGAGCAAGATGTAATATTTGATCACACAGGATTCCCTTGTGTTTCTGCAAATCCCTGAAGTCTTGGAGTAAAGGTGAGGAGCTGATAAACATCCTTTATACATATTTATGACTTTAGTCATATCCTACCTGGGGGCTGCACCTGGGATGTGATTACTGCTTCTGCCAGTGCTGGCCTCCACCAGAAAGCAGGCAGGGCTCTTGTGGCCAGCCAGGGGCATGAATATTCAGTGCAGGGAGCAAGAGCCATGCTGGGGTCTGGGTCAGCCCGTGTGATCTGGATGTGGCCTTCAGCAGATTGAGGCTCACATTTCAAATACCAAAGCACAAAGGAGCTGACACCAAACACAGCCTCACTTGCAACACTAAAAGCACATTCCAGGAACAAAACAGACAGCACTAAGACAGCTACTGGCAATCAGCTAACAAAAAAAGATGTTACCATAACAATTTCAAGCGATACTGGAGTGCAGGACTCCAATTTCAAAAAGCTGGACTTGCACAAGCACATTCTAACCCCCTTTAATTCTGTCATGTGAGAAACATCAACCAATGGCTTGGATGTTTTGTTGTGTTCACTTTCAAATGAACAAATGTAAAATCTATATTAAGAAAGTAAACAAGCAAAGGTGAGCCTTGTTTTTTCTGTGAACACCTGCAATAGAGATTTTAAAAATATGGATGTAAAACAAAGCACAAGGCACAAAATGCATCAGAAGCATTTGAATAACAAGGAAACAGAAAGAGGTGCAGCAAAAAGCATTGGTGATTCAATAACATTCTTCAAGATTTGTACTTGTACAGGACCTCTTACAGATAAACAAGGAGACATATGGACAGAAAAAGAACAAAGAGACTCTCAGGGCACAGCAAATAGGCTGGAACTACAAGAGGAACTGTTGACTGGCAGTAACTACTTGCACTTAACTAATCCTTTCATATCATAAACAAAGAAAGGAAAAATGAGATTCCAGTAAAAACCAAGGAAGCCCCAGGAAAATTCCAAGTTAAAATGCTGAAAACTTGTACTAAGTGCCTTGATTTTAGAAATTTTACACCGCTTGAGTCTATGAAGTGTCCTGATGAAACAGAATAAAATGCAGATTTTTCCCTTAGTGAAATAAACTAATAGATGAATTAATAACAAATATTCAATTGTAACAAATCTAAATTACTTGAAATTGAACAACCAGTAAAAGGAGGAAAATATTCAGGCCCCATGCTCAGAAGCATAGGAGTGCTTAATCAGATGGCCAGGACAAACATTGCCAATGCTAGGAGGGATTACTGTACCCCTATCCAAATTATCCAAATTATCCCAACTGGTAAAAAAAGGCTGCTCTCTGTGTAAACTCCCAGTCTCATTTTGCATGAGGAAAGCCAACATAACTTTTCCAGGACAGTCAAAGTGCAAGTAGTGATTTATAACATCGGGCAGATATCAGAGAAGCTTCTCAAAGAAGGTATTTAACTGTTTCTCTTTGGGGTGTGTGATGAGGCAGATACAAAGAAAGAGAAAGAAGAAAATTACAGTGCAAATCAGGACATTTAAAAAATTGAATTTTCAGTAGGAAAATCGGCTAAAAGTTGGTATATTTTACTGTGAAGCAGGGTAATGGTTAAATCGTTATTGCTTCTCAGAGCAAAGTTCTGAAATATTCAAATCCTCAATCTTGAAACAAAAATAATCTTTTCAAATCTTTGAGTTGAAACAAAAGTTTATGTTTTTTTTTCAGTTAAAATCATGAAAGAATCACAAATCTGATTTAAATAAGAAATTCTGAATCAAAATCTGTACCCTCTTAAACAAGTGGGTTGCAATCAAAAGTGGAACTTCATGGCATAAATACATAAGAAATAAGACTTATCCCCTTCAAATCTTCCTCAAAACAACTTTTATCTTCCATAATGACCTTTTTTGTTTTCCACTGACTTGGAAGCCAGATATGTGAATTGTCTTTGAATGTTACTTCTGTTCCCTAGGTAAAATATACTTCTCATCTTGTCATAGAACAAGCTTGGATTTTGTTTTCTGTAATGGAGCAAGAAGACAGATGTGAGCTGGTGTTCTGGAATCAGGAATGTTAAAATGGCATTAAATCTGTAACTAAATGGCATTTGAGAACAAGAAGCAGGTAGACCTTACTGGCAAGTCATCTCTTGTAGCTTTCTGGTATGAATGAAGCCAATAGATCTTCAGATTTCCAAGGAGCACAGTATAAACTGACAAAGGAGATGCAGAATTACTGAAGTGCCATATTTACTGTAAGGTGCACCATCACTTTATTCTTGTGTTTGAATGAAGATGTGGGGAATGGGAGAGAGAACCAAAAAAAATGCAACAGGTGTTCCATTAACAAAAACTGCTTTCACTTTTCTTCTTCTGTGGATGTGGATGGTAAAAATATGGTATTCATTTTGCAAAACAGAAACTAGGTTATTTCAGATTAACTTCTCATTTAGTTCAATTTTCTAGTTAAATGTGGGCCAGAACACAGTCCTATTGACATGAGGCAAGAAGCAGGTATAAACTGATTTATTGCTGTAATTCTATGCCTGCCTTGGTCCATCCATCTCCATAAGCCCTATGACAGCTGAAGTGCACACCATCATGTGCCTAGCTGCTGAAGAGGATTTGTGATCTTCAGAACTCAATCAGTTGTAATTGCTGTTTCCACCATGCTGCTGCTTGTGTAGCAGCATATTTGCACAACAACAACAAAATACACTTGTTGATATAAAGCATTCCTCTCTAGGCTGTTCAGGGCCACAGACCAAGCTTGCCAGATGAACACACTGCACCAGCAGCAACTGGAGCCTGATCATTTCCATCCTGCAGAACAGGACCCAAATGGCCATCACTCCTCTCCCCCCTTGCACAGGCACCAGGTTACACGAGTTTGCTTCAGGGAATGTTCAAGCCCACTTCTGAGGGCTTGGCTGTTCTGGTAAAGTTCCTTGTTGAAATGAAAATTGTCCAAAACAGACAAATAATCTTGAAGGAACATTGGAGGTATTAGAAAAATAAAACATGGCACTTGAAAACCAATTTAAAGCTAAAAAGTTTAAAGTTTCCTCACTTTGTCTATTCAAGAATTTACTAATTATACCTTACAGTTGGGGTCATTTTCCCACTGAGATCTGAGACACAAAATTATGAGCCAGCATTATTTATTGGCAATATTTATGTGGATCATCCTTACATCTTAATACTCCCTGGCCCCTGATGGATATTATAAAAGAAATTTGCTACATGGAGAGATTTGTCTAGGACTTAATGGAATTCAGGAGTGACCATTATTTCTCCCAGTCCTCTTGCCATCTTTGTTGATGGCTGTGCTAAGAAATCACTAACACCCAGTCTGAATACAGCCTGGATCCACTCTGTAGGGCAGAAACTGAACCAATTGACTGTCTCAGGCTCTGTGGCCTTGGCTTAGGCTTTTCCTTGTAGCAGTGAAATCTTCTTTGTGCAAATATGCAACATTTTACTTGAATTTAGGAAAGATGAATACTTTTGAATCCCAGAGGTGAGGGTAAAACAGCTTAGGCCTCTGTAGTATGTGACCACAAAGAATTCTGTCATTTACACTTGATAACTTTATTCCAACTGTTGTTCCTTCATTATAACATTTATTTCTATCTCTTTTTGAAACATAGTGTGGTCACATAATGATAACATACACCACTATATTAAAGTATTTATTACAAATAAGAAAGAATTATACAATGCACTGGACTTCTCGGGGGGTTGGAACAGATTAAGCTTCTTTGTGAAAACTCTATTCTTCTCTCATCCTCATTCTGTAGTGCTCTTAGAGACAATATCCAACTGCAGCCCAAATACACAGAATGCTCATTCAAAATGTTAAGCCTGATCTTTCATCATGACAGCTATCATGCTGCTTTCCATTAAGGAAATCATGTTAGAGGCTTTTATCATTATGAATCAGGAGGTGACTAAATGCCAGTCTCTGATAATACAAAAGATCCCTGAGGTTTGAACCTGCTTTTGGTTTGTTCGTCCCCCAACACCTACACTTGAGTTTCTGCAAGTGGCTATTCTGAATAGTAATGTAGATTGGAAAGCTGATTTATACTTGAAAACTTTTAAATTATATTCATTTCCAGTTTGGAAGCAGGAAAAATTATTATCTCGATTAATTTAAGATTTTGGATAATATATCTCTGCATGCCTTTAATAACATGATGGCTAGCAGTAAATTCACTAGCCCTGATTGATCACACCAATACCCTGCAATTGTGAACAGCTGATTAGCCCTTCAGTTATGTGCTTCTAATTAGACATAACAACCTGCATAGGTACTGCTACATCCTGAGTACTGCATGGTAGGGAAGGGAATCTCTAATTGGATAATTCAGATTACTTAAGGCAGAACACATGAGTAAAACAGCACCAGCTGGCTGTATTGTATGTGTGGTATTAACTGTGAACACACTGAGGGAGGTATTTTATGAAGCACAAGCTTGTGCTGTGACCCAAGAAGTAAACAGGCACTATAAACACAGCTATTATTACATGTCTGATATATAAAGGATGGAAGAGAGTCACTTAGTGGCTGTGACTTCTTACTCAATTGGCAATGCCCTTTTTTACAAGGGTTGGTAATTTTAGATTAATCATTATAAAGAGTCACAGTGCCATCTAGAGACTGCAGACAGCTTTCAGAACTGATACTAGGGGAACAGAGAAGGCTTTGTTGTCACACTTAGGTTTAATACATTATGCCTTGAGAACACTGCTTTTCACTGAAACAACAGCTTGCTTTGTGCATATTAATATCCAGTTTTGATCACGAGCCTACCTCTTGTCTTCACGGGGTTTTTTTGAAATCCAATCTTAAACATGAAAATGCAGAGAAGAATGGGGATTGGTGGAGGCAGGCTTAAGCAAAACTAACCTGAGAACCAACCTGAGCCCCTGAAGTATTTTTGGCTGAAGTGCAGCTGTGGTGTTATACACCAGAAGGCACTAGGCATTCATGAGATAATCTGAGGGAACTTCAGAGTGAATGCAGGTGACACATGCTTTCCCTGGCTCTGTTTACTGGGGTGGGAGGCAAGGCTCCTACAAGGAAATAATGTGCATTTCCAGCCTTTCTGTTTAGGGCTGTGTTGGGAAGCCTGTGTGCTCAGTGTTGGCTGTGAAAACACAACCTTCACACCTACAGGAAGGAAGGAGGCAGGCAGAGTGGCATGAGTTCTGAAAAGCATTACCTCTCTCTGCTCCACAATGTGAGGGGGAAAAAACACTTGGCAAAAGCCAAGGTAATCTGGGATTCACAAACAAGAAAAATAACACGTTCTGATTTTCCTTTAAATTAAACCAAAGAGATTTAATTAATGACTTCTAATGGCAAGAAGCCACTCTGAATTTTCCTGAGAACTGAAGCAGGAGTTGCAATCTGCCCCTGTAAACAGCATCCTGCATCTATGTCAGACAATTTGAGATTCAGATAGCCCAAGAGGAAAGAGTCAGTTTTGGGAGTTGGGTGACATGGTTCATGGCCATACTTTGTATGAGTCAGTCAGGTGTCCAAAACCAGTTGGATTATGTCTCCTGTCTCTGTGGAGAATATGCAAACATTTCATTTAATCCCCACTTCTGGGGATTTGGAAACCCATGACCCACAGAGATGCTGTAATTTGTGCTTATACTTCATATTCCTGGTGCCTTGAAGGAGAAGGGAGAGGAATATTTGGAGGCCTGGAGGCTTTGCAGGTTATTTGGAAAGCCCTGCAATTCCCCAGACGTGGCAATACCCCATTCCACTCTTCTCAGTGTCTGTAGAGCCATTTCAGAGCTGGAACAACTCTGAAAGCTACCCACAGTCTTTCCACTGGATGGTCTCACAAAACCAAAGGGAAACTTCGGGAAAAGTTTATCGGGGAGAGCCTCTTGCTGAGTCACAATGTGCAGGATGTATCATCATGCTTTGTAAACTCCTCCTCAAAGAGGAGTCAAGGTGCAGCTGGATCCAGTCCTGTCCCTAGACCTGGTCATTAGTTTATGACTAAAGAATTGTATAGGGGAAATAGAACCCCTATCAAGTTTGTAGTGCAGGATTAAGGATGGCAAAACAGATATTCAATACTAATAAAATGAACAATTTTTTAAAATTGTTAATGATTAGGTTAAAAGGTAAAAGTTTTAAAAAGTGAAAATTGAAAAGGACACAAGGTTAAAAAGACAAAAGGTTTTAATAATGTTTTTTTACTACTCAATAAAACTAAAGATATAGTGCACTTCTTATTAAATCAATATCAGAGCTAGCCTATCAAATATATACTGATGTTACTCACTCATAACAACAGCCATGGGCAACCACTTTCACCCAGCCTTGAGGGGTATCCTGGAGAGGCATCACCATGCAAGAGAAGGATCTTCACACACTTTAGAGAGGTATGCTAGAAATCTCCTCCATGAAAAAGTTGGACTGGGCTTTTATAGTATAAAATGATTGACTGTCAATCATATATAATTATATGTTGTTGTGCCCACTGTGATGGGCTGACCTTGGTGCCAGGTGCCCATCAAGCCACTCCACCACTCCCCTGGGTCCCAGCTGGACAGGGGAGAGAGAATAAGATGGAAAATAACCCTTAGATTGAGATAAGACAGTTTACTAAAGCCAAAGTAAAAGTATGCGAGTGCATAAGCAAAGAGGAAAAAAAAAGTTTATTCTCTACTTCCCATCCTCCAGAGATGTTCAGCCACTTCCTGGGAACCAGGGCTTCAGCAGGTGGAGTGGTTGCTCCAGAAGGCAAACACTGTAAACAGCAAAAGTCCCTCACCCTGTTCCTCCTCCTTCCCTTAGCTTTCATATCTAGGCTGACACCCTGTGGTGTGGAATACCCCTTTGGCTCATTTGGGTCAGCTCTCCCGGCTGTGTGCCCTCCTGGGGTCTTGCCCCTGCCCATGCCCTTGATGGGGCTGGGATAATGTGCACAGCAGCACTGATGCTGTGCCAGCACCACTCAGCAGGAGCCAGAACACTGCTGTGCCATCAACACCTTTCCATGCAAAGCACAGCACTGTGAGAGTTCTAGGGAAAATGAGCTCAGCCAGACCCAATACACCTACTCAGCAAAATATGCTTTATTGCTGAAAGAGGTATTATCAGCTCTTGGGTTTCTCCTGCCCTTGTGGCTCTCACACTCCTCTCAGAGCCCATACTGGTGCTAGCCTCAGCCAGGAAGCATCTGTCTAGCACTCATTCATGATGGGTCTAAATTGAGATTGCTTGGTGAGATGGTCTCAGCATTCCTCAACACCAAAAATCCTCTCTGCTCAGTCCATCAGTGCCAGCTTGTAAATGAAGCAAAGTTCGAGCTGCTCTGCCCTCGCCTAGGCAGAGTGTCCTGCTACAGATGCTTGAATACATGACTTCTTTGTGTACCATACAAGCTTAAAATCTTCCTTTTTTTTCCTTTTAAGCAGACTGAAAATGGAGTTTGGGTAACTGAATGATAATAATAACATACTGTGTGGGTTAAGAAAAAATCAGTGGCAGAACTTCTGGACCTTCATTCCTCCCAAAAGTACATCTTGTTGAGGAATTACTCTTCCCCTGGCAGAAGGAGAGAGATCCTGCTTTTTGTTGCTTCAGGAATCAGCACATGAGGATGCTTAGCTATCATACCCTCACCTCACTGTTTTGTTTTTATCTCATGAAAGGGTTTTTTCTCTTTGAGAAATGAAGGTAGAATGGTGCTAGAAGCTTGATGGCTATCACAGCCAACCCAGGACTAAGCTCCTGCAGGAAGAGCTGTTGTGCATAACTACATCCAGTGACCATTACACAGGGTAAGTCTCAGCTCTCCTGAGACAGCTGGAGAGTGACTGTGTTGGGGCACCGAGGATGTGAGAGCCAAAGGGAGCCCTGACACGGCTTTTTGCTCCTACAGTTGCTGTGCCCCACAGGGCAGCCCTGCTCCTCCTGCACCACCACAATTCTGTCTCTGAAGGTACCAGGTGTCTTGGGTTGCAATACAGGATGTGGCCAGAAATGTGTGTTCTATCACCATCTGTTGAAGCCGGGTGGGGCAGTGACCCTCATCTCTGTGGCACACAGTATCTGCTAATGGGCCATCTTTAAAACCAGGTGGGGGCAATCATCTTTATCATTTCCACAACCCATCTTCCCTCCGGGGAGATATCTTCTGTTAATGGGCCATTAAGTCCCACTGTATGACTGATAAAATTACATCATCCCATTGGGAGACGCTCCAGCCAGGGGGAGGAGCCAAGCCTTTCCTACTTAGATAAAAAACTGAGATTTTGAACAGCAAGTTACCTTCTTTCCACTGGATTCCAGAGAAGAAGCCGGACCTTTTACATCATCCCTGGACTTTTGGAGGAAGGCTGCACCCTTCTACAGGATCACTGCTTCAGCTGAACCACACCTGCCACCGCAGGGGACTGCAGCCACCATTTAATGGGACTGCTACCAACACCCTGACTGATGGGGTGTCAGGTTGTATTCTGATTCTGTCAAGGTTGGGATTGTTTTTGTATTACTGTATTTCTATTTCAATCTTCCCTGTAAAAAACTGTTATTCCTAATTCCCATATCTTTGCCTGAGAGCCCCTTAATTTCAAATTAACAATAATTTGAAGGGAGGGGGTTTACATTCTCCATTTCAAAGAGAAGCTTCTGCCTTTATTGGCAGATAACTGTCCTTTAAAACCAGGACAGAACATAAGTCCCAGAGCTCACCTCTGCAGCTAATGTGTACAGGAACTGCTGACATGTAGACATGTTGAACTACATTTAAAAGAAATAGCTAAGTATATTTTGGAAACCATGTTATGACAGCAGTTTCAGTGGTCACTTTTTCCAGAGGTGACGACCACAGGCGCCGTTGCTGACTTGTGTTTCACTATTTGACAATAGGATAAGGAAGGGATCCTTTTCTTTTCTTTTTGTTTCTCCCAACAGATGGGTACTACCTTCATACAAGCCATGTTCAGCTACGTGCAGAAAACTCCATGCAGATCTCAGCATCCAAGACTGCATTCCCTCCAGGAATAGAAAATAGGTATTGTTCCCTTTCAAAAGACTGAGAATACAGGCTTTAATTTTGTGTGAGAACTTCATACAAATAGAAGATTTTTATCAAAGGCATCTCATTCTAGACTACAAAAGTCATCTGGGACCAGGCTCAGAATAGGCTTTATGGCTGTAAAGCAAGACCTCAGTAGAGATCAGATTTATTCCACTAAAATCGCAACTTGAGATAAAGGAAGAGCCCTGCTTATCTCCGCCTTGGTTATTTGCACCATCATAAAAGAAAAAAAAAAAGTTTGCACTTTATGCTACAGTGAATCGTAAGATAAATTAGTTAATCTTTTGAGGGAACTGAATACCAAAGTTTCCAAGTAAATATGTATTAGGGCATAGGGTGCCTCCACCCTTTGTTCTATTTGGTCTGATGGATCTCTTCTCATTGGAAGCACCTTGCTAATGAAAACAACCCAACCCAGAGCACTGAAAAAACTGAAGAATGCCATTCTCAGCAAGACAGGTAGTTTTCCCCCTTCTCAGACAGGAAAGAAAAGCAAATTGACATCTTTAACACCCTGAAAAAATATTCAAATTCTTTCTACAAGCAACAATGGCCAGCATCTTTGTCTCATTTTCCACATTTTAGAACAGACAAGAAGAGGTACTTCCTTACATGCGTTTTCCTGCTGTCTTCTCTCAAGCAGTTCTTCATCCAGCATACTGGTTTTTACAGAGGGATCGAGATGTAGGAAAACAAGTGCCATTATTGCACATTGTGCTGGTTTTGCACATTTGACATTTGGTGAGGACGGAAGAAGCCACCCACAGAAGTGATTTTTCTGAGAGGAGCTGCTGAGAACTTCCTTTATGTCTGAAAAAAAACAATCAGAGATTAGTTTTGAGAACTGACAACCTGTTAAGTCACTGAGAAAGCTGAATACGCCTCTGTGAACACACATGTTAAAAACTAACAAGGCTGAGGAAAAAAACTCTCTCACTTTCCAGCCATTGGAGAGAGAAGTTCTTCCCCCTCCTGGCCCGGTGGCCGGGCAGGGGAGGGGAGGCTGCGGGCCTTGGCCAAGGCAGGCCCAGGCTGCGGCTGCTGACATCTCGCCGACATTGAGCCCAGCCCCGCTGCCGGCCCGGGCTGAGCCGGGGGCTGCTGGGCCCGGGAGCAGCTCTGGCCTGGGCTGCGCGCTCTCTGCCACAGCCCGCACGGCCCGGCAGAGGCCAGGCCGGGCCCCGTCCAGCCCGCAGCTGGGGCTGGATCCAGCAAAAGCCAGAAAACAGCCATGCAGCCTGGGCAGCCACCACCATTTCTCACTGGGCCCCTGCTATCTTGGCCCAGCCCCCAGTGTGGCATGAAATCCTCCACCCCAACTGCTCCAGCCACTGCTTGGGCAAGGTACTCTTTCAGTGCATAGATGAGACCTACAGACCTTCCAACCTCTCTTGAGTGAAAGAAAAGGACAGAGTGAAGATGCAGAGAAATAACATGGAGACATCAAGGTCAGACAGGAAGAAAGAGGTCAGATGGGAAGAGAAATGAGATGCTTTACGATGAAATTCTCTTGTAAGCTATGGTGATGGACTATGATATATTGAATATCCCTATAAATCATTGAGAAGTATGGCATGGTTGAAGCATTCAAACTGTAGATATGAGCAAAGGCATCAATGCTGAACAAGCAGATGTTGAAGTACTGTGATCCCATGAGAAATTTAAACAGAGAGAGAGGAGTGATGAAGATCCTTTGCCCCCAGGGAAGAAGAGGAAGACCTCTGTTCCCAGAGATGAAGATGATCTCAGAGTTAGATGAAGAGAACCCTTGCTTCTGAACTGCTCAAATACTTAAAAATAGTACCCCATAATTGACATGGCCCTCAAAAACAGTTGTGAGGAAAACTGTAAGTCGAGAGGAGGGGCTTTTACACAGTGATCAGATTTCCATTCTCCTGGGCGGCTGATTACTGTGACATTGAAGCCATGAGAGAACTGTTTTCTTGTGGAGAAGTCTCCATAAACTGATGAGACAGACTTCCTAAGTGAACTGAAGAAAGACTATTTTAGAGGTGGTTGACTGAATTGTTCCTGTATGTTGTCAGTGAAAGAAAAGGGGGTGGAGGGGGGAGGAGAAGTGTTCCAAAGGTTTCATTCTGATTCTTATTATTTTTTCTTTTAGTTTCTGTAAATAAAGTCTTTCTTTATACCCTTCAAAGTTTGAGCCTGCTTTGCCTTCCCTCCTAACCCTATCTCATGGCAAGAAATGAGTAAATAATTCTAGTGTGTGCACTGATAATTTGGCCAGCACTAGATCTACTACATAAATTAGTGCATTGGCCAGGAAATCTCAAATTAGCAAATCAAAACCACTACACACACTATAAAATGTGTTTATATACACTCCAGAGCTGTGCATCCTCTGTGGCCATTACCTACATAGAAAACTCCTCCCTAAGCAATATCCTTTAACATATAATTTCCCTCTAATTTCTATAACCTTGCATTTCCAGTCTCCCCTCAGAGCAAGAGGTGTTTTCCTGTGTTTCTCTTTCAAAGGTTAACTGCAAGGTAAAGCATAGCTGCAGGTCCAGCACTGCTGGCAGGGAAACATCAAGAACAAATGAAAATAAGGCTGGGAATAAGAGGAAATCCCTTAATCTAGTTTAGCTTGTTTCATCTTTTCTCTTGCTGCCCATGAAGAAAGTGATCACCTTGGGGGGAAAAAATAATAGTTCAATAATCCCAGTTTATTTTTGGGACAGCGAATGAGTCCCTAAATTATTTCTTCTCAACTGGATGCCGTTAGACGACTGCCAGGAAACCTGTGGCTAATGTGAGGAAACGCAGGTGCAGCAATCATCAGCCAGCAGGCGCCAAGGCAAGATGGGCTTGCTGCTCTAGAAAGACCCTGCAGAAAAACATGGGCATCATTTCTTTCAGCAAGATGGTGGGGAAGAGTAGACTATATAAAACTGACAATCACCTTTCCCATTCCTTGACACGTCCTGATCTCTAGGGAGACTGTGCCCTCTTGTATTCATGTCACCTTTATTTATGGAGTCTGAAGATTTACTTGAATTGAAGTTATCTTTATTGTGTAGAGACTATATTCTGGTCATCCAGTTTAATCACTGAGCCTGGGACTTGGGGATTTTATGTTCATATGTATGTCACCCATTAAAACCCAACTGAAAATAACGGTTTTAAGAGTACAAGAGCCTCTGTTTCTGCCAACTAAAATTGTGAAATCAAACCAAGTCTGATTTCTTGAAATATTCAGACTTACATATACCAGCTGCTGAGATCTTGCTTTAAAACTAGTGAACTATCCTAGTAATGTAGGGAGGACACTGCATTTACACATTTTAGGTAACTTTTTATTTGTTCATGTTTACAGTGTAGTTTCTCCCAGGACCTTTAATGTTGTTGCTGTTATCTTGCATAAGAGATGTTGCTCCCCTGCCGCAGCCCCTTGCAAAACATCTGCTTATTCTGGATCAGTAGCATATCCTAGGAAAGTATTTCCAATGCTGATCCTAGTACTACGATTAAAAATCATATTCTTCAATCATAGAAAAATAGGATTCCTTTCATCTATCTCCTGATTCTTTAATGCATGAATACCACTGAAGTTCTTTTCCTATAGAGTTCAAGGGTAGGATCTCTTTTGCTACTATTTTTAAAGGTAAGGTTGTCACCATTACATACGGATCTAGAGTATTAAGGAAAATGTTATTGGGGTACTAAAAGAATCAGTATAAAAATTGCCTTCATCTTCTTTGTGTTTCCTCCAGTGCCACCAATGAGATTTTGGTATTTGTAGTTAGTTAATGGCCCCAGTCTTGGACTCTCCTTGACAACTTGAACCAAAACCACAAAGCCGTGGGGAAAAAGCCACCAATGGGATGCAGAAGGTCTGATTATTCTTATAATAATAAGATCCAAGACCAAACTCTTATATAATGTATACCTGTTTTAACAATTCTTCATTGAATTATATTCTATTCCCTGGGTAGTAGTAGGGACCCATCAGGTTTATTTAACCATCATTATTTTAGCATATCAATTATTTGATTTTAAAGTACCTCCATTTGCAGAAAATCTGCATGTAGAGAAAGCCGTGTATATGTATTGTATATATATGTGTGTGTGTGTGTGTGTGTGTGTACACACACATCCACCATCTTTTATGAAACATGAATGTTATAAAACTTCTTTAAAATGCAGCAGAAGTCTGTCAGTCAAATAGCTGAAAAAGACAGATTTTGATATTTCCCCCTCACTAAATATGAATACATTGCTTTAAGACAAAAATAATAATGCCTTGCTTGGTTCATGTTTTATGCAAAAATCAGTTTTGGTAGATGAGAGAGTTTTATCTAAGTAGGTTTAGTGAATAGCTACTAAATTCTCCTTCTAGCTTCTAGACTTAAATAACCTTGTACGAATCTCCCTACAGCTCCCTTAAAATACCAGAGGCAAAAAAAAAAACCCTACTTTTAGAGACTTCCAGAGTGCTTCAGGTAGAAAGACTACATGCTTATTTGAAATTCAGTTTGATATTACTGATATTAACAGGTCATGGTCATGTGTGGACTTTGGAAATGGTTACTTCCATTACAGTTGTGCCTCAAAATTAATCTTGTGATTGTTCCTCACATCCCATCCACGCTATCCAGCAGTGATTTAAATCAAGGCAGAGGACTTTGCACTGAAGTAGATTAGGAGAGTCCACATCACAGCAACTCTGCTTCAGGGACAAGAGCAGGTAGGCAACAATCACAACAGATGTTGCTCGCATTCTCATGGGGCTCTGCCCTTTTATCAGATACAAAATATGATACACTAGGAAGGAAGCATTTCCTTCTTTTTCAATGTCAGTGTTCATGAATACTTAATAGGAAAGACTTTGCATCTTTTTACACCATTAAGCAAGGATTAACGTTCTTTATGCATATTCACTTCCACTGGGAGGGAAAAACATTTTTTAAAAATCATTCTCTTCCATTAACATAAGCTTTTAAAGTATATTTTCACACCATTTGGGATTTTTTTTCCTAAAAGCACTCTGACTATATAGCTGGCTTGCCTGAAACAGACCCCTGCTGTGAGGTTTTTTACATAAGAAGTTGAGTATTTTTGAATTCTTCCTCTCCTATGTCCTTTACATCCACATGTGAAGAAAACACAGCTGCCGAAGTACAAGAGAATCCTTCCCTATACACCCTGCTGTTGACCCAGGCAGATATGACCAAGTTTCTGTCTTCATTAAAAAAGAAGCTGAACCTCTGTTGCCATTTCTGATCCCCAGCTGACTTCTTGTGTATGCTCAGAACTGAATCTAACCACTTCCATGGGAGCAAAATGCTGCTCCGTTTCAGAGAGCTACTAGGAGAAGTACAAAATGGTGCAGTAACCAGGCAATATAAATATAAAAACATATCCAGGCTGGGGAACATCTCTGAGTTTCAGGAATGTATGGTATTTTGCAGAACAGGGCTGAATACACCACGAAGTTGCATACAAGTAATATCTGAAACAAAGTTTTACAGGTAACAGCAAGACAAAGAATGAGCTTCAGCATCTTTTGCTTCTGTGTCAGAATATACAAGTAGCATCAATCTGAACTTTTAAAAAGCATAACTGGTTTAATTACACTCCTATTTTCTAATCTTGCTGAAGAACAATATACACAATTACTTTCACAACTACAAAACACTTTAATATTTGTCCCCTACTACAGTATATCAAAGTCAAGGACAACATAAGACAAAATCTCAATTCTCCTTATGCCTCATCTTTTAAAGCTAAAACTGGTTGTCATCAGGTCCTGATGTTGACATTTGTGTCAAATGAGAACACAGAAAAAAATCTCATTGTAAAAATTTTCACTTTAGTATCCTTTTCTTTTTTGTTTTCATGGTTTTCTGTTGGGAAGTTGCTATCTCCTTATCAAAATGGGATAATGGCTTTATGTCATTTCTTGTTCCTTTTCTTAAATATTTCATACTGTAAGATGACAAAAAAACCCAAGTTCAACATGTTGGCCACATGATAATTCTGAGACAAGTGCTGCATGGGTTCTGAATGTTGAATACAACTCAAAGGTCAGGCATTTTACATAGCTTTCACTTCCAGATGAACTTACTCTAAATAATTAGCTCATCATAGCAAACAATAGAAATCTACCCAAACTCAGTCCCTGGAGGTGCTCACTGTCCCTGAAATACCACAGGATCTTTCAAGGTCACACACACTCCACAGTAGCAGAAATTCTCTTTGCTTTTTTTTTTTTTTAATGCAACACTCAATTTTTGCAAAATATCTGATAATATCATATGATATATGATATATCATATCATATAAGTATCATATAATTAAACTTTGGAGGCATAAAAGATATATTCTCTTCCCCTCTCTAATCAGAGGAATTAAAACAGCATCTTCTTCCCTCCCAAGATTTTTCAAATGATCTGCTAAGCCTTCTTTCTTTTTTAGCCTTACATGAAAAAGAAACAGCAAAAGAGCTTGAAAGTCTTAACACAAGAGTTCTGAGTTCTCCTGCAGAGGAGGAGGATGGAGTCAAGGTGTTTGGCAGAGTTCATCTATCCTGCTAGTGACAGAAGTCAGCACTTCCTGAGCCAGTAGCAGGCCACATCCTCCCTCCACAGAAGCAGCAGCAGCGCTGGAGACATCATGGGACATATCTGAGCACAATGGAAATTGTGCAGAGAAGGAAAAACAGTTTTGATATGTATGAATTGTAGGAAAATGCAATAAAAGGAAAGGATATTGAATGAAATGGGAAACATCCATTTGTAGTCCTTTGCAAAGTGACAGTAGATGTGAAAGGGTTTTGTTTGGGCATTATATGACCATCTTGCATACTGCTTTCCTCCACATTCTACCTAGGTCAAGCTTTTTTAGAAAGATATAAGCTATTTTAAAGCAAAAATTTGAAAATACTTTAAAAGAAACACCAACTTCAAGTTGGTTTCTGTCTGTTTGTGCATTTGTTTGTTTTCAGGTTTTGCTTCCAAACACACCTGCACTTTATCTGTTTTTCTTCCTTCACAGGAGCTAATGGAGTCAACTACGACACATAACTGGGCTTTTTGCTTTGAAACAAAAGCTTTTTTTCTGACTCTAGTACCATTTTTTTTTTTCTGCATGCCACAGCAAATCTCTATTCAGATCCTCTGATGTATCCTTTGCAAAGTTCTCAGCTCTGGAAGAGCCATGGCTCTGTGTCTCCTGCACGGCAGTGGTTTTACAACACAGCTGCTTGTTGGGCAAATGCACTAGATCCTACTTGTTTCTGGTTTTGCCAAATGTTAATATAGTCAGAACCTGTTGCAATTCAACACCAGGAGGTAAAAGGAATGTATAACCCATCCCTAGAAATCCGTGTCCCTATCTCAGTGGCAGAGAGCCAGAGAAGCCTCCTTCCTGTCTATCCCTAGAAAAACCCCTTATCTCAGGAACCTCTTCCTCTTTTGCCCTGAAGCCATCATGCAATAAACTACGAACTTAAGAAAGCAAAGAGCCTCTTTTGATCCTTGTCCAGTTCATGCTATAAGCCTGGCTCTTCTTAGGAAATTAGGAAAGAGTCACAGCGTGTAGCAAGAACCAAGGAAGAGACTGGATCAAAGTGTAAACAATATAGGGTGCTATGCCATGTGTAGCTTAAGCAATTAAGAAGTTAGAAAACAGAGAACTTGCTTCAGAAATTAAATACATGGCACCTCTAGTCTCTCTAGAACTAAAAAACACAGGTGAGAGGGAGCGGGGTGTTAAAAATTATCCATCTTATCAAACAAAATTACATTCATGAAACCAGGGCTAAGAAATCTGAGAGCATTGAATTTGACCTCCAAAGTCACAGAATTGTGACAGTTTACACCCATCAAAAGTTTTGATACAGATTTTTTTCTGGCTTGCCTGCAGAGAAGTCTCTGCTGCAATATGCGTGATGAATGCATGTCGTCACAGGATGGACAGAAATCCAGTCACCCAGTGTTGGACGAGGCAGTGAAAAAAAGAACATTTTCATTTCTTGAATGTTTGTTGCCTTTGAAAATATTTGAATTGAAATAGTTATAGTTTTATTTAATACTGTAGCTTCATAATTACAACTTTTAAAACAATGCACTTATTCTCCACAGAAGCAGAGAAAATATTCATATGCATTTATAGAATATCCAGTCACATCTCTGAAAAGGCAAGCAGAGGGATTTAATGGTTTTTTCTTAAATGCTTTGAGCAGAGGCAGCAAAAAATCACTTATGCACTTTGGGTAGTAATAATAATAGTAATAGTAATAATAATAATAATAATAATAACTCTTATGCAATCCAGTACGAAAACTGTGCATGGCTACTGGCACAGCAAATTAACTAGAGGTCATTGGGGGCCAGATGAGCTAAAGAAAGATCCAGAGATGCAAAGATTCCAGCCAGTTCAGAAATCCTCTATGACTATGTCTAGGACTCCTGGTGTGGTGCTGATGGGAATTCCCTAGCCTTCAGAAAAGAAATCCAAGTGTGTGAACCTGGGGATATCCCCTGTGTCACTCACCATTACCAGAGGGGGTGAAGACTGCTGACCTATAGAGATACTTCTCTCTTATGCACATTTATAAAGAATTGTTTCTGTTCTCAACAATGTTGATGCTGGCAGTAAAATCACATATTAGTTCACCTCTGATTACTCACATGCTTTTCCTGGTCAAAAGGTAGAATTTACCAGAAAATTCATGAACATTCAACAACATGCTCTTATTGATCTGGAGGCAGCTGAAACCATCAGAGCGTGGGCACTTGGGCTTACTGATTCAAAGGTAATCTTTGTACGTCATCTTATTCCAACTAGCTGAGCAGTGGCGTAGTGTTCAGACCAGCCTGAGTCTCTCCAAGCTCATGGCAGAAAACAAAAGCCACACAGGGATCTTTTTCACATGCCAGTTTGTATTTTTGTCACCTTAGTTCAGCACCTGTGCCTATGCATCCTCCCAAAACTCAAAAGAAAAGCACGTATGTGCCTACAGTTTTTTAGTTTATGACTGAATCACTAAACTGCTGCCATCTTACTTTTGTGCACCATAACATGGCAAGCTTGTCATTTGATAGCAATTTGGGTACTCAGTGAACCACAGCACACTTTCTGCCAGCCCATGCATAGCACATGTATTGAGTCAAATTACACATTACAACTAACCATGGTACCTCTCATTTATAACGTCACATCGCATTATGTCAGGTTGCATTGTGTCGAGCCACATAATTTTCTATAAAGGAAACTCTGTCAGACCCATTACAATGATAACTTCCATTCTTTTTTTATTTTGTTCAATAGGACTGGCCCATCTATAACAACACCAGGGACTTCCCCCTTCCACTTCCATTTCTGAGGACAACTCAGAAATTTTTGTTTTCTTTATACAGATGCTAGAATCAAATGAGTAATTTCTCATCTTGAAAGGCATGCTGTCAGTTTAATAAGGTCCCCATCATCCAGTCCCTCAGGAATGTCTCCTGAAAGAGCAGGAATTCAAAAATATTCATTATTATTTCAAATCAGTAATATTAATATTTTCTATGCCACAGTGCATCCACACCTCATCCAAGTATATTACAGCACTTGGCAAACATTAGATTTTCAAGGGACAAGCCTGAAAAAAAATGTGTTGGGGCAGCTGCCTTGCTTTACTGAATTTGCTCTGGAACAATACAGAATACATGCATACTGCCTGAAGCCACAAGAAGTGTGGATCTGCTGGAAGATCTCGTAACTCCTTCATTACCCCCCTGCTTACTGTAATTTTCCACATTTAGTTAACTGCTAATCTTTTCCTACACCTTGTTAAATTATCAGGACATTGAATAAGGGACCGGTTTTACACTGAACATTTGGCAAAATGAGGTGCAATCTCACTTCTGACACATTGTACTACACCAGCTTTTTGTTGCTGTAGGTACCAGACCACAAGTATGTGAGTATTTATGAGCACAGCTAGATTGAAGCATCTGCCCCAGATTGACCATGTACATAATCTGCTTTTTCCTCCATCTTTGTTATAGATGTTACACCTGCAGCCAGGCTGCAGCTGTCCTTAAACTGAAGGCCTCCTTATTATAAAGCATTAGAAGAGGAAGCACAGCTCCAATGCAGTTTTCGCCTTCTCCAAAAGGAGAAAAATCATCTTGAAACCCTCTGGTGAGCTTCTTAATAAGATGCAACCACTCATTCCAAAAAGGTATGACAGATCTGTGCAAAAACCAGTTGCTTCCACCATGAATGGGAACCCCAAAGGTGTAATGAGGACTCAGCAGCTGGAATCCCTCATCTTCCACACAGCACACATGCTAGCCAAAGCACCTGGGCATTATGCTAGTGAGTGTGTGGGAGAAATCCATGAGAAAATGGGAGTGGATGTTTAAGATAACTACCACCTTAATTTTCAGTAAAGTCTTGCACAGAGTTCTACTACATTAATTTCATGCATAATTGCAAAAAGCCTCAGACTTTATGCTCATTATGCATATTATGCTGACAACTCAATAAATTTCCTACTTGTAATATTTTCCAGTAATGCATAAATTTTATCTCATATGAAATCACACTGTGAAGAATCAGAGATCACCGCTGTTTTTATCTAGCTCTAATAGGACACAGCATTCAAGTTAAAAATATGGTTTATTACAGCTCAAATATTAAATAGTTTCATTGCTTAAAATGAATGTATTTTCTGTACAAATCTAATTCTATAACCTTCATTCTTTAATTAAAGCCCTAATGCTTGTTCATCCAACCAATATAATAATTTATCTTAGAATACTAAAAGAATGTCATTTCTACTGACTGAATAACAGAAAAAAGCTAAAGAAAAGTCCAAGAAACATGCCAGTTTTGCTTAAATAGTACAAAAAAGATTGTGTATATGCTACCAGTTTTTACTACCTATTACTTGATCATAGTAGATTAAATGCATTCCCTATTCATAGAAATCACTTCTCATCTAAGAGAGTCCAAGAGTTAGAAAAGAGGAAAAATTAAAACTTATTTTCAGTGCTTCATGCAGTGAATATTTGGGCCCAAAAGTTACCTTCACATTTTATGAATAAAGGAAAAAATATAACTTCCATCATATGTTTTCTTAGCTATATATACATAAATGACTATGTATATTATATATATA
>JANRGV010000051.1:16540002-16570155 GCA_024734035.1 Alethe castanea
TTTGGGATTGTTCTTTGTAATACTGTATTTCTATTTTAATTTTCCTAGTAAAGAACTGTTATTCCTAATTCCCATATTTTTGCCTGAGAACCCCTTAATTTCAAAATTATAATAATTCGGAGGGAGGGGGTTTACATTCTCCATTTCAAAGAGAGTCTTCTGCCTTTCTTAGCAGACACCTGTCCACCAAACCAGGACACCAGGGCAGCCCCATGCTGAGGTGGGTGAGTAAATCGCTGCCTTGCTCTTCTCTGTACCTGTTCTTTAACATTTAAGAGCATTTTTTTCCCACCTTATACAAAGCTGGAATTGATTCATGAAAATGGGACATCTCAAAATTTGAGGCTGGCCTCAGCATCCTGCTGTATTCCCCAATCCAGGGAGAAAAGTCAAAGCAAAAGAAATGCAATGTACTGGAAATTATCAATCACCACAGGACACAGGGTGACCACGTACCCATCAGCCTCACTCTTTCATGAGATGACAAAATGAACCTTTCTTTTTTTTCTCTCTCTTAACTCAGCTGTTTGAAATGTAAAAAGAGGGGAATAATGACAGAATGTTGCAGCCAAAAATATTGATATAAGGGAGCCCCATGGAAGCCTCTTGAAACTGGTCTCAATTATGGGTCCTATCCCTTCACAGAGTTACTCTAAACTTGGTGGTAAAAAGCCTTTCTGCCTCTCTTTAGATAGATATAGAGAGATGTGTATTACCTAAATATAATTTACTAATACAGAGATGAGATTTCTCTGTTTTGTCAATTTATACCAGTTACCTTGTTAGTTCTTTCTTATTTTCTATACACAATTTAATTGCAGTTTAAAACAAATAACTGGACAAATTCTGTAATGTTATCCAGAAATCTGTTTTCTCTCTCACTATGAAAGGAATTTCTCACTTGTTTTGGGGATCTAAAGTTTAACAACTCAGTACCTTTCTAAAGCCAAAGTCTACCCCACCTGCTGTTAGCCTAGTATTAGATGTAACCATTGCATATTTGTCTGTAACAAGCTGAGTGAGATGTTATTTTATGAAAGTTGTTGAGGAAACCTACAGAGCAGCTCTCAGTTTGAGAAGGCAATTTAATGGATCATGAAGTGACAAACCAGCATGACAGACCTTCCATATATTTCAGCAGTAAAACTGCGGAAAAAACTCCTCACTAAAACAAAAAGCCCAGCATGTTGCAAAGAGCAAGGGAAGGGCCTAATAGGGCTCTCAGAGGGTGTGCAAGAAAACAGATCTACTTGATAGTCTGCTGAAAGCTCTGCTGTTAAAAATCGCCTTTTACTATGAGACTAACCACCTCCAATTTTGCAAGGAAACTTGTGGATAAAATCTAGTTTTGCTGTAAATCCAGATGTTCCACTTGCAAAGTTTTACAGTCATGTTCAGGGCTTTTTCCATGGGGCTGGGAACAGGCTGGCACCCAGGGCTAGGACCAGGCAGCCATCCCTGTGTTGCCAGTTTCCTGGTGGACTGGAAGTAGCTCCTGGTCCAGGTCACTGTCCCTTGGGAGCACCCAGGACACCCTGCAGGCATGACAGTCATCCCTGGGGGCTGCATTCAGGGCCCTTGACGTTTATATGTAAAGGGTTTCTGCTCTGCAGATGCTCTCTTTTCGTCCTAATTACAGCTGCAGAATATTTGAATTTTTTTTCATAGATATTATGTGGTGTCTCATAACAAGTCTTTTATTCACAGGTGACTAATAAGGTCCTTGTGACTTCATATCCAAACAAATGTATTCTCTACATCAAAGGAGTGAGGTGTTGAGCTGCAAATATGACAGACTCAACAAAACAAAACAGTGAGGTCTTGCCACACTTACACTACCAGTGTGTCAGGTTGCAGAGCTGAGCTGAACCACAAATGATTGCACAGTAAGGTGTATTTTTCTCCTTTTTAATGGAGCGTATCTATACAGATACAACAGTCTTTATGTAAGCACAAATTCTTGCCCCTCTCTCCTCTACAGGAGTTAAGTAAACTTTGTTGATAAACTCCCAGACTTCCAAAGAAAAATTGAAGTGTTCATGCCATTAATTTTCATTTCTGTTTCCTTCTTCATGATTATTTTAACCAGTGCAGAGGAGTTATTTTCAGAGGCACCAAGCCAGGGAATCATTGCACTCAGCTTTCATGCTGTGAGATGGAGCATTTGGGTTTGAATATGAATTTGATAGTAGCAACAGTAGCAGTGGGAAGCTTTATCTGAGAAAGGGAGTCAAAATGGAGCAGAACTGAGAACTCCATCAGCAAGAGAGTCTGATATAGCTATGCTGCAGTAGTTCAAGTCCTTTCTTTTTCCCCCTCTTAATCAAGTGACAGAAAACAGCCAGACAGTGCCTGGCTCAGCACTTCTAATCTAGGCATGCTGTAAAAACACAATGCCCTTGATAAATGTTGGCCTCTACTAATTTGTGTCAAAAAGAACAAAAGTTCTTGCACTGCTTAAGGTGCATCCTTTCAATAAATACCTATTTTATTCCTTTTGCTCTCCCTAGTCTCTGTTCCAGGTCAGCCTTTCCACGCAACAATGTGAACTTTTTACTGCATTTCATTAATTGACTTATGTGATATTTGAGACCAATGAATGATGTCTTAGAAGCTGAATTTTCAGGATACATTTTTATATTTTTGTAGAAAATAACTAAAATGGCTACATTCCTTCTTTCTGCTGCAATGGAATTGTTTTAAAATAAGTATGCCTCATATATACGCTGGTCATTCAGTATTGTTTCACTCTAATTCACTCCAAGGGATTTATTAACAAGAGCCTCAGTTACCCTGCCTCAGAGGCAGATCATAACATTTAAATATAAAGATTGTAGCTATTATAAGCCCAGGGAGTAATTGAATATGGATCACTCTGAACCCTGACAATGTGGTTGCCAGTGAGAAGGAAATTATTGTTTTATGACTCTATTCTGTAAGCAAACTTTTAAGCAAAGTGCTAGACAATTTTAAGACCAAAACCCACTACTTACACATATTCAAGTATCTTATAAACGTTTTTTTGATTTGTTTGGCTCTTTTTCATTCAAATTTAAGCATGGACAAGTTTGAACTACCATTCTCAGTTCATTTTGTTTCATTTTGAACTATCATTTTCTCTTGTATTTTAGAAAGCAGGCAGTATGTTAAGAGGGTTATAAAACAGGCTTTTCCTCCTAGATTTATATTTTATTAGAAAGCTAATGGCAGAGCTCTGATGCCTTGGGGCTCCACAGACAGCTGTAGCAGCAATCTCTAAGTAATAGACACACTAGTTCAATTTTCTTCTTGAATTTGCATCATAATGATTTTTCTTTCAGTCTCAAGTAAATCTTGCCATCAACAGATGCCACCAAAAAAAATCCCTTTGTATTCAGGCACAGTAAATTGCAAAAGTACAGCCTGGTGTAGATACCATGCTAAAGATGTAAATTGAAATTAAATGCAATTTTTTGCTGTAACAGTTCTTGCAAAAACATTATTGGTTCTGTTGGTAGAGTCAGCCACAGGACTGGGACTGCCCAGTAACACAGCTCAACAAGAACTCATTTCAAGAGATTTAGCTAGAACTCAACTTTCTTCCTGTTTTCTTACGTTGTGGCTGTTTTTTTCTTTCTGGCCAGATAACAAATGACCCTTCAGCTCCTTGCTTTACTCACAACAGTTCAAGCACACTGGTTTTGCTTTTGACCACAGCTTCTTTTTAGCCCTGGTATCCCACGCTCTGCCTGGTGATTCACTGAATGTCTGACCCTCAAGCAGCCGAGCCTCTCCCCAGATTTCCTGCTCTTACAGAAGGCAGTCAGGAGCTTTGCTGTGCTTGAGATGCAGCAAAGGAGGCATTGCAGAACCAGAACTTCCGCTTGTTAACAGGAGGTGTCACTATGAAATGGCCTTGCTAAGTTTTACAATAACAGGAGGGAAAAATTAGTCCAGGCAGCCAAATTGCAGAAAACCAATTAGATATATGGTCAACAAGGGCTTGGCATTCCTGCCAAAATGTTGCAGGTCTTGTTTCTCTAGCAGCTCTTCTGTGAAGAGTGGCTAACTATCCTGCTCTTCTAATCAAAAGACGTTGCTAATTTACAGGCATCAAATTTTATAAAAGTAGTAACCAAAGTTGTGTCAGAGAAAAGAGAACAATTGCAAGAAAAGGTGGCTTGTGGAAAATGACTGAAGGAAGTGATTGCATTGAGGTCAGAAAAGATAAGATTGACTAAAAGATGTGATTATTCTGACATACAGAAGATTTTTAGGAAGCGAAACTCTGGTTTTTTTCCCCATGCTGTGGTAGAAGTAGGCCTAGAGGCAGTCTCTCAGGTAAAAGGAGTTTGTTTTTCCCCTGCCATCTGAAAGGATAGTCACTGCAAGAGGCTATCCTAGGAACTGTGAAGTCTCTTTAAGTGGATGAGAAATAAAAAACAACCCAATTTTATTTGGGAATGGTGTAAAATGACTTTAAGTACAGATTCACAACAGCTATTGCTTGGTTTGGTATAGCTAAGATTCCCAGGGGCAACTGCCTCAACCACCCAAGCCCCACTGCCTTGGGGCATGGCTGCCATTCCAGCTCCCCAGGTCTCTCATCACACATTCAATCAGACTCAATTTTCATCAGGTCATATTTCTTACCACTCTTCACACTTGGCTGGGAGGCAGTCTGGGTATGCAGGTTTGTGTAAGCCAAAAATACGTGCAAGATTTTTTAAACTAGAAATGTTTGTGTTAGGAAATATTTGCTCAGAGTTCACAGCTATATTGGGCCCATGGAAATATATTGTTATGTGATCCCTACATGCACAGCAAAGGCTCAATGCTGTGTGGTACAAATTGTGGTGAGACTCATGGTGCAGCCCTGTGGTGGCTGACAAGGAAATCCCCAACCTTCCAGGTGTTACACAGCATCCATCAACAGGTATCCCAGGCTAGATCTGCAAGTCCTGTTGTGGTTTTTGCCAGGAGCTGTGCATTTTTGCCCTAGATTAGCCCTCAAACAAACACACACAACCATATTTAGTGACTGACCACACCATATTTACAGCCTCTCTCCTTTCTCCCTCCCAGACCCCTTTCTTTGGTATATTTCAATGATTTCTGCTTTTCAATCAAGCTCCTATTCTCAACTCCATTTGACTACTACAAACAGGTAAGGTGAGGTAAAATGACAGTGCTAATTCCTGAATGCTAATTCTTGAATGCTCTCAGGGAGCTGTGGAGACAACTGAGGTGAAGGTGATTGGGCCTGTGGGTGGTGGCTGCTGATGGAAGGAAACCCAAGCTCCATTTCTCCTCAAGCACTTTCTCCTTCTTAAGGCCCTTTTTTTAATCAGACAAACACTCTGCTAAGCTGTAAGGAGGTAGCGTGTGGTTGCCATTTCACTTTAAGTAATTTCTACATTCAGATCTGCAAGATCAACTGAAACTACTGTCTTATATTTCTGCACCTAGGTAATGAGATCTTCAGGGAAAATGGTGAAGAACATCTATTTATTACCTTCTTGAAAGAGGAATTTGCAGTTGTTTCCTATCTACCTTTCTTCCAATGCAAGAAGAGAACCTGCCTGAAGCAGGACAGTGCTGAGAAGCTGCTGCTCCTCATTTGCAGAGCTGGGCTTCTGGAAAAGCCATTCACCTCACAAAACCTCATGGAAATTGTTTATTTATACAATGCATAGGAAAAAAAACTACAAACAGTTTTAACCTGAGGAAAATACAAGTGTGTTTGATAAGGAGAATCTTTGTCACATGCTCTTAAGTATGCCTACAAGATTGGGGTATCTCCCTCCCAGTATCACTATCCCCATCCCACTGGAGGATAAAACAAGACTTATTCCAAATGCAGCTGTCTGCATTTGGACAGACCAGACAAGCTGATCTGAAACCAGAGGAAATAAGTACATAAACAAGTTCATCCTCTTGGTGATCAAGACTTGTTTTATCAGTAACCTGTGGTCACTGCAGGACAGACCTCAGCAACAGCATCACCTTGGACTTGCCATTTCTCAATTTCTCTCTGGAATGTGTTTTTTCCTTAAGTCTCTACATTTCTTTGAGACAAAGCAGTACCTTTCTAGAGGTATTTCATTCCTGAACTAAGATACCATCTGGAAATTGTCTCAGTGTGATGCATGATCCACTTGCAGTGAAACACACAAATGTTAACTTAAGATCTTTGTGTGGACAAAGTTGTCAGAGAAAAAGCATGAATGTAATAGCTGCATGTAAAACATGGTTGTTTTTGCTTAGTGCTCCATCAGTGTTTGGTTTGTTCACAGGTTGTTTTTCCCAGTGATCAAGATGACAGCAGTCCCTGCATCTCACACTGTTCCTCTATTAACCACCTTGTGTCATTCTACAGATTATTTTGACAAAATTTGTTTAAACCTCTGCATGAACATAAAATTGCCAAGTTTTTTCTGGCGCTTTTTATGGCTTCATGACTGAGGCTGATTAAAATATCACAAACACTTATTTTCTCATCTCAAAATCACCTGAAAAAAGTAAGAGTGCTTTTAGATCATTTTATCCTCCCCTATACAGTCCTGACTTATTCCAGAAGCATAGGACCCTATTTGCTGGGCATTGACCCACTTTAAACATAAAAGTTAACTTAAAAATATAACTATACCTCAGTGTGAACTTAATGATTCCATAGCGTAGAGGTGTGATACACGACCCAAAAGTCTGCTGGTATAAGGTGACGAAATTGTCTTCCTTTTTGATGTGGACTGTGACCAGTGTAGACCAGCCCTTTCCTGCCTCCACGGAGCTCATGAGCTGTCAAGCTGCAGAGCTAACCCACCTCACTGGGGACAGCTTAGTAAACACCACAGATGAACTCCTGCGTGTCCTCAGCACCTCCAACTTCAGACATCTGCAGGAAGCTGCCTTTGGAATAAGTCTTTTCATGCCAGGCTTCTGAATTGCTCTAGAACTGCTTTGTAGGGCAAGACACCTTGTTTTCTTTTGTCCATGGAATTCCCATTTTTTCATGGGAAGATAACAAGAAAAGCCTGTGAAGAGCTGCTGATCAAGAAGAAAAAGAATGGCAGCTATTTAATAAGGGAGAGTGAGAGCGTGGAAGGAGCCTTGTGTCTCTGTGTTTTGTAAGTACTCTAATACTGATTTTTTATGAGTTTTCAGTTGGATCCAAAGACAACAATCATATTCTGTAACATTAATAGTTCTTCTCTGATATTAACAGACTCCAAGGGAGTGTGTCTATGTATTCAAATAGTGCTGGTTACTTTAGGTTGAGTGAGAGAGTGGCATTTTCAAAAGACTCTTTTATGTAACACATGGTAAATGAACTATAATCTGGTGATGCTGGTCTCTCTCTGCAGAAAATAAGGGGTGGCCAGAGGAAATAGCTCAGCCTGCCAAGCCATGCTAAGAACCTTACTCAAAGTAACTGCCTCTGTAATGATAAGTAAACAGCATTTTAGCACTGTTGAGACACTGAAAAGTCCCACGGTGTGTTACAAAACACTTCCTTCTTTGTAGAATTTCTGTCTGATGAAAGCTCAGCCTTGTGTTTCAAAAGAATTTCACCTGATATAAGAACACAGACTGAGGCTGGAATAACAAAGTTCTGTCTGAATTCATATGACAAATCCACAGACAAGATGGGCATAGCAAACTGCTACTTCTAGTCTGAAGCTTTAATAACTACAATTAAAATTTAAGTATTTTCTTTTTCTGTAGGGAATAGCACTTTTATTTCCTTTTTTGCACTTTTCATGTATAATTGATCTGTTCATAATGCATTCAAGTTTTAAAAACTAGAATGTAGGTCTTTGAACCTATGAGGTTTTGCACTCTCGTTGCGGATACGTTTGAGTGTGACATGAAAACCTTTTGCACATCTAATTAATTAAAAAATATGAGAAGACGCTTTTATCAATCACTAGAAATGAATTTCTTATTAAATAAATCAATGGAGATGATTCATGGAAAGACTATAACTCACAGGTATAAAGTCGGTGTTTTATTCAGTGCCGCGTGCATGTGGGATCTCTCCACAAAGACATGCGTGCCTTCCGAAGAGCTCAACCCTCTTTTTATTCCCTCTTTTTTATTTAGCATTTCTTATTATGAAGTGTTACATGTGCATCAAGTTTCGCAATACGTTTTTGCATATTCATTTCCCAGCCCTGCCTATCCCCGCTTCCTATTAGAATTACAAAGTCCTTCTGCACTTGCACAGAGCTTTCTGGTGGTCCTAGGGTGATGGTCAGGATGAAGAAGGACAAGTCTTCCTCACAGCTGAGCTTTTCACCATGTCTTTAACATGCTTCCTGGTCTCCTGGTCGCAGTTCAAACCGTAAGGCTGGTTTAGGCCAGTCCAGGGGTCCGAGGAACCTTTCTTATCCCAACAGCCTGCCCAGTGTGGCATTCTTTCATCTTGCTTCGGCAAGCCGTCCCCTTCTGATCAAAATATCTTTGCATTCTCTCATCCTGTCTTCGCAAGCACAGCAAATGTTAAGCACTATACCTTGTCTCAACTGCTACTCTTAACCGATCATCTTTTAATTTCTGACTCTCCTGCTTCAGAGAGGGGAGAAAAAAGGAGAGAGAAATGGTGTACTACTGGGTTGGTGGGTAGAAGAAGGGAGGTCTGCAAAATAACAGAATGAGGAGAAGAGAAATAGCAAGTGAGGGACAGGAGCTAGGGAGCTAGGGAGCTACAGGAACCTGCTTTCAGTACGGTGTGAAATGAGACAATGCAGGGGGTGAGGGAAGGGCAGGGAGATGGGAGGGAATGCGCATGCATACCCTGTCAGAAGGGAAAAATGGGGAGCCTAACACAGAGGAAGAATGACAATGTTAGTTGGAACTTGAGTTAAGCTTTGTGCCACACCAACACTGTTGCTTTTCCTTTTGTCCTTTTTTTTTTTTTTTTTTTAAGTGCAATGATATTCTGTGCAGGCATGTGAAAAAACATGTGACTTTCAGTTTGTCTCTGTGGGTTTAAGTGTTAAAAGCTGATAAAAAACTGAAGTGTTTAGTGGATTTGACTATAATCCCAACATGAACAAATGCAGTTAAACTGTGAGAGTGGCAGCAGTGGTGCACAGGTGGTGGCTTGCACAGGTCAGAGCAAGGCTTGTGTTCAGACAGCACATGGGATGGTATCACTGCACTGGCTGAGAACTGCCTCAGAAACTGGGCTGCCTGGCAATGGTTCCCTAGGCAAACTGCCCTAAAACTGAGGGCAATCAACACTGAAACTCTTTGTGATGTTCAAAGAAAGATCTATTATTTTGAATGAGAATTGCATCTTAATACCTTGTTTAGCACCTAAGATGATTGATGTGCAAACTGATAAACCCTTCTCAGATTAACTGATCTGTGGGCAGAGATACTGATGTGCTTGCTACAGCAAACCAACTTTCTTGTCCTTTTTTATTGGTATACGGAGGGGAATGCACTCCCATGGAGGACCTGGGAGCCAGAATGGTGGGACCAGTTCAAATGCATCTCTCCTCTAACCAGGCAAGGTGCACTGCTCTGCTGCTACACCATCCTCCACAGCACACTCTCCTTCATCCAGAATCACCCCAGGTCTCTGACAGTGCCTCGGTTCAGACCTACTGTTTTTGCTACTGTTCTCCTTACTGTTCACCATGCCATTCTCCCTCTCACCTCACTTTTCTTCCAGGCCAAACATTTTGTTTATTTGTACCCTATTACTAGCTCTTGATAAGCATTTAGTAGTTAATAAGGAAACAGAAGTTTCCATTTTAATGGTAGTTTCATGTTCATTTAGTAAAACTTACAGTAGCTGAATAATATCCAGGCAGTAACATTTTAAAATTTAATTGATCGGTAAAGAACAAGTTTAAAAAATTATCAGTTCCAGATAGTTCTTCACTTCTCTGTCTCTGTGCTAAGAATGAGCACTCACATTTACAGAAGTACTCTTCACCAAGGAACATGTGGATTTCCACAGATATCTCAAGAAGGAAAAACCAAAATATGCATCCCTGTCATACCACTCTGAATTAAAATAAATCTGTTATAACTGGAAACCTTATTCTGATCTCAGTTCATAGTAACTTTTTGGCAGAACAAAGCAGTTTATTTTCAGTGTAGCCCTCCATTTCTGCACAAGTCCCCTGCACCAGGTTTTTGCCCCAAGATTCTCCTACTCATGACAGTTCACTTCACATAGACACATACATACAGCTGAAGTCCTCCTGATGAACAGGCATACTAGTTAAAAACACTTGTTTTCAGATGCTTCTCCCCCCTCTCCCCAACTTCCCCACTTATTTGTCATGTATATTTTCTTGCAACTCTGCTACCTTTTTTGATCACAGTCATGATCTCCAGTTCACCTCCTGAGTTGCTGCTACTGTGGTATCTGATAAAGCTTTTATTTCTGTTGACAAAATATATCCAGAGACATCAATAGCCTCAGTGTTCAAACACCTGCATATTATGAAAAATAACAGTAACTAAAACCCTGGGAAATGCAAAGGAAGAACATTATTCTTAGAAGTAGGAGCCATACAGTCATTTTCTGGGTGCTGTGACTGGAGGCTATTTTCTGCCAACATCTCTCCAAGAATTCAACAGCCTTCTTGTGACAAATGCAAAATGAAGTTTAGGGCAGTACGAAGATAAGAGAGAGATGAGAAGAGGTGATGTCTGTGGAATAAAATTATGCTTATTAAAGGCCTGTGTTAGGCTGGCTTAGTTCATATGTTTTTTGAAACCCCTGGTTAGAGTAATCTTATATTTCAATATATTAAACCTTCACTCATTTTGTAATCTCTAGGATCTCTTCTCTTTTGCTTTTTTGTCTCTGCCTCATTCAATTTTACTGCACTTCTCATGTCTTTAATACTGTTTGCAGATATGTCCACTTCATTAATGTGATGTATTATGTATACAATGTTTTTCACAGCTTTGAGGACCACATCTATACTTACCGTATCTTCAGGGAACACCAAGGACATTTCAGAATACAGGTGAGTAACTCTCACTATATCTCTAAAGAGTGCATTAAGGATCATAGATTTTTTTTAAAATCATAAATTAAAATATCTTAGATTCATCTATGATTAATGATCATTTTAATCTATTGTTATTTTAGCCTATGATCATATATTTAAAAAAAAACCATACACACAATACTGTAGAAAATATTTCCAAGTTTGCTCTCTACTCAATTCTTATTATAGATGAGCTCAAAAGGTAGCTCTTGTGTTTGTAGAATTTCCTTATAATCTAAATGGCTCTGTTATTTATTAACCAGCTGCTTTTTCATTTGACCATTTCTTTTTAATAGCACTGATGAAATATCTATTACTTTCTTACTTTCTCTTGTTCCTAATTACCTTTTTCTAATTGAAAGCACTGCTATTGCATGCAGCATCTCATAGGGATCTGGGATATTGCAATGATCTTTTTGATTTAAAGAATCTCATGATTCTGTGTGATTATGAAGCACCTGAAGTGACAATGCCAAAAATTGCTGCTTATTCAAGCAAAACAAGTGTAAGAGAGACTAATGCATCAATCAAATCCCCAGGCAATGTGAAAGGACACCTAAAAGCTGGCTCACTCCCCTGCTTGTAGTAGCACAGCCAAGAGGACTGCCAATATTAAGCAGCATTTAAGTGGAATGAGGAAATCACTTCATAAAGAACACTCCAAGCTCTCATATGCTAGTACTTTATTGCTTATTAGTGGTTTTGCCTGTGTATGAAAGACACAATTTCCCATGAAGAATGGTTTGCTGACAAAAGATATTCTGCTTTGGACCTTAGCCACTCTACTGGGGTTATGCTGTCATTCCTGTCAGCATATAGCACAGATATTTTTAGACTTTTAAAACCCATTCTTCCTTATAAAGTTTTGCCAATAATGTGAAAGAAGAATTCAGTTTTTAAAAATTTTAAGTCAGATTATTTTGGCTAACTAAAATAATTGACTGAAATAATGTCTTGATGGTGGAGGAGAGGTTGTTTTGGGTTTTTTTAAGGCCAGATTCAGCCATGAGCTTTCTAGAGTGCAGCAGGCTGGACTCAACCAGCTAAGCACCCCCACAGCTGCTCACTCCCTCCTTCCTCAGCAAGACAGGGTGGGGGAAGAGAACACAAACAGCAAAACTGAGGAAACTCCTGGAGCAGATAAAATACAGTGTAATAGGTAAAAAGGAAAAGTTGTGCTTTGTGCACAAGCAAGGCAAAGAAGTTTAGCAGCTCCCTCCCATCAGGAGGCAGGTGTTTAGTGACTGCCTGGAAAGCGAGGCCTCAGCACACACATAACCACAAACATCCTCCCTTTCCCTAAGCTTTTACTGCTGAATACCGTGTCAGATGGGGTGAGATAGGACAGCCAGCATCTTGCACACTCCCAGCTTACTCCCCAGGGGAGCCAAGTGCAAGAAAGCGACATCCTTAATGCTGCACAAGCACTGTTCAGCATCAGTCAAAACGTGGCTGTGTTATCAGCACTGTTACAGTCACAAATTCAAAGCATAGCACTATGTAGGCTGCTATGAAGAAAGTTAACTCATCCCAGCCAGACCCAGTACACAGAGGCATTGGCACCCAGTCCATCCAGGGCTGAATGGAAGATGAAGGATGCAGAAAACCAAAGAAAACACATACACGTTTCTCTGTTAGCTAGGAGATTAAGTGAGACCAAAGCCCCATTCACTTTTAATGACTACGTGTAGGCTGCTCACTGTCTGTCACTGCCCTGAAGCCACAGCACTGTGCAGCCCGTGCACAGATCCCTGCAGGGCTGAGCTGCAGGGGCAGTTCAGTCCTGTCATATGAACGCACACTTAAAGTACAGCTTTGTGCACATGACCTTTGCCTGCCAATGCTGATATTTTGTAAAAGTTTGGGTTCTGTTCATCACCTAGTTCTTTAAAGGCAACATTTTAAGTGACTAAATATGTTATCCCTAAACTTTTGCTCTCAGACCAGAGTGCAGTGTGTAATGCTGTCACTCTTCAACACTCTGTTGTAGTGGATCACTGCAGCACACATCTACACCAACAATTTAACTGACATTATTTTGGAAATAAATAAATAAATAAATAAATAAAAAGATGGTGAGGGAGGTTACTTTTAGTGCAATAACCATGGCTCCAAACAGATGTCCCTAGTGCTTTAAGGACAGTGCAATATTCTGTCACCAAACCTGTTTACAAAACAGCTCCTTGGTAAATAGAAACAACTAACCATTCCTTACGTTTAGGGGACTCCATGTGAAGGGAACTTGCAAACATATTTTGTTATCCTTTCCTTACAGACTTCTGAAGGTGTTCCAGAAAGGACCTTCAGAACATTAAAGGACTTAATATACGCTTTTGAAAAGCCAGATCAAGGACTGGTAATAAACCTCCGCTATCCAGTGAAGAAACCGAAGGACTTGCGAAGAAGCCAGAGGTGCAAGTCAGAAATGGACAGCATTTATGATGGTGAGAAACTCTGCCTTTGTGGTTTTTTTAAAGATGACAACATTGACAGGTTTGTGGTGAATACGTGCTAAATGTCTTCTTGCATGGACAGAAATTATTCTTAGCTCACAGGTTACTTACCCTCACTCACAACAAATGAACAAATTAAAATTGCTAGAGATACACAATGATGAAAAAGCTGCCTACAGCTCTCTCATTCATGGACGTTGATGCTTCTAGGCTGGAGAAGGCTGAAACCAGTTTTATCCAATGTGCTTCTGCCAAGGTACCACGCCCTTGCACTTCACTGGGGGTTGAGGCTGTCCATTACTTTCATTGTCCATGTTCTAAGATATTTTTATATAAAAACCTTAGTTAGTTAGGCAGGTAAGCAAGCCAGCTTGTGATTTGTATTTAAACATGACTAATTGATAACAGGCATATAGCCTTGTATTCAGGATCACAACTTTGGAACCAGAGTTTGGCCTCTCACTGCTCTTCTGCTAATTTATGCTCACAAGTCCCAGGTGTAGGACCAGGATATGATGCTTCTACCTGACAGAATTATGAAAATGGATACAATAAAGACAGAGGTTCTCATAAAGCTTTAGACTGTGTTGCATAGCCCCATGTTATCCTTACATCCTTGTTTTGAGAAGCATGACTGCAGATACTGTTGGTAACTCGCTGGTTCACTCCATTCTTCATGTTCCTGCTGTACAACACTCAGCTACAGCATCCATCAGGCCATGGGCTGCAAAATAACCCTGAGACTGTTCCATGACCTCTGGCAGAGTGTGCCGAGAGCCCTAACCAGAGCATGTGTGAGCAAGGGAAATCCTTTCGTTAAGTACAGATTTCATAAAGGAAACAAAACTTTGGAGTCTCCACCCTGCCCTGTGATTTGCATCTCATCCCCAACAGCAGCTCAGCATGGTGGTGTGGGGCAGTGTTATGATCCAGTTACTAAAGTCATTAGAAAGGCCTCTGCCTGAATTTAGGTGCAAATGAGACCACATGCCAGTGACAATAGTATGGGTTTTATTTGGTAGTAAATATGAGAGGGAGAGAGAGAAAAAGGAGAGTTAAAAGAAGAGAAAGGAGAAAGAGGTGGAGGGGACAGAAAGAGAATGACAGAAAATATCACCACTCTGTAGATCCCAACAATGTTCTGTTGATCCTCTCCAGCTGGTGTTCTTGGTGGTGAAGGTCCCCTCTGAAAGCACAGAATCTGATGGGTTAATATTCTCTCAGGCTGGGTAGGAAAACCCAGACACCTCCCTGGAGTGGCAAGGGCAGTTTGCCATTGTCTCTTACAGCAGACTCTGAGTTTGTTGCATCACATGCAGTCCTGTGGTGCAAGGCTTCAGGAATGACTCTGGGGAACACTTTGGGGGGTCTTTGATGGATTAAGGCACTCTCTCAGCTGCCTCTCACATGAATGTCCCATGGATGTGTCCTGTGGGGTTGGGGGCTCCACAGCTGGGCCAGTTTGTGTATGGGAGGATGGGTTCACTGCTCCTGAGACACGCTGAAACTTCCTCCCCCCACCTCGGCTGGGGGGGAAATCTGTGCAAACCTGTTCCCAGCAAATGGGTCTGGGGGCTATGGTCTCCCCACCCCGAAGCAATCCAGAGGTGATTCTTAGCACAGCTGCTGGGTTTGGCTCACACTCTTCCTTGTTTACTTGTTTGTTTTCAGGTGATTGAAGAATGAGTTTTCCCTTTATGTCCCTTTCAGTCCAAAGTTCCAGTCAGGCATCTTCAGAGAGGCTTCTTTGGTTGTAGCTTCTTTGTGTAGTTTTTGTTATAATGAGCAGAACTTTATATCAAACTTTGAGGCATGAACTGTTTCAGTCTCTGACAGGTAGCCCCTCTGTGCTGCAGAGGGTTCACTGGGGTTTCACATACAAGAACAATGCAACCACTCTGGCCGAGCTCTCCCAGCACTGCGTGCACTAAGCTGCAGTTTTGGGGCCTGAGCTCCAGCAACCTTGCTGAGGGGAGTCACAGAGACACATTTCCCACATCTTCAACATTACCTTGTCACCTGTATCACAAGGCAAATATGCCACATTTGCACTAAAAATGTTTTTATAGGTTCTTATCATTGCTGTTCCAGGGAGACAGAAAATACTGCCGTAACATTGATCTGTTTTTAGGAAGAATCAGGTGTAATACGTGTTTTATTTTTGGTCCTGCAATAGGAATTTTTAGATGATGCACAGAATAGAAGATGCACAATCTCCTCATCTGGACTCACAGAGAGGAAAACAAATCCTTTCATTTCAGTGTCAAAATATGTGTAGTCTTCCATTAAAAATGAAGGCCTTTTAGAAATAATCAAACTACTTTGGAATTGTTTTTATTAAAGTCTGATTTTAATTTCACTTGCACAGCATTCCAAACTTCCCTCTCAGACTGCATTATTACACGCCCACAGCAGGGGCTTACGTAAATGTCATGATGGCTCTCTCTGAAACAGGCACTACCCAAAGCATGGCAGTGCTCCCTAAAGCAAGCACCCTATTTCCTTGTCCTGTGTCCCTCATGTGCCACCTGCAGCTGGCTTTGCTGCACACGTGGGACTGAGAGCTCCAGCACGACCAGTGGAACGCCTCAAAGGACTGGGGTCACAATCCTGGTGGTTGGAGATGTTTGAGCTTTGTTTTCTAGCCTAGGAACAGCTTTTCTGAGGGCAGCTGCTTGAAGAGCAATAGGTTTCCATAGTACAGCTTTGAGTTCCAAGCATTGAATTTCTGCCTTTTCTGTGGCTTCTCAAAAACCATAACCAATCTGACGAAGTGAAAGAGAGAACAGGATTTTTCAGGCACTTCTCCTTTAGCTGGGATGAGAACTTTTCTCTTGGGTATTTATTTACAGAAGGGATGTGTTCTGCGAGTCACAGATATCTCAGCTATTGATCTGATTTACCAAGAATGGATGATTTCTAACATTTGACTGTTCCTCAGGAAGGAAGGGGTCTCACATGGATACAACTGTTAACAACAGTGCTTGCTAGCTCAGAAAAGGCAATGCAGGCTTTGCCTGCAGGTGTGCTCCTGGAGAAATAAGACAGGGGGCTTAAACATTGGCCTTGCAATAGCAGAGAGAACACGGAGACACCAAACTGAATTACTGACACCTGCCCTGCCACAGGCCATGCTGCTTCCCATGGCCTTTCAGAAGAGTGCCCTGGAATGACATTTTTTTTTGTTTGTATCGATTACTTCACAGAAGTTGATGACAGCGGTGATTATGTCCATGTCTTACCCTGATGGATCTGCACCTGACGGTTTGGGAAGCTGCCGTTCCAGGATGTGCCCAGCACAGTGCCTCAGCTGCAGAGAGCTTCCAGCTGGGTGTCTGCTCCAGATCTGGAATTACCCTTCCCCTTTGGCAGAGCAGCTGTATCTTCTACCAGTAGATCCTGTACAAGCTATTATGCATGTTTGCTCAGCAATAAAAGAAATGCTTTGTTACAGACACATACACACATAGGTATGGGGCGAAGGTAGCTTGTGTCCATGTATGTGTCTTCTGGTGGTTTTTAGCCAGCAAATTGTCCAAGATGTTGAGTGAGTGAGCATTCTGTTAGAAGGCAGCAATATAAATACCTTAAATGAATGGGCATAAAGCAGAAATTCATGGCAGAATTGATAGGAATTGATAAAAACCATATATGACAAAACTATTGGCATTGTAAGATGCTTTAAAACCCCCAATCTCTGTTATTTTGCACATGATTCACGCTACCTCGTTGGAGGAGTGAACAGTATTTCAGCAATGTCAAGGAATACTAGCAGTCTGTAGTTTGAATAATGCAAATTAAAACAAAACTCCTGTGTTAAATCCATGCCATAAAAAATCTAACTAACCAGAGGAAAATTGTTTTAGATACTTTTAATGTTGAGAAATGGTTCTGGCAGATTACAAGAGGACTAAAAGTTCTACATGCATGTCAGTATGAACACATCATTTTTTAATAGGTTCTGTACATATAGGAATGCTTACTCCATTTCATTTTCTACGGTCATTAGTTTTGTATTATATATATATCTTTTGTTGTTTGTTTTAAATGTAAGAATTTGCTTTAATATCACCCCGAATTTTAAATATTTAATAAATAATTTAGTTCTGAAGGTGGCCATCTAGCAGCCACAGCCAGAACTGGAATGTATGTCCTGAGTCTTCCAGTCACTGCTACAGACTCCCTCACCCTTTGAGACTGTGAGGAAGACATTTGTATTAGTTGTATGTTTAAGACCCTTCACAAATTATTTATATATTTTAATGGGTAATACTAGTTAGATTATTTTTATGTTTCTCGTACACCATTATTTGTCAAAGGAATTTTAGACCTCTCAGTGCTTAGGACTTCATCATGAATTTAACAGTGCTGCAGAGTTTTTGGCTTCAGGCTCAACCAAAAAAAAGAGAGAGAGAGAGAGAGAGAGAGACAGACTATTAATTAACCCTAGCAATGCCAAGAAATACTAAAATATGTGTCCAAAACTTTATCAATTAAAAAGAAAAATTGAAAAAAAAAAAGAAAATAATTGTCCATGAAAAATGGTACTATGGGACATAAACACCCCAGCCCTTGCTCTGTAGAAGCACATAACTGATGTGTCTCTCTACTTGCAGAATCCAGCAGCCTGTCTGAGAGCTGGTTATAACAGGTACCAGACTGAGGAACTGCTGTGCTGAGACACTCCACCGCCAGCAGCACGGTCCTTAACAAAGCACAACACTGCAGGTTTTTTTCTGAAATGACAGTCTCAGCAGTTCCCCAGGTGCTCACTCAGTCACACTGACGTTCAGCCTTGGGAAAACGCCAAGTGACAAGGAATCCCAGCCTGTGCCTCAGGGTGCCTACTGAGTGACTCTGATGGCTGAGCAGGGGACAAGGGTCGGGCAGTGGTCCCTTTCAGGTGCACCTGGCAGCGTGTTTTGGACTCGGATTTACAACAGTGGTGGTGGCTGCAGCCCCTGGTGTGGCATCCAGGACTGAGGGTGAGTTCAGATACATGCTCCAGTCACTTCTCCAGTGTTCCCTTGCAGTAGTCATGTGAAGCAGGGGACACAAGAAGGATCAAGGACTTAAAAGAGGAAAAAGAGACACAATGACACATCACATTCACATTTCTCACCTGTGCTTTACGGCAATGTTTTTCTTATTAACAGTATAGGAAAATGTAAAGGGCAATATAGACGTTCCTACACAAATTTGCAGGTTTAATATGGCAGAAAACAATCCACGCAACGAGCTGAGAAAACACGTTCAAAAGCTTCACAGGGCAGCATCTACCTGCCGACATCCCAAAGGTGCGTGTGTGTCCATGTCAGGGGGGGGGTGGAACCTCTCGTACCCTCGAAAGGTTCGAGCACACGGTGTAAGGAAGAACACGGCCCAAGAAGGGCATGACCCTGGTATCTATCCCGAGGCGCTCCAACCACCAGGGTTACGAGGGAAGGATTCCTGCGGCAGCGCGGGCAGCGGGCGCTGTGCCCGCCGCGGCCTGCGGGGGTCGCTGTGCGAGGCGGACGAACGGCCCGGTGTTCGATTCTCGCCATCGCCAGAATGCCGCCAAAGCTTCCCATTCTCGCAGGAGAGGCCAGAGAACCACAGGCGGGAAGGGGAACCTGGCTTCTGCCCTCCCTGGAAGGAGAAGAAAGGATAATGGGGAGTAGAAAGAAAGCAGGAAGGCGAGGCAGGGCTGCGGGAGCCAGGTGGGAACTGACGGCAGCTCCAATCGGAGGCGCCCCTCCAGAGGCTGGGCGGCTGGAAGACTCAGCTCAGCCCAACCACATAGAGCTCTGCTTAGGAAAAGCATCCCTCTGGATCGCCCCGACGGCACTAAAGCCGGAGTCACGGAACCAAGCGGCCGCACTGCCCGCTATCTCCCCGTGAAGCCGCACCAGCCCGCCTCCTCCCTCAAGCAAGATGGCGGCGGCGGCGTCTCCCGTGGTGCCGCGCGGCGGCCGCTCGCGCTCAGTGGCCGCTGCGTCACGATGGCGGCGGCGGCGGGAAATGCGAGTGAGGGCCGAGTGCGGAGCGCCTGAGGGGCCGGGCTGGGCCGGGCCGCGCCGCGCCGCGCCGCGCCGCCATGGACGCCCCGGGCTGCATGAAGGGCCTGCTCCTCGCGGCCACGCAGTACCGCGCCGCCAGGACAGCGCACAACGCCGCGCTCCTGCAGCGCAGCCTGGAGGTGGGAGCGGCGCCCGTGCCGGGGCCGCGGAGGGAGCGGGGCGTGCGGGTGGCTGTGGTGTCTGTTATTATAAAGTTTTACGGTGTGTTTACAGAGGTGTGTTGTGAGTCTGTGTGCACCCTGGGCAAGCTGGCGGTATGTGTTACAAGGGGCTTGTTTTTTATTTATCCTCAAAATTCTGGCCCGCATGAATTACTTCACAGCTTAAAAAATAGCTTGTGAATGACGAACTGGTCTTGGGTCTGGACTTTTCCAGTTTCCAGTTCCGTGCAACACGTATACAAACGTGTTTTTTGGTAAGGCCCATGCATTTCCCTGGTCTTCAGCTTCATCTTTGTGTACAGCTTGTATGGTGGCCTTTGAATTAATCTCCAAGTTACCTTTTGCAAATACAGGTTTATTTTAATTGCTAGAACGTTTATATGAGAGTTAATATCTCACTTTGCTTTCTTCTCTGTATCCCTCGTAAAGAGACACAGAGGGAATAAACAAAACCAACATAATGTGTCTCCATTATGCAAAATATAAATCGTGTCTGCCTATATTGGTGTGAAGGTGTATAATTTCTTATATAGGGTTTCCCGAGCTTAGGTTCCTTTGTGTCCCTGTCCAGGCCTTTGGAAGGCAGGCTGATTGCTACGTGTTTGTATTGAGCGATCTGTTGGGTTGCTCTTTCAAAATAAATAAACTTTGCACTTTCCAGGTATAAAGGAATAAAAAGCAGATTTTTTCCATTAATGCGTTGTTTGTTTGTTTTTTCTCCCCAGCAGATTTGAATACCAATGTCCCATTAGAGTGGTACTTACATTCTCAGTTTTTCAATCTCTTTTATAGGACTCTGTGCTTTGACTTTTGTGCCAATTACATTGTTGCAGTTGAGTAAGTAAGTTTGTTTTTCTCCTTTCCTCTCCAGGTTATCTCTGGACTGAAGCTTACCCGGTTTTTTGCTTCAAACCAGATTCTACCAAGTGAATGTCTCAGTTGCCTTGTAGAGCTCCTGGAGGACACTAATATAAACCCTTCTCTGGCTTTGTCCGTGGTTACTTTGCTATCACAGCTAGGTAAGGTTTGCATCTGAACTTTTTCTCCTGGGCAAGGGAAGATAAGACAGATGCTAATTCTGTGGTGTGAGTGATGGATTTCTTGGAAGAAGCATAATGTGTGAAAGATGAAGTATTTTTCATTGTAGTGGAGTGCTTGGCTAAGCCACTTGTTAAGATGTTAAATTGCAGTGAGAAGGAGATTTGAAGTCATCCCTGTGAATGACAATGATCGTGCTTGTCAGAATTTGTTTATCCATTGGATAGGGTGAGGAATTATTCTCTTGTCCTTTTTTTTTGAAGCTGGAAAAGACTCCCCTTTTTTAAAGTGAGAAACCTGGCTAGGGCATGCAGGGATAGGGAGAAGTTGTGTCACATCCACAGCTGTCATCACCTCATTTACCTCTCCCTCTTGAGTGTTAGCTGGCAGTGTGGGCTCTCCAATAGCCTGAGCATGTGTGCATCAAGTTATTCGACGGCAAAAGAGATTCTACTGCCTTTTATTTGTGTCTTGAAATACCTTTTTTGGGTTTTTTTTGCGCCTCTACTTCATGGAAATGAGACTTCATTGTCCAGGGAGCTCTGTGCTCAGAGCAGAACCTGCATATACAAGGAAAAGTTAACCCTTCACTGCTTAGTTTCTCATCATATGTGAGTCAAGATTTGAGTCCTTTATGATGCTCCCTTGTTTATCTTCTCTGATTCATAGAGTTTAAGCCTCTCTGAACTTCCTTTTATGTTTTTGGAACAGTTACTGTAAGTTATATTTGTTGCTGGGGTTGAGTCTGGAAAATTTTAAGAATTAAGTCCTCTTCCAAATGATCTATTGCTTTACCTGGTTTGCTGCATCTCTTTGAGGATTGCCTAAGCAGTACTGGCTTCTATTTATACATTTAACTAATGCTAGATAACCCTATCAAGTTATCAGTTTGAATCTACTTGTCCACCATAGCATGAGGCAAGAAACTGAGCTCATTAAGTTTAAGACCTAAGCCTTTGAAGTGCAGGTTTCAAAATCTCAGAACTGAAACTTGGTAGGTAGGAGGTAGACTATTCTTTCAGTGTCCAAGCATTTTAAGGAAATGGATTAGTGTCATAATTAACTGTATGTCCGGAAGTGAGTTAGAGATGCAAGTGCGTAGGGGCTGTCATTTGTTTGTAGTTACCTTTAAAACGTACATGAAGAACTGGTCAGAGACTTTGGCTTCTGCTTCAACTCACAGCTAATACCACAGTTTCTTTTGCTATTAGATGGGGCTTTTGCTAATAATTCCTAAATTGCAGCTTCAGACCCAGAGACTAGAGAAGCTCTCCAGGACACCTACAATCTGACCAGCGTGCTGGCAGGAGTGGTTCATCGAAGTTCTACTAATCTGAGTGACCCAGTCTTATTACAGGTAAAAGAACTAATGCTTAATCATATTTGGCTACTGTTGCATAATAAACATTATACTGTTGCATATAATAATCAGAAGATTGATTTCCAGTTGAGGGATTTGGCTGTTTCTCCTGACACAAGCCTGTTTCATAACACAAGCCTGGAGATCATTTTGTCTAATCGATACTTTGACAGGCAGCTGTGAATGAGTGAAAGCTGTGGCTGGCTGTTTTCATGGGAGGTTTGCAGAGCATGTGTGGCCTCCTCTTTTCTGGTCAGTGCTATCTGGCAGTGAATGCCAGGTGCTGTGCTAATCAAAGCTTAGAGTGAATGTCTGGCATCTATCAGTTTGAACTCGCAAATTTTAACCTGCCCTCAAAGTTTTCTTTGTTTTTTTTCAAATATGCACGGGTTTTCCCCTAAGTTTTCAGCAAGTACTTGCTGGTTTCCTATTGTCATTTGTCTTTTTCTGAAAAGCAGAAAATTAATTTACTAGTAGTCCTGTGGCTCTTGTTCTGTGGCAAATAAGTCAGACATCCAGTAAAGATCTCTTTTCCTGTGATTTGCGTGTTTCTCAAAGCACTAGGAGTTCCACTAGGGATCCAAGTGTCTGGCCAGTCAATAGGACAGATTTTGTAGTCACCAGATAGATCAAATTTTAAGACCTTGAAGCTCTTAGATATCTAAATGGTGAGGTTTTATTTCAACTGCTAACCTCTGCTGTGATTTTTGTCATGTTTGAGTGTATTGGCTTCAGTTATGTGGCAGAAGAGTTCTGTATGAAGGACTTTGCTACCCTTAGATCTGTTGGCAGTCTTTAGAGCACACCTGTTTTCCTGTAAGCATCCTTTCTGCAAGAGCTTGCAAAGTGCTTTTTGGATTTTGACGAGACTTCTAGACCTTTTAATAGGACAAAGCCTGTTTATCACTGACAGAATGGAGAACTTGCTGGTGAGGCAAAGGTGGAGAATTGAATGGGATGAAAAGGTAACTCCTCTGTCAAATTAAAATCTTTTTGGGCTTTTGCTAAGTACATCAGTATGGTAGGACATTACAATGTGCTTGCAGCAACTTGTGTAATTGTTATGCTAATGTTAGAGTCTGAAAATTAATTCAGTTGTGGTGTCTCGATATTTGTCCTTTCAGTTTCATCTTTTGTAACTTTCCTCCTGAGATGGTGTAGGACAGGCATGTGAACAGCTTTCTGTTTCCTCAGGGTATTCAGTTGCTGCTGAGACTAACCTACAACATTCCCATCTTTTGTGCTGGTGCCAACATCGATGGATTAATTTTATTTCTAATGCATCATGTGTAAGTGTGTGCTCAGTATCTTATGGGAAACAGCGAGCTAAGTTTCTAAACTTTCAGAAGGCCATTAGGGTACTGTGCTAACCTGGTCTCCAGAGTGAGCTGTGCTCTGAAGTTAACAGACTTTCCTTTGAAATCCATGTATGCACTCATTACAGATTATCAAATGCAGTGATTGTGGGACTTTGGGTGATGGAATATTAATTGGCCTCAGCCCACCTCCACACCTCTGGGAACAGGGAGCTAACAAAGAGAAAAGCTAGGAGGAAATTCATGCTTGTCACTAGGAGTAGACTTGTTAGATTAATAAAAATTTTATTCAAGTGCCCTTGAAAGAGATCTGATGAATCTTAGAAGTATATGTAATAAACGACCTCTGATAGCAGTGATCTCTAATACTTTGGGTACATTTTTTCAGATGTACTCAGTTAAAAGCTGCTCACACTGCATGGATTATAATCTGAATTTTGCTTTGTATGGTAAAATGGTGTCTCATTAAAAAACAAGCTCCCACCAAGACAAAAAACAAAAGTCCCCCAGCCAGCTCTCCCAGCCCCCACTCTAAAATTTCTTGTAATTAAATTCAGGATGCCTCAATGAACACATCTTTTGGGCTTTTCTTTTAAGTCAATCCACTGAAGATGAGTTAACAATTCCGTGTTTAGGACTCCTGGCAAACCTCTGTCGTCACAACTTGTCTATTCAAAGTCAGATAAAATCTTCGGTAAGAGCTTTGCTTTTGTGTCATGATTCTCTGGCTTAAGGTAAGAGTTAATTGACTCTAGGTAGCTTTCTTTCAGCAGTGATAACCCTGACCTGCTTGTTCTGCCCAATGGGCAGTTGTTTCTCCCATGTTGAAGAAAATAACCAGTAGAACAGGAAGCTGGGCATTCTCATTCTCTTTGGTACGTTGCCGTGTTGTTGCCCTGGCTTGTGTTATGCATTTGGTTTTTGCAACTGTTCTCTGCAGCTGAAAGGTGAATTTAAAATTTGATAGTTCTTCCTTAGAAAAACTAAATGTCATTAAAACATAAAAATTGTAGGTGGATTTTTGGTAAGCAAGAAAGACATTTCCCTTTCAAAAGATAAATCAATAAAATAGCACTGATCTTCATGTCAGGGCCCTTGAATCCTCAAATACATACACATATCAGAACTACTTGGTTCCTGTGTCTTCATAAATCAGTGCAAACATTTTTTAATTCAAAAAGAGAGATTCATCCACATAAAAGCAAATGTTATTCTGTTTACCTTGGAAGAGAGGCAGGGGGCAAAAAAGAAAGGAAACTATTGTCAGGTATGATCATTAATCAGAGAAGGGATGGGAGTCAATTTTCAATGATTATTTTCTCTTATAGGCTTTAACAAAGTGACTTTCTCATCTTTCCTTAAAATAATGGTGGAATTTCTTCCTTGATTGGTTCTCTGTTGTTTTGAGGTGTTTTTTCTGATTTTTTTCTTATGCACGTTCAAAAGAGAACATTAGCATCAATGCCAGTATTGTGCAGTGAAACAATGAAACAGCTTTCCTAGAGAACTGTTACCGTACTTATTTTTGTATTATTCATTATTTGTATGGCTGAGGTGTAAATTTGGTGGGTTTGTAATACCTTTTTTTTCCTCCTTTTTACTGTAGAATAATGTGAAGAGTTTCTATCGTACCTTAATAAGTTTCTTGGCCCATAGCAGTTTGACTATGGTTGTGTTTGCACTTTCGGTATTATCAAGCCTTACCCTAAATGAAGAAGTAGGAGAAAAAGTAAGTGAGTCTTTGAAGTTGTAAAAATAAAATAAAACCAATTGTCACTGTCTATATAAAATTCTAATTCCAGCTAGTTTTAATAAGCAAGACACCCAGCAAAGTATGTGCCTATACATAACTTTCTTCTTCCTTTCAGCTCTTTCACGCTCGAAATATCCATCAGACATTTCAGTTAATATTCAATATTGTTGTAAATGGAGATCCTCTAACAAGAAAATATTCTGTTGATCTACTCATGGATCTTATGAAGAACCCCAAAGTTGCAGATTATCTTACCAGGTATGGCTTAATTTCTTAATAGGAAACCAAACACTAGGAAAAAAAATCCCAAGATGCTTTTGGAATGTTGCTAGTTGATTATAATTACAACTGCTATTTCTGAACCTAAAGAGTTGCTGGGTTACTAGTTTGACACAGAAGTGTGACTCAAAACCTGCTTTTTTCGTTGTCACTGAAGGAATATTGAATATCCTGTTCTGTAACTTTTTGTCTGGACGGTGTTGGTAGTCAGCCAACAAGATGAGTAGTTAACCTGTCTTTTACCGTGCTATATAATCTTGAAGTGGAATAGTATGGTTGAAATTGTAAGAAGTAATTATTTTACAGGGGGAGGGGTGTAAGAGTGGTTCTGTGGAGAGCTTGACTAGTAGTTCTGCAAATTCCTCTAGCTGATTTTCAGTCTAAAGCAATAAGAATAGCTGAAAATTCATAGCTTATTTTAAGGAACTTGCTTTCATTCTTAGAATATTTTTAATGCTTGTGCTGTTTCAAATAGAAATTAAATTATCAAAACTATCACTGTACTTGACGTGTTTGGGGGTAAGAAGGAAAATAGGCACTTTCATTTATCACTTGGTGTAAATGTCTAAACATGCTGAAATTTCAATTTTATTTATATTTTTTTTCTTCTCTATGCATGCTGTAGATACAAGCACTTCACCTCTTGCCTTGGTCAAGTATTAGATCTTCTTCATGGAAGGGATCCTGATTCATCTTCTAAGGTATACTTTTTCAGTTAAAGGCTAAGAGGCTACAATCCTAATCTAGTTTCTCTTCTGTTGTTATAAATAGGTTCCTTGTGTACAATGGTTGGTAATGAAATACACTGACTTCAGGACTTTTAAATGACCTAGACAATTCACCATGTTTATATTTTCTAGTTATTCAAAAGGCTGTCAGGTTGAATTTGTAATGCTGGGGTTTTTGCCAGATTGTGTGTCTGCTTTCAGGCAACAGATGTAAAGGCAAAAAGCCAACATAAACACCTTTTGTGCTTTGGCTAATAAGAAATTTTGGGATCTATTGAGAAAGCAGTGTATCCCACTTCACTCTCTAAACCTTGAATTAATACTACTCAGACTTCAACTGGTGATCAGGGAACCCTGATGCTGATTTCAAACGTGTAGGAATGTGTTCTCACCTTAGCTGAACAAATAGATCCCACTTCTGTTTAAGCAGCGAACTGTTACATTCAACTTTGTCTCACTACCACCTTACAGAAATGAAACATTGGCTATCTGTCACTAAAGGCTGAAATATGAAATATGAAAATGCTAGGGCTAAATATATCTCTGAAACAGATCTGGAGCTTTTCTCTATGAATGTGTTACATGTCCTAGTTAAGAATAGATGCTACTATTTCTCTCTGTGAGATTTTTGTTGGATTTATTTAGAGAGGATTTTATTTGATTTATTTAGAGAGGCATGTTGACAAGGAGCTTCCCGGGGTGGTTTTCTCTTTGTGCATGCTCGATGAATGGATGTGCATCCATTCCTGTTTTCTCTTTGATGGCTTTCTTCATGCTGAGTGTATACATGTTTGTACTTCTTACTGTATCACTAACCAGCAGTCATGGCCAAAGAAAATAAAGCAATACACTGAGTACTGTCACAAACCTTCACCAGTCCAATGAAGTGTTTCTGCTGCTGACTTGGCTTTAAAGAAAGAAAATTATTCCTCAGAAAACTTTCAAGTGCTAAAAGGAGTTTCATAGAACTTGCTTATCTCTTTAGATTTGTGTTACGGGAGCTGCACTTTCTGTACAAGTTCTTGATTTAAAAGCATTTGAACTCTTCTTCACTTCCCACAGATCTTAGAGCTGCTGCTTGCCTTCTGCTCTGTGCTAGAACTGCGTCACACCCTGCGGCAGGCCATACTGCAACCAGCTGGCTTGCCAGTCTCTGGAAACACCAGGCTTGGGACTCGCTCAAAGAGTTTTGAACCATCTGTTGCATTGGTGCACTTGTCAAACCAACCATTGGAAGGCTCTGAAGACTGTTCAGGTTTAGCATTGCAACTATTCAAAGAGATTTTTGAGGTACCAAGACTGATAATTGAGTTTAAAGGGCTTCTTCTGATTTGAAAAATAGTGCATACAAAAAATATCCGTAAAAAAGTTCATTGCAAAATAGTTATGTTGAAATAAACATGCTTCCTAAAACAACCATTCTTTTAAAGTCATGCAGTATTTTAGAAATATGTCTGTGTTGTAAGTGGAAGACATGGCAGTTTATGAAGTCACGAGGTAGGTAGAAAACTATCAGAATTCCTTTCTAGGACTTACAGAAATGAGGAAGTTCCTGCTGTTTCTGTTCCCTGTAAACTTCCTCCTCAGTATGATACTGCTCAGTCATCTTCAACCTGAAATAGCAAGAGGCTGGGAAAGCAGGAACACAGACTGGTGCAGGAGGGGGTAGAGTAAACTTGACTTCCTTGTACTGTACTTTTAAATATTGACGTAAAATAAAATGTTTTTATTACAGGATGTTATTAACAATAAGAATGGCGAATCACCTGAACACTTTATGGATATTTTGCTGCCTGTTCTTCTTGATCATCTTCAGATGCCAGAACAGATTGTGGATGAGCTATTAGTGAAGAAAAAGTGTGAAAGAATGGTCAAGGCTATTAATGTCCTGACAAATATCCTTTTTATGTGCTTATTGGCAGCTGATTTATTATTCCTCCAACATGATCTGCTCTGAGATAAAAGACATGTCCACCTTGGGTCATTTTAATAGCTTCTAATGACAATAACTGCCCTAATTTTACTTAGGAGTGTCATCTTGGCAAGATCTAAAGTAGCTTTCTAATTGCTGTGAAATTATTTTGTAATACAGTGGTGCAGGATAGAATGTTGTGGCTATTCAACAGAACAGAAGCACTTTGCAGATAAAACACAAAGATGACTGTTTTCTTGTTGAAATTATGGGGGGAATTTGGGCAGCCATCTTCTTGATCCATGTAGTACTGTTGCCTAGCTAAGTCAAGTGCGGCTCCCAGCTAGATATGATAATATGATACTAATTTAGATCAGAGAAACAAGGAAAAATAATGTGGAATGATAATTTTACACTCTCATTGAGTCCTTAGTGTCCACAGTAAGTTTAGTAAGGGGACAAGACTGCAGGGTGTAGTCCTGCATCGAGTTCTGTGGAGAAGTCTCTGCTAGTTCACTTCTAGGTAGCTGCTTCTTGTATTAGGGACTGCCTGGTTGCTGCCTTTTGTTCACCGTGTTTCTTTATGCCACCCATTGTGTTGAGGTTTCCCTTCACTGTCTCTTTCCAATAAGTGTATGTTTTAACTGAAAAGTGAAGCTGATTTAGCTTATGACTTAAGCATGATTTAAGTGTTTTATGTTGTTAGGTGTTAAAAGCATTTTTAGAGACTCTTGTGCATTGATGCCCTAGCTTTTGTGTCTTGTATTATTACAAAAGGTTGCCTTTTGGTGCCAATACCTAGGCATAGGTATATTGAATTTATTCTTAACTCTGCCCACTGCTCTGCAGAGATGACACACTGAAAATGCGTGTCTCGAAGGTGCTGACTGCCAGCCAGTGCACGTGTCTGATAGAACACCAGTTTCCTTATAGTGGGATTGATACTGGTTTTGGGACAAAATTGGTGGACTCCAAAATGTGGTGAGCACACAGATTTATCTAAAATCTAATTAAGCATGACTGGTGTGAGAGTTGCAATATTGTTGCAGTGGAAAAATATGGTACTTGAAAGTACCATTTAAATGCATATAAATTAATATTGGTATTAAATCAAACTTAGTATTTTTGTGGAATAAAAAGTAATCTTGCCAGTCAGTTCATTCAGGTAATGTTTTTGGCGTAAGCTGGAGCTCCACTTATGTGCAACAGTGACCTTAAACCTCGTGCAGTAGTTCAGGCTGATCCAAATTAAAGCTTACTAGAACTGCTCATAGCATTTGATTTCTCATTTTGTTTTTATGCAGAGTTCCAAAATATCTCACATCACTGTGGAGGGCACTTGTTGCACTGAAAATGAAATACACATTCCTTCAGCTCAGTGTTGTTATAGCTGAAAGTCAATATAGCTATATGTTACATGGCCAAAACCCAGTGAAATATAACTGGACTTATAATTAAGCCATTCTCACTTTCAATCTGGAAGTGACAGTTTTGGTCCTCACTGTTGCCATCGTTAGCATGCTAGAGAAGCTCAGGTGCATGTCCAGGGAACTCAAGATGGTCTTTTGTTCTAGCATTGTTGCCTTGCTAGATATATTTATTTTCCTTGTGAAAGTGTTAACTAGTTTTTATTCATTTGACTGAATTTGTCAGTGCTGATTTGACATCTCACCTCTTTTTTTTTCCACCCAATTTGCTTTCCTACTTGGATGTTTAAAAGCAAACTTGCTTGTGATATTATTTTGAAAACGCTTGATCTTATGAGCAGATTGCAGGAGGATGTACCTGGTATGAAGGTCAGCTTCTACAAAATGTTGCAGGTATGATTTTAAAATGTTTTATGAAATGTATCTGTGAACTTAAGGGTCACGGCACTACAGTAGTTTTAGTTATAAATGTTTTGCATGCTTATCTCTGAAGGAGTAAAGCTTCTAGGAAAACACAGTCCGTTATGCACAATTCCTAAAGGTTGTTTCACTATTCATTCTTCCAAAATAACAGTAGTTTGCTTTTGCTCCAGTTTTTTGGTTTTTTGGTGGGTTTTTTGTGTGTGGGTTTTTTTTTGTTTGGTTGGTTTTGGTTTTTTTTTGG
>JANRGV010000051.1:16570255-16588253 GCA_024734035.1 Alethe castanea
TGTTTTTATCAGTTCCTTTAGAAACCCTTTACCAGGTCAGCTTTAGCTCTTTGGTTTTTTTGGTAATGCATATGAAATCATATTTTAGCTGCCTGGTAAGAATTATCCTTTTAAGACTGCATTATGACTGCAGTTTGAAGGTAGCAAACTAGAAGACAATTACCACAACAATATAATTATTTGTGGAGTTGGTTGCTATTAAATATGTACATCTAATTTGGAACTTTGCATGGCTGAAGCAGTTTCTGGTGCCTATTGGTCAGATGGTACCTTAATAATTTACTTTATAGACGGAAAAGCAATCCAGACAGTCAAACACTTGCTGTTTTGGAGATTTTTTTCATTCTAGAATGGAAGTTTTGTCGTTTAATGGGTAACAAACAATGAGTTTTACAGTCCATGATTAATCTTTATAACTTCAGCTAGTGACCTTTTATGTTGAGTATCAAGCACTTGAAAACTTGCAGGAATTAACTAGCCTCTTAACCTGTTGTGTTGCCTTTAATGTAAAACATGATTTCAAATACTCAGAAGTATAAACTATTTTTAAAATCACTTGTCTTCCATGGACTTCAAGCTCAGAAACTTAGAAAGGCAAACTTTGAGAAGGTAACTTAAGTTTTGAATAAAACATTTCTGTGCTCATGGGCCTTGATATTGTGATGTTTTGGCAGTTTGTGTTTCGTGGGGTTTTTTGTTGACCAAATTAATTTCGTTTTTAGGATCAACGTCTGATTACGCCTTTGACATTTGCTTTAACATCAAACCATGGGGAGCGAGTCCAAGTGGGGCTTAAAATTCTGTTTGAGGCTGCACCCTTACCAGATTTTTCTGCCATAGTGTAAGTATTTTTGTGATACTCTGGTTAGATTTGACATTTTTATGGGCTTAGTGATATTCATGTTTTTTGGAGTACTATTTTCAGCTCATCAGAGACAAGAAACTATAAAAAAAAACTGTCTTGTTTCCGCTGTATGTGCACTTATGAGACAACAGTGATCCTGGAGGCCAGAGGAAGCCATTGCAATGCTGATGGTGTTCATTTTATGTCAGATTCTAGACAGCAGAGGAGCAATTGACTCCTGTCCCTAAGTGCTCATTTGTCTGAAGTCTGTGCTTGGAACTTAGGGTGCCTCTAGTATTCTGACTGTCAGATTTCTCTCTAATGAGCTCTGTCAGATGTGTAATTCTTCAGTTCCTAAAGCTTTGCTCACTGTTTTGCACTAGCTTCCAAAAACAGACTGGGATAAAACACAGCCAGATGGCAGTTCAGGTAGTATTTAAGGTGGTTTAACAAGGAAAAAATATTGAGAAACTGTTTGATGGAGTCCTTATTTCTGTAGATGCAATAAAATGCATAAAAAAATATTTTAAATTGTATCACAACCTGGAGTTGAACCTGATGTGTGTCAAGGCAACAAGAAACACCATTACATCAGCAGCAAAAGCCAGACATGAAAATGCGTGCCTTTCTTCTCAGTGAGGCAGAGGACCTGTTGACAAAGCGCATGGAAAAGGTTGACATACTGAATGCCTTGCTTGGTCTTCACTGATAAGGATTCCCAGAGGCAGAGCAATGTCCCTGAGAGCAATGGGAAAGCCTAGAGGAGGCAAGACATACTCTGGGTGGCACAGGGTCAGATTATGGAACATTTAAACTGACTGGGTGTACAGAGGTTGAGAACACATGACAGGATGTGCCCTTGAGTACTTAGGGAGTTGCCTGTTGTCATTCCAAGGCCACTCCAGAATGTCTTGGAAATTTCATGGTGATTGAGAGAGACTCCTGAAGACTAGATGAAAACAAACTTCTGTAACTTCTGTCTTTAAGAATGGCAAAGATGATCAGTAGCACTCTGAACTGCCCTTGGAAGAGTCCTGATGACAGGGCAAAGGAGGTGATCATTCCCCTCTGCTCAGCTGTGGTGAAACCACACCTGTAGTGTTGTGTCCAGGCCTGGGCTCTCCAGACAAGAGACAAGGCAAGAGAGATACAGACATCCTAGAGTGAGTCTAGGGAGGAGTCTGAGGTATGAGCATGTATTACACAAGGTGAGACTGCAAGAGCTGAGCTTGCTTAATTTTGGGAAGACTTGCAGGGTTCTTATCAGTGTGTTGAAATGTCTGATAGAAAAGAACCAAAGAGATGGAGCCAGGCTTCTCAGTGGTACCCAGTGACAGGATAGATATATTCACAAACTGAACTAAAAGAAAAAACATTTTAGATTTCTTTAAATATAAGAAAAGAAACCCTTTTACTGTAAGGGAAGGTCAAACTGGAAAATGTTGCCAGAGAAATTGTGGAGTCTTCATCCTTTGAGAGAGTCAAAACTGCAAGGCATAGTCCTGGGCAACCTGCTAAGAGAGGAGAGTTGAACTAGGTGGTCTGTAGATGGGCCCCTTTCAACCTTAGTTATTCTATAATTATATAGGTTTGTGGATATAAGAAACATTTTTATAATGGCCAGTAATAAATAGGGTGGCTGAAAGAATGAACGATCTGTACAATCAAATATGTCTGCAATTGTACAATGGAACAGCCAAATAACATATCTATAAATGCAAGTTAAAAATAGGCTATACTCACTTAGGAAGCAATTGAGACAGCACTTCAGTGAAGTGGTTGGGATAGCTTAGTAATTAAGGAATTTATCAAGAGCAAAAAATTTATAACTGCTGCCTCTAAAATCAGCTCCTTTGGTTTATAATCCTTGTTTAAAACATGTTATTGGTACCTGCCTTGAAAATACAAGCCCCAAATTACAACAAACACTGGTTAAAACTTAAAAAATGTGCTGTACACAATACGGTATTGTAAAATAGAATTGCAGACAAGGAAAAAATGAGGTTTATTGGTTGCACTCTGCCTTTTCTTTATTCAATCTTATTTTTATACCAAATAAAAGTTTTTACTAAATACTTTCTCAGTCTTCTTTGAGACAAACAGTGGCCTAGTTAAGTTGAAGAAAAACAGGTGAAATAACCTGTTTCTCCGATTCATAAGAGACATGATCTGTTGCTCAAAAAGAGCTGAGCACTATGGCCTTTCTGATGAGATTCTGTATTTGTCTCTGAAGATTAGCCATGACACTTTTTTTTTTTTTTTCCCTCTTTCTCTATCTCTGGCCAGTTTGAGCACATGCTCAGCACACATCTTTGTAATGTGTGCTAATTCAAATGTGACTAAATTTTGTTATGAAATTGTTCTCTTCAATCGTTGCAGTGCTATTTGTAGCAGGTTGTGTTAATAGCCTCATGTTTATACAGGCTGGGTGAAAGCATTGCAGCAAATAATGCCTACAGACAGCAAGAAATGCAGCACACAGCTAAGAGAATCCAAATGCAGTCACCTGTGATCAACACTACTTCAGTGAGGTGTTCTTCATCCTGTCTTTCAAATAATGAATCCAAAGCTTCAAATATCGAGGAATTAATACAAAAACTTCATTCTGGACTAGAGGTTAGTAGAATTTATATACTCTTGTGAAACATTTGACACTTCTTTTAAATGGAAGGAATGGAAATTAAAATCCAAGTGTCAGACTGCCTTGTGTGTAGCAGTTAGGTTTGGTTTAGATTCCTGTCTCTTTGGAACATACTCTTTTTTACTGGGATCCTGAGCAGAATTCAGAGATGCTATGTTGAGCTACACCTGAAGGTAAGGCTCCTTTTGGCTTAAAAGAACAGTATGCAAATTGGGAAAAGGTATAGAAAGTTTCTTGATAACAGCTTGATATCTGTATTAGTGGTATTGCCTCCAGCCTTTGCTTTGTAACTCTTATCTCTTTATTGTAACTGATAAATGTGAAACTCAGAGAGCTACCAATTCCAGTCAGATGCCAGAATAACAGTGAAAAAGGTCAGATGAGTCTTCCTTGGCTTACTTTTTACTCTGCCACTGGATGCTCTCATTGATCATCCTTTTCAGGACTGCATGTCACAATCTGTGGGTGCATTGCTGAGTTTATATTGATGTAAATCAGAGCAACCACAGGTGCCTACACAGCACTAATGCAGCAGCTTCCAGTAATGTGACAGAGTAAAAAGTAAAAAACCTGCTTTGATTTTTCTTTTTCAGTGGAAATAGTTGTTGATGAGTTGTTGAGTGATTCTTTTCTTAGACCTTCAATTAGTAATTCAAAATCAATATACACATTTACTTAAAATATCCAGTACTTGAGTTGTGCCTGTATATTGTGTGAAGCTCAAATGCCTGTGAAAACATTATTGAGAAAACACCTTTCATAGTATCATTTTTCAGAGAGAATGAAGGGAATTTCATTCTTCGAGCTTTTCTTAGAGTCATTTATATGTCCTTTAGATATTTTAAGTTTGCAAGTAGGAAAATAAACTCATGTTTCATACTTTAGGGACAGAAAAATGAGCTGAGAACTGGAGCTCCACAGGGTCTCCTGTTAATTTGTGAAAAGGATTCTTATGTAGTGGTTCAGGATGGTGCAGAGACAGTGGCTTTTCTGTAGGTGTTGAATGTATGAACAGCTGGCATAGTTTGCACGTGGTCATGCATCAGCATCTGTGAACAGCTGCTCAGAACTGGTGTTATAGCAGCACTGCCTAAGAGAAAATATCCTGAAATCACTGAGTAGCATTCTCACTTGACTCAGGCATATACTTTAATAAACATGTAGGACTTGTTGTGCCATACATGTCACTAGTAAGTCACTGGGTTAACACAGTACATTCTGTAGGTCCTCAATAGTATCCTTTCCAGCATCCTAGAGAAACTTTCCTGGGCCTTTTCTCTTAATCTGTATGTTGAGAAGACACAGAGTATGAACAAGGGGTTCTAACCATATGCATTTTGTGCTGTTAATATTAGAGCAGATTATTTTAGGTGTCCTATGAGGGCCCTAATAATTCTCCAGCATAGACCAAGGGGAATGATTTTTAAATGGTGATTTTACCTTTTTATAGTGCTGGACTGATAGTCTATCCTTAATAGGATAGACTCCTATTAAGCCTAACCAGTTCAATTGCTCACAAACTTTTCTCAAGGGCCAGGTGGATATCTTTGAGTTGAGAGCCTCAGATACAAAAATGACGATTCAAAAAGCCTAGTGGCAGGTGGAGTTGACAAAACTACTGAGCTCTTTAGGCACACATCACCTGTGTAAATAAATAGAAATTTCCAGTATCAGTAATTGGAAAATGTTTCCACAGATGAAGGAGCCTTTGGCTGATGTGAGGATATCTGACATAATGGATGTCTACGAGCAGAAGCTGTCAGCGTTAGCGGTGAGTACAGCCTAACGTGCATGGGGACACTGCAGTTGGTACTTTCAGAAAATGTTAATGAGAAATGTTCTCCCTATATGCAGTCCAAAGAAACGAGGCTCCAGGACCTTCTGGAAGTGAAGGCAGTAGCTCTGGCTCAGGCTGAGAGGCTGATGGCTCAGTACCGGTGTCAGAGAGCCCAGGCTGAGTCTGAGGTAAGTAGAGGAGCTTCAAGGTGTGACTGAGTAATGTTTGTCTGGGTAGCTTTGGCTGTGATTGCATGTGGAAACTATACTGCTTATCTCTGAACTATGCTTGCAAGGTAGGGCAATCTTAATTTTCACCATGAACATCCTGTTTTCCTTTGGATTGTTCTTTGGCACAGTTTTCTTTAATGTCCTTTCCCCTACAGGAAGTCAACAAAACCAACCTACTCTGCTCATTATTGTTTGTTAACCATTAGTGTTTATTCAGCAGTATTAAAAATTCATAAACCCACTTACTAGAATTCTCTATAGAATTTGCTGGTATATAAAGAACTGTTTCCTGTTTGTGCCTTTTGATTCACTGGTCAGAGATGAACCTCCAAATAAAGCTTGCTTTTGTAGAGTCTGTATTCTCACTGAAAAGTGAGAATAATTTCTGTTCTTTAAAGGTTATATTAAAGGTTATATAAAGATTGTGATACAGGTTACTAAATCCACAGCCAAAATGTATAATCTTTTACTTTGTTCTTCCCTCTTCCCTCACATTGTCTATAAAATGAGCTAAAGGAATCTAGTGAACCAATTAATTTGTAGTTAATATTAGGTGAGATAATTTATTCTTTTAATGTAGATGGTGACATTTTGGTGTTAGATCTATGGCCTCAAGCATGCCTAATACAACTTGAGAAACAGAATTGCCTTTAATGTATGTGGCTTCTTTTTTTTTTTTTTTAATTTTTATTTTGGGGGTGTCTTTCCACTCAAAGGCAAGAACTCTTGCTGCAATGCTGAAGGATGCAGAACGAAAAAATGAAGAGCTTAACGATTTGCTGAAAGCTCAACAGGTAGAATCTGAAAGAGCACGGGCTGATATTGAACAGCTCTTTCAGCACAACAGGAAATTGCAGGCAGTTGCTGAAGAGCATGAAGAACTAAAAAAATCCTCTCTTGATCTTCTTCAGAGGTAAGACATGTAGGATCTCTAAACAAGTATTTCATCTGAAAAGAGTTATGATGTCCTTTACTGGGCTAAGCTCATTAGAAGAGCAACTTTACATGCTGTATCATGTTCTTTATTTTTTTTTCCTTCTGTATGCTTGTCAATAAAGTTAACTTAAGTCATTCAGGAACTCAAATTTATGTTCCATTTAACATAGTTACATTTATTAATATATGAACATTCAACTTTCTGTGGAATGAGAACTGAGTTGTAGGTCCTGAAGGTCCAGTTCAGGAAATAGCACAAACTTTTTATAAAAAGGGAGCCTTGTTCTCTAAGACACAGATGCTTAATTTCTGTTAGCATTATACCATGCTCTCAGTATCTCTCTTTGATCTTACATGCTGTCTTGATGACATGCAGTTCTGGAGAAACAGCCAGTATCATTATGTTTGCATAATGTAGGACTTGGCATCGTTGCTCGAGGCTGTACCAAATTTGACTTAAATTAGGGAAAAGTAAGGTACGGAGGACGGAAGCACATCGTATGTCCTGAATTTTTTATAAGTGTTATTTCTTTGGGATCTTTAGCTGAAAAGAGTATGTGAGATGCACAAAGTACATAAAGATAGAAAATATTTGAAATTATAATGTGCTTTGGAAGAATAGAGGCTTAAAAGAGCTTTGACTTCTCAACTCACGTGAGCTGGTCTGGTCACTAGGTGTCAGCAAGGCAAAGGAACTGATAACACTGAGATCAAGTTTCTTGCTTAATAACGGGAACAAGCATTATTAGATAATTTTGAAAGCATATTGCTGCCAATAAAGGAGTCATTGTGGGAGGAAAATGTATAAAACTTTTTTCCATTACTAGATCTCTTGAATAAGTGCCTAGTATGGTCATTGTGGAAGTGCCTCCATTTTTGCTTGAATTGTATGCAGTCATACACTTTGTGAATATGTATTGCCTAATTCATAGGAAATAAATCAGCCTCAGTCTAGTATTTAGCAGTTTTAAATTCTCCAAAATAGGAACAAAACTTTCTAATCCTTACAATGTGTTTCTAAAACAAAAACTTACTTTTTTAAACAACCTTCATACTGCAAATATACTGTTTCTTAAAAACAATCTATTAACATCAGGGGATAGAATTTGCCTTTTGGTAGGAAGGTAGGAAAATGTTGGCTTAGAGCATGAAATCTGCCTCATAAAGCCTGTATTAATTACACACTGCATTGTCTTCAGTATGTTCAGTTTTTAGTATCACAAGACCAGGTCATAGAAGGTTACAGACTAGCTTAAAGGGTTCCTTTGAAGTTGACTGAGATACACAAACTGTTATAGATTAGCTCTTTGCAAATTTCTAAAGGTATTTATAGTTTTGTCAATTCCTAAAAGTTTTCTACTGGAGGGAAGTTGCTTCCTGATCAATAATGATTCAGGATATTTAAGGGATCTTCTGAAGCTTGGCTGGTTTGTCTGTTTTCTTCTTCCAAGTCAAGCACTGGAACAGGCTTCCCAGGGAAGTGGCTGAGTCACCATCCCTGGGGTATCTGAAAGATGTGTAGATGGGGCATTTAGGGACATGGTTTAGTGGTGGACTTGGCAGTGCTGGATTAATGGTTTGACTCAATGATCTAAAGTGCCTTTTCCAACCTAAATGATTCTATGATTCTAAGTACGTTCATTAAAAAAAAAAAAAAAAAAAAACAAACTCAAAAAATCTGACATGCTAACAGCCAGCTGTCACCAAAAAACACTCAACTGAACACCCTCCCCCTTCCAAAAACACCTTGATTGTTGCTTGAGGATGATTGCACAGATCATGCCAAATATTTTTATTTGAAAACTATTAAAGTAAAAGCTCTCTTCAAAAGCAATTACCTTTCTTTTGTAGGTATGAAACAACTGAAAGACAATATAAAGATCTACAGATTACATGCAATTCACTAAATAAACAAGTGGAAGCAATGACGAAATTAAATGAATCACTCAAGCAGCAGAATGACAGGTAAGTTCTGTTCAGTCCTTTTAAAGCAAGTCAAACAGTAAAGCTAAATTGCACTTTAGTCTCAGTTTTTCAACTGTGCTTTAAGTAACATCTGAGAAGTGAAGTTACAGGAAGCCAACGATGCTTCAGGATTGGATGTGTTGGATGAGAATTTGTGGTACTGACTTTGGTTTATTTTATTTGCTCCTTAATTGGTTGGAGGTGATGAGGAAATATTGGCAGACTTTATAACAGGAATAGAAAGATGATAACAGGAAGAGAAAGATGATGACCCAATTCTAAGGTGCACTTGGGAGAGTGTGGAGGTGTTATTTTGGTTGTTGTTGAATTCTTAAATGCTTTTATCACCCAAAGATTTCTGTGTATTCTCTTTTAGTCTGCAAGTGTTCTCTTAATGTTGTCAATTTGGGAAAAAAAAACAAAACAAGCAACCCTACTAAATGAACACGTTTGAAAGTTGTATTAGAAGTCTTGATAGGTGGTATTCTGCCTATGGTATATAAAACATCTATAAACTATAAAACTAGCATTACCTACGTCTTCTTGAGGAGTAATTGTAGTTTTTCCTTTTTGATGGCTTAAAATAGAGGACTCATATACCTTTCACCAATGTAACTAAGGAAATATAGGGCTCTTCCTTGACAAATTTTATTTAATGCATAACTTTTCAGGAAATGTCTTTAAAATATGTTCATAGGCAGGCCTTGTATTCAGTTGAGAAATAAAATGCTATTCTTGGTTTAACTTGGAAAGTTCACTTCACCCTTCCAGGCTCTTGCCTTGTCAGTAATCAGAGCAGTCCAAATCACTGCCTTGAGTTCTGATTCAGATGGAAAATTTTCATTCTGATAGATTAGTTTGCTACTGAATAAATTTGGCTACTTACATCTAATAGTAATAATAATATGCAGCTCAGGGTAGTTGGGGAGATACTCTGATGAAAGCTGACCCTTGTAATGCCAGTCTGGAGGAGCAATTTATTACATGGGTACTCTTGAACTGCCACAGAAATGGAGACTGTGGAAATACACATCCCTCACTCTTGCTAGAGGCTGCAGCTTCGAAACTGGCATATAGCAAGTGGATAAACTAGTAAACAAAAGCGACAGCAGATGCCATCTAGGCAAGGCAAGTGGCAAGTAGAATATGCCTTAGAAATTAGGCTGGTAATGGAAAAAGTAGATGAGCTTCAGAGAGTGTAAAGTGCTTATGTTAGAGCTATAGATGCCAGTACCTCTGTATTTAATGGGTGTGGAAACTGAGCATTACCTGAACTAGTGAGAACTGAGGCAGGCCTGCACACAAGCTGTGGCACTGTCTTATGGTGTGGTCACTTTTGAGTGTTGTGTGGCAATCCAGGAGATGTTCAGAATGGTATTTTTTGTGTATAGATGTCTTTGCAGGGATAATACCTGAAACAGGTTTTACTGATTGATTGTCTCTTCAGGAGCATTGTAAGAACTAAAACCCCAGCATCCTTAATCACTAATGGCAGGGAATTTTTGCTTGTATTGAATGACAGTTTTAGTTCTGCACAGTATTTTGAATTATTTGTGGCTGTGGTCAAAGGCACCAGTTTCTGGACTTTGTGCTCCAGCCTTTTCAGTAGTTCCTAGCATGGTCAGAGAAGGGCAGTGACTGTGTCATGGTGGCAGGAAGGAAATAAGATCTATCTCTGCTCACACCATGCACATTCATAGGCTTGATGATTTGAAGCTCTTGACAGCAATCGGAAATAATACAAAAATCATCTTAGCTTCTTAGGACAGAGAAATGGTGGCATATCTCATATTAATCATTAAAATTTATTTCTCTGCACTTTTAGGACTGCTGCACAATTAAGAGAAAGTGAAGATCACAGAAATGAATTACAGCAAAAGCTACAGGAGAGAGATGGCACAATAGAAAGTAAGTCACCTACCTAAAGGTCACTGAAGCTAGAGAACTAACTGCATTAACTAGATGTTGTTATTATGGGCTCTAGATAAGCTGCTATATCTTACTGAGCAACTTGTAAGCCTTAAAAATTGGCTACAGATACATAATTTAATTGTTGAATGAAACAAATACAAATTTTAATTTTTCAGAAAGTATGCATGAAGTTGATTTCCCAGACTTCACTGAATCTCTTCATAGCATGTCCCTTCAGGATCTTCTTGCAACCTGTCCATTAGAACTATTTTCTGTAGGAACTGGAAATTAGAAAAGCTTAATTTAACTCTCTCTGCAAATGACTGGAAGCAACAACTAAAATTTAGCAGTAGGTGGCACTACTCAGTAATTCAATTAGCAGCCATGTTAGGTCTAAAAAAAAAATTAATTAAAAAACCCCTTGTTTCCCAGACCAATGCAGTATCTGTTTTCTGAGTTGGCATCCAATCTTTTAATGTGTTTGTTTTCTTAAGCCTTGCAACAGAATATAAATGTTCTAGAAGAAAAAATAAAAACTCAACAGAAAGAAAAAACAGATATGGAACAAACTATCAATATTCTTAGAAAGGAATTAAGTGAAACACAGCAAGCAAGGGAAGAATTGAGTGTCAAGGTAAGGAATTACTTGCACCTCCATTCCTGAGACTGGACTTTTAGGTATCTGTTTAATTAATAGAGTTGGTAAATCAGTATTTTGGTGGTTAAGTACCTAAAGTTAGGTACATTAGTTACCCTAGAGTAACTGATGTAGTAGTGGACAAGAACAAATTTTCTCAGCTTTAATTGTGTACTTCTTGAGTTTTAAGTCAGGATCAAGTTCTAATGAGCCTCTGCGAGGCATGGTGTGTGTATGTAATATTGGGAAGGGAAAAAAACTTGCCAAACCTGTTAAATAACAGGCATAATGTTAAATAACACAGTGTAACAAATTCCTCTTCAGTAGTTTTGACTACTGAAAATGTAGGTCAGCTTGCTTTCCCTCCCTTTCTTGCACTGAATTAAGATACATATGTATGCACCAAAATGTACCTGGAGTTCTTTTGATCACTGAAATTCTAACCAAAAAAAAAATTTTTATCTCCAAGAAGAAGTGTCTTTTTTCAAAAGAGGGACTTTGACTGTATCAAGTTAATAGGATGATGTTAACAAAACAAAAAAACAGAAAAAACATCCAACCAAAAACAAACAAACAAACAAAACAAAAACCCCACAAAATAAATCCCCTAAGCTTCAGTACAGCCTACGTGTCCTTGACTGCAGGTAAGGCTCCCTCTAAAATCACAAGGCAGAGACTCATTTTACTTGCAAACTGATCAGCAGATGCAAAATGTGCAGTCTGACAGACACATTTCCTGTATTTCCATTTCCTGGAAGCAAAAGCTTAATCTCCTCAGGCAGTATCATCCAGTATATAGCAATTTTTTTATGGTTTTTTTTTTGGTTTTTTTTGGTTTTTTTTGTCAGTAAATATTTACTGGTGGGGTGTTTGAAATGAAATGTAGATGGTAGCACAATGATAATAAAGGGGTTGGTGCTTTCCCATGGTTTCCAACATTTTGCAGTGTGGCAGTAGCTGTAACCATTCATGTGCACTGACTGTACAGCTGAGGGGGATTTCTGAAACAAGCTTGTAATGTTCAAACTGACTTTTAATTACTTGCTTAAGTTCATCACCAGGCCATTCAGCTTTCACAGTGTTATGTGGTTTTCAGTTGGTAATGGAGGAAACTATAATATTTTGTTTGTTTCTGCAGGCATCTTCTCTGGAAGTTCAAATATCCAAATTGGAAGGATGCTTGGCAGAAAAAGAAGCGCTTGTAAATCTGCAGAAGGAAGAATTGGACAAATACACCAGCATGCTTTCAGTAATTCACAAACTAAGTGGTGGCAAGCAGAAACAGTGAACCTCAGTTTGTAGGGCTCTGTTTCTTGTGCTTTGTATTCTATTTGGTGAGCTAAATTATAGGAGTGACTGCCAGCTTTATACACAACACATGCAGTTTGGTTGCCTTTTTCCATAATGCATTATTGCTTAGAAAGGTCAGCAACAAAAAAAAAAAGTGTTATCAGAGCTGCTAAATTAAGGGGTTTTGTTAGAGTTTTGCAAACTCAGTTGGGAAAGAAACTGTCAGTGTAATGAGTTAAAAACTTTTAGTACCAAAGTAAATTTATAGACATGGGTTCTTTCTCTTTAAATCTCTTGGTCATGGGGAAGGGGTAAGTAAATGTTGGGAGAGATTTTGTTTTTTGGATTTTCTTCCTCTTTTTCTACCAGTAAGTGCTCGAGTAAACAAATTCTAGTAGGAAATGCCAAGCATGTTAATAAGTAAATTGATAAATATCAGTTTGACTTTGTCAAATGGTGGAATGGGAGGGAAAAACATTAAGCTGCTTACCAGAGTAAGGCAGCAATAAGGTAGGTACATGTCTGCAGAAAATGGCAAATTAATTTTAACATTTATGAGACGGAATCCAGGTTATATAAATATTGATTTTTTTTCTTTTCCCACTGGAAAAATGTACTGTTTCAATATGCTGTTCTAAGCCAAGTGTAGCTGAACTCTGGCTTGCATAGCAAATAAATGCACGGACACATCACGACATTTTGACAGCATTTCTGTCTTCTTCTGTGGCAGTACTTTTCCAAATGGTAATGAATAGTGGCTAATAGAACTAGAAAATAAATTGATGTCTGTTTAAAATTTTGTTTAAAACATACATCTCTTTACTGTAAATAACCTAGAGATTTATTTACTTAATCCATGCAAAGAAATACCTGTGTAAGGGTCTTGACTTTTAGGCATCTTGATATTACTAGTTCTGTAATGAAGTTCCCTCTGCTGTTTTCATATTTATGTTGTGTGCCATATCCACTGTGCTATTGGACTTTTTTTCCCTTTCCCCACAGGCTCTCTCATTTAGTGCAGGGAGTAGCTGCCACCAGCACAAAAAACAGCTCTGCAATAGTCGATTTTTAATTATCTGCATCATGTCAGGTTGTCAATTGCATGTTCTACAAGCAGAGACTTTTGTGCTGTCTTCCTTCTGAGCATCCTCACGTCTCAACATCAGGCACTCCAGTACTTCTTATCTGAAAGTAGCTGCCTTTTGCTCTACATAATCTGGAGAAAGTTTTCGTTTTAGCATGTGGTTCTAGATGGCTTTGTATGTTATTTCATTCATGCCAAAAAATACCCTTAAATGTGTATATATTTTTTTGTACTATGTATTTTCTGTGCTGTCTATTTCACTTTTGGTGTACTTACTGGGAATAATGACACAATAAAGGGTTTGGAGTTGGTCTTCAGTTCATCACCTGTTGTGTTGTCTTCTTTTTAGCACTCCTCTTTAGTCTTGATTCTGCATCCTTTGATCTTTTTCTATTTCCCTAGTGGTTTATTTTAGGCTTTCACTGTCCCCTTCTTCTCCATCTCTTCACCTCTCTTTCACCACTGATTCCAACAGACAGTGCCTACCATTTGCTTTTCCCTGGTGAAGTCTGTCTTTCATTGAAATTAGGAAGCTTTCCTTGTGTGCTGTTTGGATCTATTATTGGAGCCTTTCCCACCTCTGGGCTAAAACAGGCTGTGTGTGGAATGGTACTCTCACTTTTGAATAAAATGCAATTGATCATCCTCACCTTACATAGAAGATGGAATGGCAAGCTTTACCTGAACCTATTCCCAGCTTCCATTGTCCCTCTCACCCCACACTGATCTATGAAAGACAGAACTTTTTATTAGTAGTGGTAGTAGTGTGGCCAAAATGTCTGTGCTGTGGTATTTGTGCTAGCACATGCAACTTAATGTAGGCAAAAAACCTTTTCCTCCCAGCCTTATGGAACTTCAGCTGTTATTTTCTTAACTTCAGGATAGGTTAATATCCTGCACAAACAGTAGGAATTTGGAGCTTTACAAACTGAAAGCACAGCTTTGCTGTAGCAATTAGAAAGTGATCCTAAATGTAAGGGCTGGTAAGGAGGCCTGTTTTAAACAGGCAATCTAATAAAGAGCTGCTGTGATTTTCAGCAGATTTTCCAGGAAGTGCTTAGTGCTCATGGTGACCAGCAGGTTTTATTTAGTGATGGCATAAACAAAACATAAAAATCTGAATAAAGAAATCTAGAAACCACTTATGCTATGGATTCAGCAGTGCTAAAACTGTTAGTTGTTGTCAGGATTTATGCCAGCTCTTTTTTTGCTTACAGTTTTCCTTATTCAGAGGGACATGTCTAGAATGATCCAGCAGTGCACTTGTCTGGAATAAGTGCAGGCCAAAAATGGGACAGACTCCACCAAAATTGTAACACCCAGCTTTAAAGGTTTGGTTCAACATTCCTGTGAAGCTGGAAGAAGTTCTCTGCTCCTTTTTCTTAGAGCTTATTGTTAGCAGCCAAAGATGAAGTATTTTTAGACGAGTACTTATTTCTTCAAAAATGCTTTCAACCTTGCAAAGTTGGTTTATATATAAATAAACTCCTCCATCCGTTCCCATCTGGTTACTTTGAAATCTTCAGATCTGTTCACTGAAGCATGCTTCCTTTCCATCTCCCTCACCAATTTCCCTTCTGCAGAGTGATGAAATTAGGAACAGTCTGCTAGCTTTATGTCCCCAGTGACACATCCTTTTCTCTCTACGCCAGTCCAATCTAAATTGGATCCTTTCCTAGGAGTACAGGGAAATGAGGGGTGAATAGGCTGAGTGATGCCACACTGGAAGCTGTATAGCTGTTGATGTAAATACCCTGGGAGTCCCACGCCAGGGCCTGAATGGCAGTCTGGGTTGTTCTACTCAGCTGTATCCACAAGGACATCCATTCCAGAGCAGAAGTAACAAGGTGGCATGAACCTCATTTTTATGCCCAGCTTCTGTTTAGATCTGCTGTGCCTGAGGTTCTCATGGTTGCGATATGTTAAACCTTTCCTAAGGAACAACCTCGTGTTCCTTCTGACATGTTGCTCTGTGACCTGAGATTGCCTGATGATCTTGGCTAAAGAGCTGCTTAGCTGGAAGATTTTGTCTTGCTGTGAATGATTCCTGTAAAGGGCAGTTACTTAGAGGAGCCAGCTGGGTCCATTTGTGTGTTTCATGCTCAGCATCACAGTTGAACCTCTGTGTTTCCTCTTATGCCAGCATGACTTTACCCACGTGACTTTTTAACTCAGCTTTAAAAGCCAATTTGAGTGCAGAAGGTGGAATTTGGTTTGGGTTGGGGTTTTTTAATGGCCATTAGCTTTTTGTCTAAAAATGGGAACTCAGGGCTTATGGGATCCGTTATGTGATGTGTTGCTACCAGTGTATAGTCTGTCTTCCTGACCCATTATTTTTGGGGTATGTTGGATATTGAGCAAACATTGCAGCCACTTTGAATTTTGCCAACGATATATTTGGTGTGGTTATGGAGGATGCCTTTGGAAATGGAAATGTGCAAACTCCTGGTATTTAACTATTAAAACATTTGTGGTGTTTGCTCTACTGTCCCATCTTTCCAGGGGAAATGTGTAAGAGCATCACTGTGTTGCATTCCTCTACCAGCATCTTCCCTTCTGATCAGAAGGTTTGTGGAGAAACCCCTAAAAAGGGAAAGGAATGTAACAAAACTATTGGGATACAACTTTCTCCTTTAGTTAGCCTTATGTATTTTCAATGCTGACTGGGGAGACAAAGAAACAAAAAAGACACTGTTGGGGATAAAGCACCTGGCTGTGAGGAAACGTCTGTGGGTTCTCTTCCCACATAACTTAAGTGTGGCAGTGCAGGCCCTGGCCCAGCTTGGAAAATGGACAGCAGAGACAAAAGGGACCACAGACTAGCCAAGAAGTCTTAATGGCAATAGGAAGTATTCAACCTCTTTGTATTAACTGTGCATCATTGTAAAACTGAATCCAAAGCTGCTGGGGCAATGGCTGAGCCTTTGCATGACCTTGAGGAAAGCAGGTAGTGAAACACTTTATTTGGTGTATGGAGGCAGGAAGGAAGAAGGTCCAGAGAATCCTGAAGTATGTTTTGGAGTGAAGTATCTTTTCAGCCAGTACCCAATCAATCTCAGTCCTGAGCACAGCATACTGTGCACATGTGTGATTCAAAGCTCCAGGCTTTCTCCTTAATGAAAGAAGTGACAAGCCAAGGACAACATGTTACTTGGCAGTGGGCATTGTACTCTTGTTGCTTAGATGGACTTTGAAAGCACTGGTTGCTTGCAGGGCATTAAAACATCTTTTCATTCTAAAGCTGTGCATCAGAAATCATCAGTGTTAGAGAAATGTGATGGAGGTGGCTTGCACAGTCCTCATTGCAACATGGCAAGCCTAGGGAGACAGAGAGCACAGTTTTATTTGTTTTTCTGAGACATTTCCTGCATTGCCTGTACTCTGGGATAAAGAAAGAAGAGAGTACACGGAAAGGGGAAATCGTGTCACCAGATCCCAAGACAGGAGTGAAAAACTCCCAGATTTCTTTGACTAAGCTACTGTAGTATCATAGTTGACTGCAGTTTTCTTTGAAAGCAGCTGGCTCATGTTACAGAGACTCTAGTCCAGCCTGTGAGTTGCCACAGAATAGGCACTGATTAAATTCCAAAGGATCTTGTACATGTTTGAAAGGGTTATCTCTGCATGCAGAACAAGCACCTCATACTGCTGGGGTCCCCCTCATAGCAGGGATGGCCAGCCCTTGATTTACCCATATGTAGCTAAGCCTTTACATGAGAGAACAAATACTGGTTAAATGCTTCTTCAGAGTAACTGAGCTAACAATCTGGTTTAGGTTTTTTATACTGAATTAAATTATTAAAAACTAATTTTGTAATCAAGCAGCACTTGTTTTGATTCAGTTTTACTTCAGAATAATCTATCTGGGTGTGTTATTTGTTTATTGAATTTTGAAATTGAATTACAGCTATGTTTTACAGCACAGCCAGGATGTCCTATAAGGAAATATAAGGCTATTGTAGTTGAAAAAGCCAGGGACTACTGATAAGCCTGATGTTAAAAGGAAAAAAAAAGTCCAGTGGTGATCAGTTACAATATATTTTGTTTAATCTTGGTTGGAGTGTGGGGACCATCTCTGCTTGCTCATGTGTCATGGTGAGTGCCTTAATTGTTCCTCTTTTTATCCTTTGAGGCTAAAGCTGAGGAAAATATCTTTGGTTTATTTTTGTCATGTATCTAGTGATAGGAAGTGAAGCTAGTTTTGAAAGAAGCATTTAATTTTCTTACTTATATTCCGGATGAGGTGAAACAATGTAAGTTTTGTTGTGGCTTTCTAAAGCAGCGGGAAATCTCAGAGTTACTGTGTTCATTTCAGTATCAGTTGAGCAGTTTCAACACCAAAAAACTTAAAATATGCTTTGAGGCATTGTGCTATTGATGCCCTGAGTGTTAGCTTTTATATTTTTCAGATTCTCTTAGTGTATAATTCTCTCTGTTTAGTGTGTAACTGTGAAACTTCATATTAGGTGTTAATAAGTTCTCTTCACAGGGTAGTTGGACAAAACAATCCCTTCCCAGTTAGAGAATCAAGGACACCCATTACCTAAAAAGCAGAAACAACAGGAAAGTGAAAGGGGCAAGCCAAGGGCCTGAGACTTCATAACCTGGGCTGTGGTTGGACAATTGACCCCAATATGTAGATGAACCAAAACTTATAAAAGTGTAGAGACTCGTGATCAGGAT
>JANRGV010000051.1:16588353-16611280 GCA_024734035.1 Alethe castanea
GAGTTCTTTTGCCTCAGTCTTCACTGGCAGTCAGGTTTCCCACATCTTTCACATCCCTTAACCTCTGGGTGGGTATAGGGAATGTGAAGTCCCACTATTGTGTTTTCTCCCATTTTGTTTTCTTCTTAGTAAGTGTTGTAGAGATATGTGCCAATGCTTAAGTTTTGATTGGGTAAACTAATTTTTTCCTTTAAATTTTGCAGGAAAACTTTGTAGACCCTGCAGCATACCTGCTAGCCTAGGTTAGCAATCTCCTCATCCCTTGAGTACCTACGTTGCCCTTAGAAGAGAGCAGTTACTCCTCTCAGGTGGATTAAGTCACCTTTCAAAAAAACTTTTTTTTCTCTTGATCAATAACTGGAGACATGGAAGCATCCTGACCTGAGACCTGGCGTCCTAAACTGTATTTCTCAAATTAAGCATTTAAGTGTATGGTAAGATGTTATGGATTTTGATATATAGTCTTTCCTAATTAGAATTGCAGGGGAATTAAAGAAAATTATAGTAAATGTTCTTTTAAAAATAATGTAATGTGAGGGATCATTTAGATAAAATTTATGTTTCTTCAACTATTCCTTCATTTCTCTATTTTGGCTTCCCCTCAAGTGGTAATTCAATCCCTAAAAAAGCTTCTCTTACCCAAAAAAAAGCATATTAAAAAAAGTTATTGACTTTTTAGTTCTTAGCCTCTTTAGTCTCTTGACTGTACTGAAATCTAGAAACCCCATTTCCCTTCCTCAGATTGTCTCCTGGGTTTATAGCACTGAATCTCTCTGGAATTTTCCCTTGACCTTAATGGCTGCAATTAAATGTTTTTCTTTCACTCTTTTCCTTTTCTGACATCCTTACTGGATCAAGGTTCTTTCTTTGGACGCCTCTTTTTCTTTCCATTTTCTTTTATTCTCTGATTCCCAATGATGCCTTGGGTTTTAGCTTTTATATTTTTCAGATTCTCTGCTTCTTGGTATGTAACTCTGAAACTTTATATTAGTTGTTAGCAAATTTTCTTCACAGGGTAGTTAGAGAAAACAATGCCTTCCCAGCTAGAGAATCAAGGACAGCCATTACACAAAAAGCATAAACAATGACAAAGGGAAGGGGGCAAGACAGGGGGTTGAGACTTCATGACCTGAAGCTGTGGTTGGACAATTGACCCCAATATGTAGATGAACCAAAACTTATAAAAGTATAAAAACTCATGACTGGGATCCATCTTGGATTTGATTTGGGTGTAGCCTCAACCAGGCTCTTGCTCTGCCCAAGGTGTATCCTTTCAATAAATACCTATTTTTTCCATTTTGCTCTGTCTAGTCTGTTCCAGGTCAGCCTTTCCAGGCATCACTGTTGCTTCAGCTGTGCTCTGCAAAGACCAAGTAAATGCCTTCATGCCTTTCACAATCCAGAAGTCATTTTTGTTGGGGAGGGGTGTGTATGGATATGCTGGGAAACAGCAGCCTCTCCAGTTAGAGTCTGGCCAAAGTGCTCTGTATTTTTAGGCAAGGTGTGCTTAGATTTCACAGTCTCTGGGCTGGCTGATGCATGCTACCCTCCCAGATGGCTGCTCTCCCCAGAGAGGTTAAACCAGAGAGTCTCCAGAGGCTGCTCTGCTCTGGAGTGCCATGCCAGAGGCTGCTCCTGCCTCTCCCTACATGAGCAGAACGGGGCTGCAGCCCCTAACTGCTCAAAGGCTGCTCAGACAGTGCTCAAACACTCCCAAAGGAATGGCATGAGTCTGTCAAGGGAGGTTTAGGCTGGATATTAGAAAAGGTTCTATCCCAGAGGGTGGCTGAGCACTGAAACAGGCTCCCCAGGGCAGTGGTCACAGCACCAGCCTGACAGAGCTCAAGAGTGTTTGGACAATGCTGTCAGGCACAGGGTGTGACTCTTGGGGTGTCCTGTGCAGGGCCAGGAGCTGGACTCAGTGACCCTTGAGGGTCCCTTACAACTGAGCATATTCTGTGGCTGTGTACATGCCAAGATATGCCTGCCTGTGGCTATTGAACCCCAAGATAGAGTATGTGGTGTGCAGCCTTTCTCAGTCACTCATTTCTGTGGGGTGCTTACTGTTGCAGTATCCACATGCAATTGCCTTCATGGTACCTACATGCATTGGGGTAAACTGCTGATTTGGGGCTACTTATGTGGAAAGTTGAAAACCTCCATTTGTTGGTCCATAGCACTTCACAGCTGCGTGCATGGGTGTGTTTCCATGGTTCCAGAGGCTGGTCCTGGTGGCTTTGGCTGCAGCTCATGCATGCTGTACTTTCATGTGCTTCCACTCAGCATTTCCATGCAAATCTGGGGTTTCAACCTCTAGCTACATGGGAAATGCAAACAGTTATGGCAGCTGTCTGTCTAAAAGCTGGTGTAAATGGCTTGCTTGCTATCACACAGGTACTTTGTAGTGAAGTCTCCCGGCATACTAATGGAGCAAGCAATTACTTGAATCTTAAAACCATCTTGCTTTTCCCACTTCTGACTCAGACAGAAGGCAGCTTCTGCAACAGAGTGGAAAGGGACAAGCAGACAGCAGAGTCTCCTTCACCACCTGACTCTGCCTTCCTCCCCACGCAGACCTATCTCATATGCAGAATGAGGCAGAGCCCCCAGGGGAAAAATAGCATCTAATCACAGCCCTGGAAGCAGAGCGCTTATGCATGCAGGTGCTGGAGCGAGGTCACACAGCCTCCAATTTGTGTTCTATTTCTGAAGCCTGGAGTACTCAAATGACATTTTTCTTTCCCTCTTTCCCTTCTGCTCCCAAACCTTGTTTATTATATGTCTAACTACTCAAGGACTGATGATTCTGTCATGTTTATTCATAAGTTGGTGAGAAGAAAGGATAGAAGCTAGACCTAAGCTACGGTCAGGATTTTATTATCTTACCAACTCTGCTTGCAAGGGAGGATGGCAAGGGACCATTGCTGGAGGGTGAAAAGCCTTTTGGCCGAGTCCAAGTGAGGGAAAATCCAGAGCTGCAGCTCTCCAGGTGATAACTTTGCTGTTTGTTGGAGAGTAATACTTGTTAAGTCCCTTCTATCTTTCCTTATTAACCTGCTGAGATAAAGCTGGTGTTTTATGTAAATAAGTTTAAGAGGGAAAGTGTTTAATAGTAAAGTATTAGTGTTTAAATCTGTAAGAATTCTACCATTGCGTGTGATGCATGTAATTTAAAAAACTATCCATGGATAGAAGGATGTAAGAGTGGGGGTTGTCCCACAACCTAAGAAGCATGGGGCTTGTCTTACACAAACTAGAGTGTCCCCTACACCAACACCTCTCCAGAGTTCTTCCATTTCTCAGAACTTAAAGTTGAAAGTAATTAGAGGAGAGATAGAATGAATGGTCCTAATCTTTGGGAACTATTTTCCATTCGTTGAAGTGTGATAACAATTTTATATCAGGTAGCTGAAGTCTGGAATTAGTCTCTGTCTGTTGTTCAGTGATAACATTTTCCTGGGTTTCTCCCAGACTCATAAAACGTCATCAGTCCCAGGAAAATCTAACAAGGACATGCGCTTGGATGAGAACTCTGCTGGACTGAAATATTAAACAATGCCCATTCACAGCACTGATAGAAACTGGTAGGTTTTTGTTGGATAGTTACACTCATGCCTCACAGCTCAGGGATTCCATAGGCCACTGATGCCAGCTGGGCTCTGGTAAGTTTTGGACTCGGGCATTTAGGTCAAACCTGTTTTAATCTGTCTAAAATAGTTGCTTTCCACAGTTCATGCATATGGCCAGCTTCCCTTTCAGTCATTCTGTGAAGTACTGTGTAGCAATTAAAAATATCACAATAGCTTTAGGCTTTTTCTTGGTCTCTACATATTCCTCTATGCAAAGGTCTCTGTAACCTCTTTAGGGCTTTCTGGGGAAGGAGGTGAGTTTTTTTTTTTTTTACAGGTCTGTAGTCTAAACTGCCATAATAATCTTTTATTTTATATATAAACACCACTATTTACCATAAAGAGGTCAACAACTAAAGTACTATTTGCTGCATGCCCTTTTGAGGTAATCTTTGCTGCTTGGCTCAGCCCTTCAGAGTACATGTGTTCCTCCTTCTTTGCACTGTTTTTGTTTCCATAAAGGGCAAGAAAGGATGTGTTTATTTTTACTCATTTAGGAAGGGATAAAGCTTATATCAGATCTGGGGCTTGAGTTCAGCACTTGAGTAGCAACACTTACAAAGGCTGATCAAGACAAGCGAAATTGGATTTTGTTATCTTGTGTTAAAGGCTCAGGCATGCTCATATCTTTAAAGCATTAAAAGCTAAATGTCCTTAGATTCAAAATTCTTTAGGCAGGAGAAATGCTAATGTGAATGTTAGCTACAAGCCTATTTTGCTATGAAACTCCATTAACTCGTTGAAAATGTTTTTGCAACACCTTAAAGCTATTAATACCTTGACTAAGAAATTTGTCTGGAGATATTACTGCACACTGATGTAGCATTTTTAACAACCCTGCCTAGGAAAGAGAATATTGGCTGGTTTACACAGACTCAAGTGGCTCGATAAGTGGGTAACAGATGCATGTGACATGTTGGAAAACCACTTAGAGAACAATAGCCAAGGTCACTCCTTGTCATGTCCGCAGCGTGTGGCAGAACTGCGGAGCCAGCACTCCCTCTCCTGCTCTTGCAGAACTTGTGAACTCCTCTTCACAGAACCCTGCATAAATGGATTGCCTTCAGAAGAGGAGGACTCGGTGGCAGGAGCTGGTTACTATGGCTCTGTGCACTGCTCACTCTAAATGGAGGAATCAAGCCAGCAATTCCTGTATACATCAGCTGTATTTGTGTATGAAGGAAGCTCATTGCCAGCAGCTGTGTGAAGGTGTCGTGATGAAAATCCGACTTGGCTCATGCCACTCAAGGACTTGGTGACTTTCATGCCTGTAAAACAGGGCAGAATGAAAACAGCAAAATCTATGGGATCAGCTCCCTCATCCTCCTTAAGCCTTTGTTTTGCTCTGCAGAGAAGTTTCTTCTTTTCTGTGCCCCTAGTGATCATAGAACACAAAGATCATAGAAGCACAGGTAGGAAGGGTCCTGAAAAGATCATCTGTCCACCTTCCCATGGGAAAGGGAGCCTAGGTGGGATTGTATAGCACCTGGTCCAACCACATCCTACAACTTTCCAGCAGTGGGGTCTCTCCTCTGTCCCTGGGGAAGTTGTTCCACTGGGGTGGAAATGGCACGTCATGATGCTGGCATGGAAATTATGGAGGTGCTAGCAAGCCTGGGCTCTGGGGTACAGAAAAACCACTCCTAACTGTGCTAGGTTCATAGTCCAGCCTGCAGCCAGCCACTGACTTGTTGGGCTGTCATCAGAGCCACTTCCCCTTTGTCAAATGGCATTAGAAATCATCAGTGAAGGCAAAAGTAGCCGTGGGTGGTAAGACATCTGTAGCACAACCACAGGCTTATTTTTTTTGCTTACAAATTTAAAGTCCTTTGTCTTTCCTTTTTGAAGCTACCCACTGAAGCTAGAGGTCCTGTGGAGTACCTAGCAAATTTTGTTGCAGGGTGGCTGTTGCTGGCTACCACAGGGGCCATTGATTTCCCCCTTTATCCAGTGCTGCAAAAACAGGTAAGTTTGATAGGTGAGGGGTTAAACCAAGGCTGTTACCACCAAAGGCTTTCTGAAGCTCTTGTTCCTGTCTCCAGTGCCCAGATTTTCATGCAAGTGGGAGCAGTGGGCTTGGGTGTGCTCAGCAGGTGGTTTGTGGCATACAGCCCAAGCCAATGGAGCACTTCTACTACCTGCTGTCACTTGTAATTCCACTGTTAAGGGTGAAGAGGGTTTTGCACTTCAAATAGGGGCTGGATCTTTAATCCCAATGGAAAATAGAGCATATTTGCTGCAGATGTAAGAGCTTGCCTTTTAAAAATTAAATAGGTTGTTGCAGTCTACAAATATTTTAATTAGCCTGAGTTCAGATTAATTAAAAACTGTCATTTAAAGAATTAAGCGCTTGCAGGTTTTACAGAGTTTTGGATGATCTTAATGGAATAAAAAAGACACTTGGAACTTTCCACATAATTAAAAATAATTGAAAACTTCTGCCTGCATGTATATGAATAAATCAGCTAATAATTAAGCTAAGTTATTAGCAGTGGCTGTATTTAATGCTACATCTAGAGTATAGCCTAAAAAATTTTAACTAGTTCCACCATGAAATTGGAAATAATGCAACTTACCATCAGTCTTCTGCAGTGGCTGGAATGTCACTCTTATGGGGAGACAGAGAAGACACAGACTTTCACTGGTGGATTAGCTGTGTCACTTAACTTTAGTCTTTAAAGGTTAAATGGCTTAATGGTTGAATGGCTTGCATGTTTCTGCTTGAAATGTCCCCCCATACCACTGAGACCTTGCCTGCTGCTGGGAATGAGGGAGAACCACAGAGAATATTTGGTGCTGGTAGGATCCCTCCAGCATTTCTGTGTAAGTGTTCTCCCTTTAGAGAAAAAAATGCCCTAACCCATATTAAAAGCCAAACCCATGTGGCTTTTGTTTGGGGCTGCTTTGTGTGAGGCTTCAGTCAGGCAAACCAGGTGCCAGCCTCTTTGGGGTTGGTGACTGCTGGTTGTCTTATTCTTCTCCAGTGGCTCTGCCTTTGAAATAGCACTCTGCTGCTTCAGGAGGACAGAAATCTTGTACAGGAGCCCCAGCTGGTGCCTCTCATTCAGTCTCCACACAGACATTTTGAAATAGGAACTTCCTGAAGGGGAAGAGAAAAAAAAAAAACCTGATAAAATGAATGAATGCTAGTGATTACTCATTCAATGAATCCAGAAAGGTGGAATCAGCTGTAAAAAGGCTTGTAGGAATACAAGCAGATGCCTGAGTCACAATCTGTCCTCACTGTGCCTCAACACGAAGAATTTTTGAAGGCTGTAGCTGCATGTTTCTTAATTCAGTTGGGTTTCTTTTTATCTCATCTCTTAATTTCCTGGATTAGTGATGCTTGATTGGAGGCTATTGGAGGCAACATCATTGTCATATTCCTAACTGTTATTCTGTCCTTAGTATTTTACTTCAAGCTGAGTACATAAATGCTGGGCTGGATTTACTTAACTGGCTGATCAGAAATACCATTGGTGTGGGAGTGTGGTGTATATATACTCCCTGTATTTGCATTTTTAATATTAATGATCTGTTCTTATCATCAGTTCACACAGAATTTTAAGCTTTTATTTTATTTAGGGACTCTAATCCTTTATGCCTAGGAAGATATTCTCTTAGCAAGTACTGGATTCCTGTTTTTTTTTATATTTGAGATCTCCAAAGAAACTCTGATAAATATGGCAAGTGCTGAATCTTGTGAATTATGTCAGTGCTTAATATCTTTAGTCAGGCTGCAGTAGGTGAAGTGTCCACACTTGTTTCAGTGAGGGGTTCATTTTGGGGAGGAAGAGGGTATCTTTGAAATGAATAAAGTAGGAATAAGATTGAAACAAATCTCTTCTAGCTATTCTTTTCTGCCCATATCTGGTTGTCTTGTTTTGTAAATGTGGAACCACAGGCAAGGAGGTCTGCTGGTGTTCTGCTTCTGCCATGTGCTTTCCCAAGCCCAAGAAGGGAAAGGTGTGCAGGGAGATCACAGGTCACCTCCTAGAGCATCTTGTCCTTAGGTGAGGGCAGGGACAGAGAGGAGATGAGTCTGAGGAAAACCAAATGCTCTGAATTTGCTGAGGTGTGGCTGAATGACTGATCTGGATTCTCTTTGAGTGCCCCCTTGTCCCCACACATCCGTGCTCCCCATGCTGGACAGGGGGACACAGACAGGAACCCCATCCAGTGAGGGGGCACAGTGCAAAAAAACCTTCCTGCTGCTAATACCTCTTCACTCCTGGTTCTGATAACAGTGTAGGAGACACTCAGAGGAGATAAGAGGGTTATGGCAGGCACTGCTGAGTCCCAGAGCCTGGCTGTTGTGAAGGCACTCAGGCTGCCCTTTTTTCCATGTCATGGCTTTATCAGTGATTCAGGCTCAGGGGTGTGGAGCTCACCTCAGCAGAGCCCCATGTGACATGTCACACATTGTTACTGCTAGCAACTGAGGTATTGGGAATAGGAAGAGTGTGGAAGGTTCTGTTTCATTTGTCCTTTTGGAACCTCCTGCCACAAGCTTCACACTCTCATTAAAACACATCTTGAATCTCTAGTCTGAAAGACTGTGTCCCTTCTGGTTAAGGAAGTATTTGGGTTTGAATTTTGAACTTCATGCATATGCTATGAAAAAATCAGTGAGACTTGCCTGCGTTGCATGAGTATGGGACAGAATGGTGCCTACTGTTGGACTTGGTCTTAAATCTCATTTGGTTTATTGCTTCTGGGGAATGGATCTATACATCTGCTTTCTGATTGCCTGGACAATTCTGGTCCAACAGCATGACCATGAACACACTGCCTAGTCCTTCTTCTTTGAAGGTAATCAGCTTGTAACTAAATGGCTCATTATTTATAAGGATGTGGCCCCTACCTTTGCCTTAGTTTCCCTTTCCTAGAAAGGTGTCAGTAATTCCTGCATCACACTGTTTGTGTATTTAATTTGATTGTCCTTCTAATTATGGATGCCTTGCATATCTTGAATTATGAAGGTGTGTCAGTAATGGATAATGTCAGGCATACAGGCCATGCTGGCAATCCAGTGGAAACCACCTGACTTTAGATCTGCAGTTCCTTCTCTGTGGTTCTGGTGCAAATTTGGGTGATGACAACACGGGAGAATTTTCCTGCTCTGGAAAATCCCTGCTCATCAACTGCAGTACAAGAAGAACCAGAGATTCCACTAGGACTGTATTTCTTGACAGGCAAGAGGCAGAATGATCCAACTCAAAAAATATAGCTGCCTTGCCTTGCCTTGCCTTGCCTTGCCTTGCCTTGCCTTGCCTTGCCTTGCCTTGCCTTGCCCTGCCCTGCCCTGCCCTGCCCTGCCTTGCCTTGCCTTGCCTTGCCTTTTTATAAAGCATATTTTCATACCCAAAAATAGCCCATATTTTTCTCAAAGTTCTGTGTTAAATTTTGCAGTCAGCCTCCTGCTGTAAATTTGGGTCCCCAGGAAAACATCAGGTTGGTTTTTAAAGCATGATATACATTTTTCTATAGCTATATCAACAAAAATGGTTTTTTGTTGCCCTGCAGGAGTTTTTGTTAGGATCTCATTCTCTCCTCTAATAGAAGCAAGGCACAATCACCAGACCTACAGAATGGCATCTGAAAATGTGAGATGAACAACTCACAGGGTGATAAACAGACCTTCAACTAAGACTGTTCCCAAATGCCCTGGTTGGTGAAGAGATTTAATAGATGGACCTGCTGGTGAGAATCTCCTGTGGGACAGGCTGCATAGATCCAAATCCAAGGTTTTCTGTTGAGTGAGTTTTGATGAAAATTAGGCACTCATCTGGGCTGGTGGTCTTGCCAAACAAGTTCTTTAGAGTTTTCACTCTGCTAGTAGTTAAAGTGAAGCTTCAGAGAGGCCCACTGAGGCAGGGCATATGTTCCATTCCTGTTCAGCATTTTTACAGCAATCTAGCTTTGCATCATCATACTGGATATGTTAATATTTTCTTTTCTAGACCATTGGGTGAGACCAACGTGCCTAAAACTGCATACGTAGCAGATACTTTGGCTTTGTGGAAGAAGCCTCAAGTATATGATCTGATATTTTTTTTGTTCCATCTCCTTAATTATACTTTTTTCTGTAAAGACGAAGTCAGTATTTCAGTTACAAAAGAAAAAAAAATAAAAAACATATATTTAAAATCAACTCAAGTCAATTCTGTTCCAACAGGATTGGCTGCTGCAGGGGATCCAGTGTGACTCAGAAGAGAGTTGTTCCTGTAGCCTCACTGGCAATCTCAGCTGCTGCTCACTGTTGTGATGAAATTGGTTGTGCTCCTCAAAGGCAATGCCTGGCTGGTCTCAGTGATGGTGTCTCCATGTGTTTTGGGCTAGGTAGGTAGTGCAGCCTTTCTCCAGTGGGATCCATGGGTTCCTCTGGGTGGTCCAGCACAGCCTTTCCTCACCAGCCCTCTCTCCTGTAACTCCTGTCATCTCCTCACTCCTGGCTCTGCCCTCCCTAAACAGCTCCCCCCTTTCCCATCTCTCCCCTGGGGGGTTTGCTGGGGGCAGGATTTCAGCTCCAGCATCAGGGGAGCACAGCAGGGTGAGTGTGCCACAGCTCTGCTGTGGTACAGCAGCACTGGCAGGGTCAGTCCTGCAGATCTCCCAAGGAAAAGGCTGGGTTTTTTTAGTATTGAGCTCCAAGTGTGGAGCATCACAGCTGGGAGGCGAGAGGTTAGAAAATAAACTTGTTTTCACATTTGTAACTCTATATATATATGTATAGATATGTCTAGATATACACACAGATGAATGTATAAATACATATATCTGTGTGTCTCTCCTATATATACACTTACATGAACACACCAGCCAGTCACTCCAGAATATTGCTGTTGGAGAGAAGGATGTCATGTCCATTTTTGTAGGTGTTTAAATTCAACTGACAAAAAGCATCTAATCATTAGGCCATGTGAGAAGCACACACTTGTGCTTTTTCAGGCAGAACATAATACTCCTGGAAATAGATTTTCTTTAAAAACTGGCCTTAATATTTCAAGAAGCTTTGCTGGCTGAATTTTCAGCAGAGGTGACCAGCCCAGTGCATCTGTATTTGGAAAGAAATAATGTTTTGTTGCTGCTTACAGAATGTAAATGCTGAAAAACTCACAGTCTCCTTCCTGCAGTTTTTCCTGCTATTTAGCATCATGCTAATCACATTGAGTTTATTCTGTCAGCACTTGCAAAGTTAATAAAGTATCCCCACGACAATTGTTACACCAATTAAACTGTCTCTGCATGTTTTAGTATAGTTTGCAGGTGGCATAAGGTAAACAAAAGATAGCAAACAATCCTTGACTGAAAGTCGAGTTATGACTCATAGAGTTAGAGCAGCGAAAAATTGAAAAATCACAAAACCTCCTGAGTCTAAAAGGGCATGAATATTTTACTTCTTTCCCCCTCAGCTCCTCTGAAAAATAAGCTTCCACAGCAGCAAAGCCAGGCATTCAGCAAGGGCTGTACCCACCCCTACACATACCTGAAGGGCAGGCTCTGAATCCTTGAAGCTGAAATATAAAAAAGGCAAAAAAAGGCAAGTTGTCTTGCAGGAGCTTGGCACCAGGAGCTAGAATATGTTGTGTCTGAAGACCTAGGAGTATTTTAGGACAGTGCTGCCTATTGAGATGGAAATGTGGTTTTCAGGCTGCTTGAGCAGACAGAGTGCAGCATATCAGAGGCCGAAGTAGGCTAATGAAGTGCCCTGTCTTTGAAGTCAGATTGCGTAATACAAGCCCTAGAGAAATTTCTATTCTTCCTTGCATTGATCAAGACTCAAATACTCCTGCTATCAGCTTCAGGATGGTTTAATGGAATTGGTGGCAGGACTACAGTAATTCCCATGACGTTCTAGGTAAACAAATGCTTCTTAGTGAACACTCAAAAGATTAACCTGAGCTGCCTACATGCATTATTAGTGCTTTTAACCCTCTGCCTTCCCCCAGTGGCTATGGATAATGCAGAGTAGTTTAAGGTGAGGGGGGAACCCAAAATTCACTAATGGCGATTAGGCTATGTTATAGTTGGGAAAAGGATGCACAGCAATTCTGAAAACATGCCATTAATCTCTGACCTGATGAGCAGGGCGGGATGCTCAAGATCATTGGATATGGAAAACTTCCCACAGAGGGCATTGGTGGGGCGGGGGATGTGGTCAAATTTGGAGAAAGCAGAGTGATGAGGCACATGAGAAAAGCTTGCTTTCCCTCCCCTGGTACATCTCCAGAGCCGAAGAATTGAGACCATTTATTTAACTGGGCTCCTTTTTCATCTTCTTACTTTTCTTATGGCTGTGAGTCAGTCTGAGATTGATTTATCAGCGCTGCTAATCTGCTCTCAAAAGGCTGTCAGTCTCACTCCCAGAAGCCAGGCTCTCCCATTAAAAACCTATCTAAACGTCCTTCAGATACCGTAATGATGGAGTGTCAGCAGGGGAGAGGCAGCAGTGACAGCTCTGAGATGTTTATTGTCCCAGGCCGGGCTGGGAGCGGAGCTGCATCCCCGAGCTCAGTGCTTGGCATGGGATGAGAGGCTCAGGGACCAAGCTGGGAGGATCAGCTGCACTCCTGTGGTTTGGGGGGTTAATGCTCTGCAGGCTCTGCTGACCCCATGCTGCTCAAAACGGGAAGAGGTGTCAGGGGTTTGCATGTTGCTAGCAGTACATCACGGATTACAGTGGCTTAAAAGGCACTTAAAACATTTTTGGTGGCTTAGGAAAGATTTCACCAGGCGTGTTTGTATGAAAGCGGATGCTTTCCATAGAGAGATTTAAAATTCCATTCTACTGCCACACAGCTACCACACAGTAGCTGTCAGCAAAGAATTAATTGAGGGAAAGCATTTAAAATGGTGCTGCTGAAAGGAAGGTAAAGAGATGCTCCTGACACCTCTTCCTGCTGAAGGAATGTGTGTCCATGGCACAGTGAGCACAGGCACTGCAGCAGGGGGAGCACAAAGGCTGGCAGAGACCTGAAAATCTCTGGTCTAATAATGGGAATCTAGCTGTCATAAAAACACTTTCAATATTCTGTTCAGTGCCAATTTTCTCATCCTTAGGAGATGTAGCAGAGTGCAACTATTTTTAAATCTAAGTTTTTCTCCCCTTCCAGTTTCTCTTAAGGCCATCAACAGCTTGAAGAATTAAGCCATAATTCTTCACAAGACAAAATGCATCATTTGTACAGAATGGGCCTGGTTGTGCTCCAGGATATGATGTTAGCACCTTTCTTCTCCTGAAATTATTCCCAGATGGATTAACTTTCTCATCCAGCTAAGACATTTTGGTTCCTTCCCATTTGTTTTTTAAATAGAGACTGCAACAGCAGCAGGGACCAGTGATCAAAAAAAGCCCCTGAGGTAAACAACAGGTTCTCAGTCTCTTTAGATGCATCTCATGGAGCAATTATCTTTCTGCTTTTTTATAGAGCAACCAGGAGGATCCTGACTCCAAAGATGTTTTCTCCAAACATCTGTATTTTGAACTGGTGTCCTCTCTTATTGACCTTGCTTTTCATGAGTGCCAGGTTATTACAGTAAACATTTTATTAGGAGTAGTCTAAAGGCCAGCTTTTGTCAAAGCTCAGCTAGCTGGTTGATCTTTTTGTCTAAGAAAATAGAGAGGGTTCACAGCTGAGCTTCTACAGCTTTTCTATATTAGACAATATTGACACTATCTTCTGTCTAGAGCTGATAAATGTTATTGCATTCCTTTCCAATATGTAATGTTATTAAAAATAGTTTAGACACAAGAGCTCCTTATCAAAGACCCTTGTTTCCCTAGAAACAGTGACCAGCATTAACCTTTCTAAAAGTAGCCCCTGCAAAAGACAAATGTCTTTGGTTGTCTCTGTTAGAAATTTAATCTAGGGAAAATGTGCTGCAATTTCTGTTGCATATGAAGAGAAAGGAAATAAACTCCAGAAAAGCAGGATTAATGTGCAGTATCCATTCACATCAGGCTAGCAAAGGAAATAAATTGATTATGTTTGAATCGGTTAGCTGTGTCCCTTTCTAAGCAACACAAGCGCTGAAATTGCTTCAGAATTAGCTATGGAAACAGTTGTTTGCAACCCCAAAAAAGAAAAGGGAGGCGTGGGAGCAAGATTGTAGTGTTCATGCAGGACTGATGAAAGCTGAATTTTTGCAGTACAGAAAAGATGTAAGTGATAACAGGGTATTTGTAAGAAGATGGCTTCTTCTAAGCAATGTAGGTGATAAATGGGAATATTGTGTTTAGAAGTAAAGCTTCTGGCTATGTGGGAGAGGAGCAAGAGGGAGAAAGTATCAGCATTTTATATCCTCATGGCTTGAAATAATCATATTCTCAGTCTTTGCAGCAGATTAATAATGTCCATAAATCTTGGTGATGCTTGCGATTTACCTTATTTCAAATTATGTGATCAGGAGCATCTGCTTGAGTTTACACAACCACTCACTTTTCACCTCAGCAGACAAAATTACCACTTCACTTTTCTTTTTTGTCAGATATAAAGCAAAAAGGTGGTGATTTAGATCTGACACTGACACACATCTGTGCTGCAGAGCACCAAACACCTCTAAAGCAGCAGGCAAGGCAGCAATTCTGGTGTGAGTGTGACAGCCAGTCAAACTCTAGAATGTGACACAAGCTGCTTGTGTTCAGCTCCAGTGCAGGTTCCTGCCACAGATGAATCCAGACCAGGATGGAAAACTTCATCCCTAGCTCTTACCCCTACCTCTGCTCCCTAGCAGAGCATTTTCTTCTCCAGTCTGTCAGGAGGTGAGCATGTCTCTAGCACAGCAGTAGTGATTCTCAGTCTCTTGGTTGCATTCCCCAAATGCTAAAAATACCAATTTACTAAAGTGCTCAAATCCTCAGAGCTGCCACATCAGTCTCCTGTCTTTGAGCCTATCACTTCCAGAAATTCCTGTTTCTTACAAACCAACTTTGTCTGTACAACCTGTCCCTGTCCAGGCATCAGCATAACAGCTTTAAAAATAGCAGACTCACCATGCAGACATTTTCCTTCTTGCCTGATCACAAAAAAGCCACTTGTTCCTGTGGGTATCTAGGAATTCAATGAAGTTGTGGATAAGCTCCCTTCTTGCTTCTTTGGAATTGCGTTTTGTAGAGCATAAATATATTGTCTTCCCTTATGGCCAGCAAGCATTATCCACAGTATTTATTTTCCTTTCTGCTTTTATATTCAGCTTATGCTAGAACCAAGAGAAACCTATATATCTACCTATGCTGGTAAAAACAAATCAATCTGGCAGTGTCAGTTGTTTTGTTATTTATGGGTTGCAACGAAATGAGACCTGAGTTACTCATGGTGCTTTTTTAACAGGAAAAATGAGTTTACAATAAAAAGGCCAGACATTGCCTAAATTGAGACTCATAAATTACTTTCCTGAAGCAAAGGACTCACTAAAATTGATGCTTACTTTGTTCTTTACCTGTGATTCACTTTCTGGCCAGAATCAATACATTCTTAGATTTCTTCCCTCTCTTGCTTTGTTTATAAACTAGGGAACCCATGTATATTCCAAACCTGAGCCTATAGTCTTGGCTTTAAAACTCCTGGGGCCCAAAAAGGGATTTAAAGCCCTTGGCTGGGATGTGAGAACTCACATCCCAGCCTTGTTGCTTAAAGGGAATTTGGCTCACGTAATCAAATTCCCTTAATAATCACTTATTCCTGGTGCAAAAAGCTTTGATTTTCATACTCCAGAGGAGTTGTCTGAATAGAATGGTCTTAATTTACACATGCACACACACACACACACACACACACACACACACACACACAGAGACACATGCAAGTCCATGGTAATTAAGTTTTGAAGCCCTTGGAAAAGCCATACTTGTCCTAGTGAAAACACAGAAGCATGAAAGGCTTCTTCCATGAAGTCATGGAGCAAGAATGGTGTGGTGAGGGGTGGCCAGGACAGAGAGTGCCACTCCCCAGTGACATTCCTGCCCCACTTCGTCAGGGCACAGCCACACATGTCCCCTCCTTGGGCATTGTCTCCTCAGCTGGGATCCAGGGACAAATATAGGCATGGGAGGAAACTGCTGAGGCCTTTACACAGTTATCAGCAGTGACCTTGAGATAGGGCATATATAGTCTGGACCAGGCAGAGCTGTGACACTTTCTGTGTGCTCTCTGGGGTGAGTACCAACCTCTCTCACTTTTAAGTGTGGGTGCTGTGCTCTAACACTGTACTGTGGGTTTGATATGATTAAGGTTTTCATGTGGCTTAAAGTTTTAACAGCAGTATCAGTAAACATCTAGCCTGTGGTAGTCACTGTAGGATGCTTCTCAAATGGTGAAATAGCAAATACATGTTTCTTCTCTAACATCAGTGCATTCATTTAACCAGCTGGAATAACCACTTAGGGAAGTGTCAGGTCCCTTGTAATTATGCATCTGAGTGAAATGATTAGCCAGTGCCTGCAAGGCATCTTTTTGCCTTCTCTATCATCTGCAAGAGATGAAGGCTTAAGCAATTTGCAATTTTAAGGAGCTTGTTGGTCGGAGGCATTCTTTAATGCAGCCTGAGTTACAGCCCTTGGAGCATCACTGGGCTCCCTTTGCAGGCCAGGCTGTGCCACTGCAGCTGCTATTGCATTATCCCTGCCAGCCCTCAGTGCTACAGCCACTTCCAGCAGCTCCAGTAAAGACAGACAAGGTCCCTTTTTTCCAAGTCTGGATGCACCACTAAACTGTTGGTCTTGGATGTGCCACTTCACTTTGTGTAACAACAATATCAGCATTCCTGATGGAGTTGGAGATGGAATCAGCATTCCAAGGAGCAGGTGTTTTCAAGGATCTCCCACAGCTGATATGCAAGGGCTGGCTCAAGGGTACTCCTTTAGCTTTAGCCTTGTCTTTCCCTACTATTCTGCATTTTAAAAATAATCTTGTATCCATAAAAACCAGGATTTCCCACTTCTTGTATCTGCTGATGGATTTGCCTTTCTGCACCCCAAGGTGCGTGCTGCCTGTGCTCCAGCCTCTGCCCTGATTCCAAACACCCAGGCTGCTGAAGGAAAAGGGATTCTCTCCCAGCCACCAGGATGCTGCTTTGCACCATAACATACTCACTGTAATGGTCCACCCTGAACACGAGGGGGGAAAGGAAGAGATAAGGAGGTGATAGCTGAGGAACTGTCCCTAGGCGGTCTGCAAATGGAGCCAGGCTGCACAAAAGTGATTCAGAGCATTTCAGTGTATTCTAGGACTTGTGGGAACCTGCCCTGGGTCCTAGAGATTAACCCTGGAGTGGTCCCTCTGGCATTTGCAGGTTTAATGTGAAATGACACTTTTGTGCTATAACTGCTCTGTTTAAATGTCTCAACTGATGAAATTTCATTGCTCCACTAGAGCTGAGACACACTCAGAGAGAGAGAGAGAGGCTCTGCCATTGAGCTGTGTCTCCAGCTGGGAATTTTGGTCAGTTCAGATGATGTTAAAATAATTAGCGATTACTGGTGCTTATGTAGGTGCTTAAACTTTAAAAAGATTAAGGTTTAAAAAATTACTTTAAAATCTAGAAAAAATTAAGGCTAGTTCTGAGAAAGAAAATTTTTGCTCTGCAGCAGCAAGACAGAAGGTATCAAGCTTTTACTGCAGCAGTGGGAGAGGGCTGGATGTAACGCTTTGGCAATTCTGCTGTCTTAGGGCTTTACGTTCCCTAGGAGGAACATGTTGGGAAAAAAGCTGCCTTGGTTGACAAGGAGTTTTTATCTCTACCAGGATTTTGTTAGCAAGAAATTGAATTAAATTTTGAGTGTCTGTCTTGCTAGGGGTCTTGAAAATTTATCCAGCTGCCCTGAATATTACAGAGTAAATACAATAAGGGAAGAGATTAACCCAAGGGTCACTTACACAGCTTTAAATAGCAGTCAAATGGTGTCTTGACTTCAAAAAAACAAAAAACAAAAAACAAACAAACCTGAAATTCTAAAATTGTGTGTGTACAGCTTGTAGCAGTGGAACTTCTTTTAGACATTCTCTGGACAACATGCTGAATAGTTTATGTGTGTGTAATTATTTATGTCTGTGCCTGTAAAAAAAAATCCCAAAGCAAAACTTAAAACCCCAGCATATCTGTTTGATCATTTTAGAGAGTACAAAACAAATTAATTACTTGGCAGTACAAACACATCAAATTAGTCTCACTGAGACCCATGTCCCCTGCCCTCTCTTTCATGAAAAAAAGACTCCTAAACACTATGCCCTTGTCATTAGAGAAAACAAATGTAGGAATTAAGCTGGACTGATAAACTCAAAGCAATCTGAAAACATGTGAAGCCCCTGCACCAGCTCTGCAGAGCCACGTGCTCTCAGCCATGCCCTGCTGCAGGGGGATGCCCAGAATGGTGAATTCAGAGGGAGCAGCACCTGGGAAGCTGCACCAGCACAGGACCATGTTAGTCCTGCTTGTACTGGCATGCCAGTTCCTGAATCAGAGAAGAGCAGGGAGCAGAGCTGTTTCCAGCCCCAGTGCTGACTGTCTGCAGTGGGAGCGTGGGCATTCATGCCTGCAGCAGAGAAGCCTCACTCCTTTTTTCCCAGAAAACGCCTGCCTGGGATGTGTTTGAATTGGCTGAGCCCTAGAGAGACCTGCAGGACAGCATACCTTTGCTCCAGGCAAGTTTGAAAGGGGCCACAAGAGGCCCCTGCTAAGTGGTTTTTAAAATCACAGATTCAAGTGGTCCCTCCTGCTCTTAAGCACCTTTTGTGCCACAAAAAAGGGACAAAATCCTCCTGTGGAGATAACCATGACCAATTTGATGCCTAGAACCCTTCAAGACCTGTCTGACTTTCAACAAACTGAGCCAAGGAAGGGTTAAACTAAAAATGCAGTCCCAAATCTGTGTTAGGCATTTGTGTCTTGCATTAATCATGCCTTTGATTTACCATGTTATGCTGAGCATTTTATACTGCCTGATATTGTTCACAAAATAGACAACTGTTTTGGTTTTTCCCCCCCTCTTTCTTTGGTAGACTGGGTGCCTTTCTTTCTCCTCTGTGAGCCGTGCCCCCTTGAACCCTTGCCAAGATGATGGTCGATATGTCAGAGTTTGGGGAGGCTGCTCCCTACCTCCGAAAGAGCGAGAAGGAGCTGATGAAGGCTCAGACTGTTGCCTTCGATGGTGAGTTGCAGGCTCACAACCCTTTGTGCTGCCAGGGGCTGGTTCAGAGGGGTAAGGGTCACATACAAATGCAGTCAAAGAAATGCAGAGCAAAGCAGGATGAAAAGCCTCCCTTGTCACTGCTGTGCTGCTGCTGTTGGAGGTAGCTGGCTCAACCAAGTTTGGGTTCCTTTATTCTGAAAAGCTGTTAAAAACTCCCAGATAGTAAAAAATAAAAATAATCTATGGCAAGTAAGCGTTTATCTAGATTTAGAAGCAAGGTGTATTGGTAGTGCTCTGCTAAAAGTGGAATCATCTCTCTGTCAGTTTTAGAGAAAAACAACAGACACTGATGTTTTCTGTGGCCTCACTACGTGTTTTACTTGTTTTGCAGCCTGTAAAATAATGTGATGTTAGCCTTATTTCCCCACAATTTATTTGTCATTAAATGGGTCTCTATGAGCCCTGAGGTTTAGTAGGAAGTGTGAATACATCAATAACTGTGGCCTTTCACTATTCACAGCAGTTGCTGTAACTAAAGACCTAAAGCCTAGTGCAGCTGCTCCAAACTCTAAAAAGGCACATATGTAGCTCAATGTGAGTTATTAATATTACTGGTTTTCAACACAAATCTCAGAAGAACGTGAAGGAATAAGGTTAAATCTGATAGCTGGCAGTCAAATAATGTGGGCTGGATTCTCTGAGCAGTTTGAAATTCTCTGTGTGACTTTTTAGCAAACGCCTTAATTTGGGCTTGGATCTCAGTCCCTCCATCTGCACACTGGTGATAATGATTATGGATTTCCCATGGAGGCTGAGGCTTAGCCAGCATTTGTGAAATATTTTGACACCTTGTGCTAGAAGGATCTAGAGGAAGCTGAGCAGTGGTTTCAAAGGAAGACAACATTTGGGAGCCCTATGCCTTTTGCTTCACCACGCAGCTTCCCAGCACTGTCAATCTGCTGCAATCCCAGAGGTTTTGTGTTGCTTCTGCAGAAAAAGTAATCCAGCAGTCTCACTTAGCTAGGCATGGTGCTGCTGTTTGATGCAAGGCTGTGAACCCTCAGTCTTCTTAATTTCACAGGGAAGAAGAAATGTTGGGTTCCTGATGAAAAGAAAGCTTACGTTGAAGCTGAAATTACAGAAACCAGCGAAGGCAAAGTGACCGTGCAGACAACGGATGGAAGGGTAAATAGCTGTTTTTGTCTGATCTGTCACTAACAAGGCGAGAGCTGCAAGCTACAGAATTGTCCTGGTTTCAGCCTGTTTCATGAAATGGGCTGTGAATGGGAGGCCTCGGTAACTGATGCCAGCTCAGGATAGGATAACACACAAAAACCACCAAGGGAAAACCAGCAATGCAGTGATGGGTGGGTGAGCATCAGCCACGGCACAGCTGGGGGTGGGCTGTGACTGGAGGTTTGCAACCAGCCAGTTCTGGTTTGGTGCCCAGAGCTAAAAATCCAGGCTCTAGCCAAATCCCATGGCTTCTTTTGCAGCTACAGCATCGTGCTTTTATCATCTCAGCCTTCCCCCATTCTTCTGATACCTGTAGGAACACACAGTTCATAGGCAGGGATTGGCTTGGAGAACTTCCCTCCTCTGGGGGAAAAATGTGTTTTCTTCCATAAGGTGTATGAAGCAACAGAGAATCCCCGTGTAATCCAGTGTCGCTGTATCTGTCCTTGCAGACCTTGACAATTAAAGAAGATGACGTGCAGACAATGAACCCTCCCAAATTTGACATGATTGAGGACATGTCTATGCTGACCCACCTGAATGAGGCGTCCGTGCTGTACAACCTGAGGAAGCGCTACAGCAACTGGATGATCTATGTAAGGACCACTGCATGGGTAGATTTAGCTACCTGCTTTTCAAGTGCTGCCACTGTGTGTGAGCATGTTCTGCTCTTCATGTTCATTTTACAACTCTGATAAGTCACAAAAGTGAGGGTCTTGCTCTTCACCTCAAAAAAGATGCTGCTTGGAGCTGGCTTAATACAGACACAAAACTGAATGAGTAAGATGGTGCCTGGCTCCTTAGTTTTGCTTGCTCACCTAGGAAAGGGGTGTTGGGGGACATTTTTCTTAAGTCAAGGTGCTGGGGAGACCCAGTTTATTTTCCATCTTCCAATATTAATCCATGTCTCCAGCCATGGAGATTTCTTTTGCTCTCAGTTAGCTGCATTCAATTGTGTTTCAAATCAGTCAAAGAAATCCATTGATTTTCCAGCCAATCCTTGCTCTGTTTTTTGGTATTCATCAGAAGAGCAAATCCAACATCACCCATTTAAATTCTGATTGTCAAACATTTTCTGTGTTTTTCTGTGCTTCCCTGTATGGACATATAGGACCTAAAGCATAGCTTTGTTTGCAGATCAGTATAGGTAGAAAATTAAACTGGCATCTTGCCTTAATCTGTTTACTGGTAGGGGTGTAGGTTTCTTTTACTTTCTAGAAAACAGGACCGAGGATTCATGCCAAAGCCATTCAGGAGCATGCCCTAATGCTATTTTTAGGGGAAGGGACCTGGATTTCACCTGAAGCTTTTAGAACTTAATTGAGCTCAATAATCTATGTGCATACAGTGATAGTGCCCATATGGTAACTGGGTTTCTTTGAAGATATTGCCCCAAGTTAGGCTAAGAACTTGAAAAGCTACCAGCTGACACCAATTGCCTGGGGTTACAACTCAAAGCTCATTCTTCCTCAGAGTGACCAGGCCCCAGAGTACTGATATATATCGTTCAGAGAGGAACTATAAAGAGATTTTTACCAACCTGGCATCTCCAAAAGCTGAAAAAGGTTCCACAGCTTTGGGGTACAACACTATGAAGTGGTTTTTCTCTTTGAACGCCCACCAGAAATTGTCTTGAGGTTCTTGCATAAAATTAATAATGGGAGGTTGTTTCTCCACCTAAAAATTGAGTTCAAACAGGGAAGCTGTAACTTTCCACTGCAGTGTCTGTTTTCAAGAGGAAACAACACCCATGGAGCAGCACAAAGGAACAAAATCACAAAATCAGACACAAGCTTATTTGCTGCTCCTTTATTTTACTGAAGGGGATGTTTCTATTTCTGGTTGACACCTCAGAAACACTTTTCCACTTTTGAAAACTGTTTAGTATCTGTAGTTCTGGTATGAATTGCAATTAGGAAGTCACTTAGCAAACCAGTAGCTTCCGAAATTCAGAAAGTCTGAAATTCAAGTCAGAATTCAAACCTAATTCAGCATCTGGCAACCCCACATCCTGCTCGGTTAACCAAGGCTTTTTTCCTTACCACTGGAGTGAATTTTTTCACTCTGCCCTTGTGCCACTCTCTAGACATACTCGGGTTTATTCTGCGTGACCATAAACCCCTACAAGTGGCTGCCGGTGTACAAGTCGGAGGTGGTGGCGGCGTACAAAGGCAAGCGGCGCTCGGAGGCGCCTCCGCACATCTTCTCCATCGCTGACAACGCGTACCACGACATGCTGCGCAGTGAGTACCACTGCCCGCCTGCCTTCCTGCCTCGGGGTGATGGCCCTGTGCTGGAGGGAGCTGTGTCAGAGCTTCTGCAGCGTGGAACAGACATGGAAATAGTCCGTAAACAGCAGGGGCTTGGCAGTCCGTGATGATTTTATAGATGGGTGTGTTTCCGAATACTTGCTTTGTTCCCGAACTGCCCTGCCTCTTCCTGTGGCTGTCAGATTGAGCTACCTGCCCTGACTGAATCCATCAGCTCACAGCAGAAATAGGGCCAGGTCACAAAGGTCTGTAGTGCTTTCCCAAACTGAGAAACAAACCTCCAGTCAGTTTCCTCTCCATATCTCAATGCTGATAAGATGTGTTCAAAGGCCAGTGAAGCCAAGTGTCTTGGTTTGAAAGACAGGTGTCTGCTAAGAAAGGCAGGAGCTTCTCTTTGAAATGGAGAATGTAAACCCCCTCTCTCCAAATTATTATGATTGAAATTAAGGGGCTCTCAGCCAAAGATATGGGAACAGGAATAACAGTTCTTCACTAGGAAAATTAAAATAGAAACACAGAATTACAAAGAGCAGACCCAAAACACTGACAGAGTCAGAATATGACCTGACACCCCGTCAGCCATGTTGTTGGTAGCAGTCCCATTAAATGGTGGCTGCATCCTCCTGCAGTGGCAGATGTGGTTCAGCTGAAGCAGTGCTCCT
>JANRGV010000051.1:16611501-16634169 GCA_024734035.1 Alethe castanea
GAGGGAGGATGGGTTGTGGAAAAGATAAAGATGATTGCCCCACCTGGTTTTAAAGACAGCCCATTAGCAGATAATGTCTCCCACAGAGATAAGGGTCACTGCCCCACATGCTTTCAGCAGATGCTGATAGAATACACACTTCTGGCCACATCTGTATTGCAACCTAAGACACCAAGCCCTGGGCATGCTGCCATCACACTGCTGGCATGACCCTGACCTGCAGCAGTGTCACAGCAGCTGCTGTGGCACCAACCCTGTGGCAGCAAACTTCAGATTTCCCTGAGAAATTTCCTCACCCTAACCCTCGCCTTACTGGGAAAAAAAGACTTTATCAGCAGAGGGCAGCAGCGATGTGCTCACATCAGGTCCAAAAGAGACTTGACCAGAAAGCATCCTGCTGACACTTGGCTCTAATAAAATGGAAAAGTGCCTCAGCTGTGAGGGGACAAGAAGCACCAAGCAGAGAGGATATGTGTGTGGCTGCAAAGACATGCTCTCCTATCAGATAAGGCTGCTCAATATGTAGCCTGCCATGATGACTGGAATTATAGAAAGAAAAGAGGAATTTAGGCTCAATGACTTGGGAAGCTGCCATGATTTAGCGTTTGCTGGACTTGATTAATAATATATTAGGGTTGCAGAACGTTCTAATAAATGCTTGTTTCTGATCAGGAAATTAGGCGTGGACAATAGGCTGCTTAGTTCCAGCAGCATGGCCAGCTGAAGAGGAATACACATGCATTTTAAGGAACAGCCTGTGAAAAAAGAGCAAAATTACTGGGGTTGGTCTAGTATTGCAGGAGCAGAAAGGTCAGACATGAGCAAAGACACACAGAGGAGTAAGAGGATAAATGTTTTCAGAACAGGAAATTACTTTCTTTATTATAGTTTCCCAGACACAGATGAATGTGTACAACTGACAGGTATTTAATACCAATTTGAGCAAAACACAAGAGAAGGATTCAGGGCAGAGCTGTATCTTGCACTTCTGGAAATCATTCTAAATGATATCAGTTTTTATCTTTCTGTCTTTGCTTCATGTGATTATCTCCTGTCCTTGCATGACTGATTCTGGTACTCATTTGCAATTATAATAGGTCATTTGTACACCCTACTAAGTTTCTCTCTCTTTTTTCTTTTTTTCCCCTCCACAGATCGGGAGAATCAGTCTATGCTGATCACGTAAGTTCTTCTTTTTTGACTGATTTGAGACTGTTGCTGTGAAAAACTTTGAAGAAAAAAGCCTTGATAAAATACAAGTTGACTCTTAAAATTTCAGCTAAATTGCCTGGAACTGAGTAACTGTCAATTTGGCCACCCGATGGTTAACTTGGCCTCCATTGGAAAGGAGTAGCTAAAGGTTTGATGGAGCCTGGCCCATTTCTGATCCCCATCTGGTGAACATTCCATGTAGGCATGAAAACAGCTCAGCAGGCAATTAAAACTGCTCCTTGCAGGATTAGCCTTTCTGTGGCTGTCTTCTTTGAATCCTTCTGTTCAGTGTGGTTACTCTTGCTGAAAGTTATATTTCAGAGTGTAGTGTAGATGAATCAAAAGAGGGGGAGATGACCAAGGTAGAAAAGAAGAGGTGTGACATTTACTGGCAAGCATAACACGATGGAGACTTGGGTGTCTCTACAAAGTTACATGTACTCTTGGGTAATGCTGGCTAATTGCTGCAGCTTTCCTCTACTTTTTCTAGCTCATTAGCTGGATGTATGTATACCCCAGAGAGCTAGTCTGGATGTTTGTAATTAAACTTCATGCCCCTAAATAAGCTCAGTGTAGCATGGGTTTGTGCAGGGCTTCTGAGCTGAGTTGTATGAAGAACGAGTTACTGCCGTCATAGGACTGCACCTTTTCACTCAGTCAATTTGATATATTTCCACAGAAATGGCTGAGCAACAGGCTGCAGATACCAGCATCAGTGAGTCTGAGAACAGCCTTGAGGGGGGACGTGGCTGGACAGGGTTTAAAAGGATGAGTTGCAGCTGTTTGAGCAAGGTTTTTGTTTCCTTCCTGTAGCGGAGAATCCGGTGCTGGCAAGACTGTCAACACAAAACGAGTCATCCAGTACTTTGCCACAGTGGCAGCCCTGGGTGAAACTGGCAAAAAGAACGTAAGTCTGCTGCTGGCTGACTCATTTCAGACTCCCAAGGTTCCTCTCTTGGGTACAACTAACCTCACGAGTCTGCAGTACTGAGAGCACGCTGTTCTGAAGGGAGAAATGCACACACGAACTTACCACCCTCCAGATGGGGCAGAAACACAAACTCTTGTTCTGGACAGATGCTTGTTCCTGCCACTTATCTTTCTTTCCCCTGGGAGTTTCAGTTTTTGCATGTGCTAAACATGCTTCTGATTGTGTTAAAACTGGTCAAAAGAGATGGGGAGACTGTAAAGAATAAAAAAATTTATTTTTTTCCAATGGAAAATAGTCTTCAAACAGACTAGGATTATAACTTCTCATCAAAATGTCTGTTTCGTTGAAAGCTTTTTTGTCCACAAAAAAAGGATTGTTTTGACAAAGGATATTTTTTCAATCAGCTTTTCTGTATTTCTGTTTGGATAAGTGCTGTTCTGCTTATAAGTGCTCTCTAAGGTTACAGTGAATACTGTATTCATGCTGCTTTTTATCTTGTGTTGCTATGAGCTTATTTGCTATGAGCTTCATTGCACTTGAAGGGTTCAGTGCTCTTTTGTGGTGAATTAGCTGATTCCTACGAGCTGTATTTATAAGGCCAAAATTTCAGCCATGCTTTGAGTCTGTGCGCAGAGCTCACGTAATCAAACCCTAAGATACATCCTCCTGAGGCCTGCAAGGCTTTCCTAACAAATGCTTGAGTTGTCCAGAGCCAGCATCCTGCATGTAGTCAGGCTGGTGCTCATCGAGGTGTCCAAAACCTGCTGTGCTCATGCAACAGTGGTGCTCCTACCCTGAGCTCTGCAGAAAGCTGCCTGGTTTTGGTCTGGGTATGTCCTATGATAGAGCAAAACACCAACTAAGTGAACAGAGAAAAGAGACTGCTGCTAGGTGGCAAGAATAAAAGAGCATAAATGCAAACAGACCGGTTCTTGTCCTGCACTTGAACTTTTGGATAATTTTGGGGGAAAAAAAGGGTGATGATAATGAAAATTAAATGCAACCTGACCTGATAAACTACATGAAACATCTTCCAGCTGCAATATCTGGTTTTACACCATTGTGATATATAGTGAATGCAAAGTAGCAGCCACACATGCTTTTTGAAGTCTTCAAAAAGCACTGGTGGTGTGTTGGTGCCCACAAGACAGCTAACCTTGCTAATTGTTATGTTTTGTCTTGTTCTCTGTCTTAGCATTCACATTCTCTCTCTTTTTTTCTCTCCATTGTGTTCCTATTTTGTCAGCAGCCAGCTACCAAAACTGGGGTAAGTCATCAGATTTGCTATTTTATTTTTGCCTCAGAATTGGTGTTGAGCTCTGTCAGATGTGCCACGAGCCCCAGCATTTCACTTTTTGTGGTTCCCAGGTGAATGATGAATGATCCCTGAAGCCCTGGCAGGAAAAGTCATTCACTTCCCAGACTGAGCCCACTCAAGCAACAGTTAAAGCTTTTCTCATCTCCAAAAATCCTAAATGCTACAAGCTCTGGGTGCTTTTAAATCAAATGCGTTCTAGTGCTTGTCACTGCCTTCAGTAGCCCCTCTCCTACACACATTCCTCATTCCTGGGATGTCCCCACATGCTCCGAAGTACACTGGTGATTTCATTCTCATGCAGATGGCACAAAATATAAACCTACAAAGCCAAACAGTAGGGAGCAGCAGAATTTTCGAGGCCTTTTAAGCACTCATAATTGATTGATGGTTTCGCTGTTCTGCCATTCACACTGTGCTGCCCCTGGGGTGAGGCCAAATAAATCTTTTTCTACAGAGGCTCCACTCTGTAAGTGAATGCATGGCTGAGCTAGAGCTGACAGCTGAGTCTGTGGCCTGTAGGTTTCTCAATAGTATTTCAACCTTGATTTCTAGGGAACCTTGGAGGATCAAATCATTCAAGCTAACCCAGCCCTAGAAGCTTTTGGAAATGCCAAAACCCTGAGAAATGACAATTCCTCGCGTTTTGTAAGTCTGCAGCATAATCTAGTGATGTCTTATTCAACAATGGCCAGTTAATAACATCTATGTCATAATACCTTCATAAATTGCATTTTGCCCACTAAAATTATTTGATTTCCACAGAGGGGAAAAATAACATAGTAGGATCTAACAAAAACCTGAAGAGAAACAAAGAAAGATGAATAATTGTTTAAACTGTTTAAATTGTTCAAAGTGAACAGAAGACAAGCAAAGCCCAGTTTTAGGAAGCCCTTAAGCAGCAGTGGCAGATCTTCCTCAGAACTGCCTCTGCATTATTTTCCTACCCCTTTTTCCACTAGGCTGTTTTTCCCCCTCCCCACAGTAGCTGTACTTTGCCACTGAGTGCCAGGAATACACCACAGTGCCAGCTCCCTCCCACGTCCTCCCTTGTGCAGAATGCCCTGCAGCAGTTCTCCTGCTCTGGAACCAGTTTTACCTTTTAGGTTTACCTTTTTGGCTCAGTCCCTGCTTGTCCCTCCATGCTACCATCACCTTGGGGCTCTCCTCCTCTCCATAAGGTTTGCAGGAGAGCAATTCTCCTGGGAGCTCTGCCTCTGCCACGTATGGTTGGCACTTTCCTAGGGGTCCAAAAGGAATGGCATGAGGATGACAAGCCTGAGTTTGGAGCCCATGCTTCCCTAACAAATTCTGTTAAAAATTGAGTTGGAATGGGTGCAAGAGGACCAGAGGTTACAAGCATCTGTAAAGCCACACAGTTGTGTAAGGAGCTTGTCAGCTGGAATGGAAATTAATTGATTTTAAAAGTTTGTGTGTTTTAGTATGAGAGACTAAATGAAAACTACTAATTTTTTATGAATTGGGAGAGCTGGATATGTAAATTTAATGGGCAAGGCTGTGTAAAATCACTGCACTCTTCTGACGTGAACAGGCACATGCAAGTTAGGACAGTAAATGAGGAGAAGCCAAGAAAGGAGCCTGTGTGTCTCAAGCCCAGGCTTAAAGCTCTGAGTCCTGCATTACAGTAAACCTGCATCATGCTACTGGAATCCATGTGCTTTGCCATGTCTTAGCCTGGCAGATAAGTACACTGTTATCCTTTCTCCACAAGCAGATTACATAGCTCTATGCACAGATTTAGGCTTGGACGACAGTAATATCATTGTTTGATATTTTTCATTGAAAATATGCCTATGCAAAGTCAAGGGGTTTGCATAAATTGATTCTTTGGGCCAAATGATTGCCTTCAAGCTGCATTCTTTGTTTCCCTCTGTGTATACTATGTACACTAATTAGAATATTCTTCTCTGTGAATTAGGGTAAATTTATCCGAATCCATTTTGGAACTACAGGCAAGCTGTCATCTGCTGATATTGAGATTTGTAAGCAGAAAACTCTCTCCTTTTAAAAAATATAATTGCTCATCTGAAAGCTGTGAGACCCTTTTTCACTGAATTTTTCTTTGTGCGACTAGATTTATTGGAGAAATCCCGAGTGATTTTCCAGCAACCTGGTGAAAGAGACTATCACATCTTCTATCAAATCCTGTCAGGAAAGAAACCAGAGTTACTAGGTAAGCATTATGTGGATCCACAGCTTTTAAGAGCCTAAAACTGAATACACAGTGGATAAGGGGTTAAGAGGCAAACCCATGTGCAGAAAGACCCTTATGCTTCTACTTGAAACTGAACTTCCACTGTCAAATACAATCTTTTAGAGATGTTGTTCCAGTGGCTGTAGCAGAGACCATTTTTTCTCATATTACAGATTAATCTAATGGGAGTAAGGCTCAGCCAGGACTTTTAAAACATAGCATTACAAAGGCAAAAAGTGTCACACTGAATTTGTGTAATCCAAGGTCTCAAAACATCTGGAAAATGCTATGCCTCCAAAGCATTTGTGGTGATAAAACTTTAATTACCCAGATTTTCACATATGAGAAGATTTGCTTATAGGTCCACGAAGAAAAGCTAGTTTTCTCTTTCTGCCCCAAGTGACAAAACTGACATCCCAGCATGCTGTGTAGCAGGAGAGAATATTCAAAGCTGCCTGCTGCTGATTATGTAGTGATTACCCCTTTCAAGCCTCCCCTGGCTCAGTGTGGTCCCACAGACTCACTGCAGGAGGGCAGAGAGGGGCCAAGATGCTTGGAATAAAGCCTTCACTAGTTATTTAAGTGATGTGCTTTGCTGACTTCAATCTGTGCTCTGAAGGAACACATACTGTAAAATATGTTGGAGAGTCACTTTATTGCTCTTCTAAACTCCCACTAAGCCATAGCAATCATAATCTCTTTTGAAGTCTTATTATCTTGACAGTGCGTGGTCACTCTAATCTTTACGTGGCCTAATTAATGACAATTACAGGAAAGATTTCAAGGAAGCTTTGCACTGAGATTCCTGTGAGAATCCCTGTGCTGGGAAAATGCTCTGTTTCTCATAAACTCTCTGTGTGCTCCACAACAGCACACGCCTTTCTGGCCAGCAGGAACATGTCTGCAGGCTCTTGAAGAGGCTGAAACCAACAGGGGCTTGTGTTTTGTAGACAAAAAATGCATGTGCTTGTATATAAACACATCCATATCTAAATATGGATAAGTAAAAATATCAGTAAGTATGGATGAACATAACTATAGATAAAGAAACATATATCAGGGTGACTACATAGCAAAGTAAGACAGGCTTATAGAGAACAAGATTTCATATAAACATATTGATAGCTGTTTATTTACATACATACATATTTAGATATGCAGGGATGTGTGTCTGCATATAAAAGATTGAAATCTAGACCAAACCTCGGTCTGGTGAATGTGGGTGAAACTTCCAGTCGATTTAAGGAAGCAGGACTCTGCCTGTACTTTTAGAGCCAGCTAGCTTTGTAGAATATAACTCTGCATTTTTGGGTTTTGATATGAAGGAGTGACAATGGAGCAAGCCATATTCTGACTACTGTTTGTCAAAAGCCAAGTGTCTTCTGCAAAGAGTGTTGGAAGTCACTATTCTCTGAGTCTGTTATAAAAATGGGGAGCCATGCTCATATTCTCTGTCTTGGACCATACTAAAATCTTTTTCTCCTCTTTATTTAGATGGGATTTTTACCCCTAAAAGCATGTGAGGCAGGAAGTAGGACTAACAGGAAATTTTGAACTTAATAGAAGTGTATGCATAGTAGATGTCAATATGGAGTATTTCCATATTTTTTTTATTCACACTTTCTCTACATCTTCAGACTAGCATAGTAGATAAGAGAGCTGTTTTCTGCCCTTCAGTCATTAAAATAAAAACAACAAAAGAACTCAGTAGTTCAGAGACAAATGTAGGTTCCAGTTGATTTTTCCATTTCCATTTTTGAGGATAACCTGAAAGGATGGCAGTTTTGACCTTGGCAGTTCTTTTACAGACATGCTACTGATCTCTACCAACCCATATGACTACCACTTCTGCTCACAAGGAGTAGTTACAGTGGACAACTTGGATGATGGAGAAGAATTGTTGGCAACAGATGTAAGTCTGTATGGATTTGACTTTGCATTTCCTAGATCAGGGGAGGAAGACTGCTGGGAGGAGCCTAACTTCTGTTCCTGAAACTATGGGACTAAAGCAAAAGCAGGATTGGGTCTTCATTCAGACTGTGAAGCACAAGGCCTGGTAAACTACTAGGCTTTTGAATCTGGCCCTTCTGCATGAAATGTCCACCTTGTATAATTTTTTATATATAAAATGCTAGATGAAGAGAGCTCTCCCCTGGCTCGCCTGCCACTGCTGAGTCTTCAGGGTGTTCCAGTAGCAACTTTGGATGATAACATCCCTTGGCAGGATAGTAATATCTGCCATGCAAAGGTAGATTGTGGGGCTGCAAACACCACTGCTTTTGAGCAGGGAAGTGACAACATATCTGTGTTTGCTTTTCACAGCAAGCCATGGACATCTTGGGATTTGTGCCCGATGAGAAGGCTGGTTCCTACAAGCTCACAGGTGCCATCATGCACTTTGGGAATATGAAATTCAAGCAAAGACCCCGAGAAGAGCAGGCAGAGGCTGATGGCACTGAAAGTAAGAGTAACACCTAAAATTACTCCTCAGCTTCAAAAGTCTAGCACTGTGCTGAGGGAGCAGCAGCCTGTTTGCTTTGTTCTTGCACACAGTAGCTCCTGATCAGCCAAGAGTACTGTATTTGTAGCAGGCTTATTCAGTGGTGGATAACCTTACTCAGCAGGAAATGAACAGACACAGCCAGGCTAACAGGACCAAATTCCATTTTTGAGACGATTTGCACAAAATGGCTGTGAAATCCTGGTACCTTAACTTTCATTATTTTAGGTCCTGATTCTTTATTTACTATTGCACCTGAAACTGTCTATAAGCAGTGTGGATATATGTTCTTTCCCCCAAACCTGGAGAGTTTCTAAAGTGAGATTCTTGCAGCAGCTGAGGTATAAAGTAGTCAGATGACTTACTATAAGGGAGAGGCATACCTAACACAAATCATTAAAGACACCAAGGCCTTTATCCAATTCTTCTTTTGAGTGAATGTACTTAATATTTTTTTCATAGCTGGGCATGTTTCCATGCAGTAGTTTAAAGCCAATTGAAACCTTGTTTGTCCTGACCAGGTGCTGACAAAGCTGCCTACCTGATGGGAATCAACTCCTCTGATTTGATTAAGGGCTTGCTGCACCCCAGAGTGAAAGTTGGCAACGAGTATGTGACCAAAGGTCAAAGTGTTGAACAGGTAAGAAGACACTTTCAGGATGTTTGGATACGTGTCCTGCAAGCCTTGAGGGTTTGCCTGTAACATCTCAGAGAGACAGACAGCTGCTAGAAATATTAACATGAGCCTCTAGTACCTGTTCTCATTGTACATCCCCAAACTTGGGCAAATACATGGTAAAACTGAGGGAAAATAGGGAAGACCCTGACAAAGGAATATTGGCTAGCACTACATTTGATAGAACTGTTTTTCTGATGTGTTAGTAGCAGCCACTGCAGGAAACCACGTGCAGTAAAACCCCATGGGGATTGAGAGCTAATTCTGGATGAGAATAGTAACCTAGAAGATTTGAGCCATGGATTATTTATTCACTCGTCACTCATTCATTATTCATGTAATTTTAATCTCTGTGTGACCTCAGTCAGCTAAAGGCAATATCCACTTAAAGTTATCTGCTAATTTAAAGGGGAAAAAGTCCTTGGGTTGCTATGCTGCAGCTGTAGCAATATTGTAGAAGATGCTGCAGCATTTTGGTTACAATAAAAGTTGCTGTTTGAAAATGGCCTGTGGTACAGGCTCAGAAACTAGAAAACTGCTACACAGAGAGGTGTATCCTCATGATGAAGATGTGCACAGGCTAAAGAAGAGACTTTAGACAGACTTTACCTATTGCCTGCTCATGCCATAGAATCCCTCAAAAATTAGAAGCAAATGTCAATTAAAAACTTGAGCATAAACCCTACTCTGGCAGTAGCTCTGGACATCATAGCTGGCATCAGGCCTGTGAGTTTCTGCTGCCTTACTTCACAGAAATATAATGCATTAAAACATTTAAACTTGCTGTCAAGCTCTTTCCCAAGATGTACTTTGTGAGCACTTTACATACATATTAGTAGATATCCACATATTTAGCAGTGATTTGAAGGAAATTCAGCAGAGATAACAGGAGAAACTGTGTGTTGCATTAACTATGCCTTGGTGATTATACAAACCATTGGGAAATTCCATTTAAGCTGTAAACAGACATTGAAATAGTCTACAGCACCAAAATATTTATGTTCCACAGTGAATTGGTTTTCACACTGCAGTATTCTAAAATGTATATTTTAGGTTCTGTATGCTGTTGGGGCCTTATCTAAGGCAGTGTACGATCGAATGTTCAAATGGCTGGTGGTCCGTATCAACAAGACCTTGGACACTAAGCTGCCAAGACAGTTCTTCATTGGAGTCCTGGATATTGCTGGGTTTGAAATCTTTGATGTGAGTATTAATATGTGAGGACTGGGTGGAAGGCCATGAAAGATAGTTCTTGGTTGGGTGTTTCTTTTTCAAAATGAACAGAAGGCGAAGTGCTGAGAAAGCCATAAGGCAAACAGTGTGTGTAATTTTACATGGGTTTTTTCCACATGAATAGATATAAAAACCACTTGGCTGGACATGCCAATAGTTCTTGGGAACAACATCTCCTATGCGTTGGGCTGTAAACAGTTTCCTTCTTGCTGTTCCACCCAGCTGACTGCAATGCAAATGCTTCTTTTTTATCTCTTTCTGCAGTTTAACAGCTTTGAGCAGCTGTGCATCAATTACACTAATGAGAAACTGCAACAGTTTTTCAATCATCACATGTTTGTCCTGGAGCAAGAAGAGTATAAGAAGGAAGGCATTGAGTGGGTATTCATTGACTTTGGCATGGACCTGCAGGCCTGCATTGATCTAATCGAGAAGGTATGTACGTGCCAAGGAGTATTCACTGAGTTGGTTTTATTCATGATGCTCCCTTGGATGTGTCCTCATGGCCCAGAACTCTATCCCAGAGCAGGATAAGCAGCAGGACAAGCTTCTTGCCTTTCTACCTGCGATGCAGAATCAAAGGAAAATCAGGATTTGTGGCCACTCAGCTTTACCTTTGGAATTCTGCCTTACAGAACCAACAAGCTGTAACTGGTAATTTGTATGGCTGTATCATCTTCCCTGGTTTGCACTTTTATCTTTCTCTGTCCCTGCTGCTCCTCCATTTAGACTGTACCACATATGCTTAACATTAAACTGGTCAGCTTTTCAGGGCAAATGCAATGTTTCAGACTTGTGCCCTGTACCTCTCCCATGAGGCTTCTCTTTCTCGCATTACATGCTGATGTGCAAAGTCCTTTGTGCTCTTTCTACCCTGAAAAGGAAAGAAACCTCTCACCACTTCCCCAGCATGGGATATGCCTTTCCTTTTCCCTTCTTTGTGAGTATAATATGGTCCTGGTGGGGACAGATGTCCCCTGCTGTATCTCTTTGTATCTCTCTTTCTGCCATGCTTTATGGCACAGCATCTAACCCTACTGATCTGTGAGGAAACATGAAATTTTGCATCTTGCATTAGCAGGAAATTCGTAACAGGAGAAGTAGAAAGTCTGATTATTAAGTGGTCTTCTATTTGATCACTTTCTTGTCCAAGGGCAGGATAACCCCTCAAAACCAATATGCCCAGTGCTATGAGGTTTGTTGATCTCTTCCTGAGATATGAATTATAAAATGCTAGTTGGTCCAGCTGCCCTGAAAGAGAAATCAAACTCTTTCTGGAAGCCATCACAAAGCCTCCTAAGGCAGAAGTGGCATACTGAATAGCCAAAGGTGACATACTGAATAGTCAATGGGGTGGTGACTATTTTAACAGAGTAGTCAAAGACTTCCTCCTCAGGTTGAGAAGAAATTTTGCAGGCTTAAAATTCCATCAGATAAAACTTACAGGCTGCATAGCCACTGCAGGCAGGTAGCCTAAACATTTCCCAACACAGATGCTCTTAAATCCACAGCCGCTGGGAATCCTGTCTATCCTTGAAGAAGAGTGCATGTTCCCAAAAGCTACAGATATGACTTTCAAATCCAAACTCTACGACAACCATCTTGGCAAGTCACCCAACCTACAGAAGCCCAGGCCTGATAAGAAAAGGAAATATGAAGCTCACTTTGAACTCCTTCACTATGCTGGTGCAGTAAGTTCCTCTGCTGGCAGGTAGACTTTGTATCAGAGGTCTTCCAGGTGGGGCTTGGCTGTCGCACACAACAGGGAGGGTGGGAAGGATGAAGAGGAGAAGAAAGGAAAGGTGAGGAGCAAAAACAAATATCTACTCTCTCTGCACAAGTCTTGCAGCAGAGTAAGATGCCACCAGACTCCAGGATATCTGCTCCTTAGATGCACAAATAGAATGAAATAAACTGAGGGCTAATGGTACTTTTGCTGGAAGTATGCCTTGCTTTGCATTTATCACTTTTCTGCCAATCTGAGTGAAACTAGTAATTAAACAGCAGCAGCATCTAACTTTTCACCTCAGTTTCCTGGAAAAATGAACTAATTTCTGCTTTAACTCAAGGGATGGTTAAAAAAAAAAATCACTTTTTACTCATTTTAGGACAAGGGTGTCAAAATACCAAAAGGAAGTGTGGTTAGCTCTGATGTGGTAGTTCAGTTTTCAGGTTCACTGGTGATGAGGTGAGTGAGAACATAATCCAGTACTGTGACACTTGAGCCAAAACTCTCCAGTTTTGAAGTTCTATTTTCAGACTAGATAGGCAGAAAGAATTTGAGAGGGTCACAGGAATTCTTAATCAAACTACAGTTGATAAGAAGCCTCAGCATAGCAGAGCAGGAATTTACCTGATGATGTTAATTTTAAATTATAATTGAGCATTAAGATAATTTTGTCATTATTAAAAGAAATAATGCTGATCTTGGTACTTATCTGTAGTTGTTAATGCATTCAGCAAAGAAAATTAGAATTTCTAGTCCCTCGTGGTACTGATAATGGAACATATTTTCGCACTAAACAGAGCTGTGGCAAAGTCCTGGAGTTAGTTTGTAATCATTAAGATTCTATTAGAAAACCCTAATTATTCCAGTGTAGCATGCTATTTTGATGTTAAATTTGTTGTTTGTGTGATTTATACATCAGCACTTTCTAATAGGGTTCCTGGGACACCAGTGGCACACTGCATCTCCACAGATAACCTCATGGAGTCTGTGAGAAGATGTAGGGATAGTTTGGAAGGAGTGTATGGGATTCCCCTGCTGATTATTAGGAAGAGAGGTTTGGGAATTAGGAAGCAGAGAACTGGAGGGGAAGTGATGAAAACCAGGGCAGCTGGTACTGCTCTGAGCACAGCTCTTCACAAAAAGTCATTGGCTTCAAGCTGAACTGCAAAGAGCTCCTGGCTCCTCTGAAGAGGAACATTTGCAACCTCTGCTTTGTTTTCATTGCCTTGCTGTAGGTTCCCTACAACATCATTGGGTGGCTTGAGAAGAACAAGGATCCACTTAATGAAACTGTGGTAGGCATTTTCCAGAAGTCATCCAACAAACTCCTGGCCAGCTTGTTTGAAAGCTACGTTGGTGCTGACAGTGGTAAGCAGAACCAGCTCACATGGGCTTTCCTTGGGTTTTGGGAAGTGTGCTTGGGAATGAATCTCAGAAACGAAGCAATTCTCTCCACTGCAATGGCCTCAATGCTAGATGAGGTGGTGACTAATTATTTGGATGTGCTCAGCAGCTGTAGGAGTTTGCCTATTATGGGAAGGAGACCATTAACTCAGCTGGGCTGAATGTATAGCACCTCTGAGCAACTGTGGCAAGTAAAGCTGTGCTGTGAACAGCCCAGTGGGAGTTTGAGCATCCAAGTGTTCAGATATGCAGCCAAGTGTTGCACAAAAGATTGTCTACATAAATGCCAACAAAAAAGAACAGCTCTTGTTTCTTGTGCTGTAGTACTCCTTGCTAGCCCCCCTGAAATAAAGAAGAAATACCAAGGTCAAGGGAGAGTTTTGGAATGTCTTATTGGATTAGTGGCAAGTACACGCTGAAGGTACTGGAACACCATCTCACACTGGCCACAGTAGAAGGCTTTGCCAATGTTTTCCTTTTTGCTTGCTGCCTTTTTTTTTTTTTTTAAATTTGACAATCAAATATATTAATGTATATCTAAGGACATATTTAATCTCTATCCTGTACACAGAACTCTTTTTGTTATGAGAAGACAAGTAGCAAACATTCAGAAAATTGGTCTTAAGTAAATAACTGGTATTCATTACAAAGATGCAGCTCTAATGTCCTGAAGTTGCAATCACTTACAGCCTGTTTATTAGAAACCTCATTTCAAGAGATGCTCTTGTCATGAACCACATGACACTTTCCTAGGAAGCAGGCAGGCTGAAGACTTTGTAATGGGAATGAGATGAAGCTGAATGTAAATAACAAACATCCTGCGACAAGCAAATCCTTGCAAGTTTCTCACTGCCTATTTGCCTGTGGATATTCCTGTCTGTCCAAATACTACCTTGCTTTTCTTTGGTGACAGGAGAAAGGAACAGCCTGTCCAGATTAGCCTTTTCCAGTCTCAGCAGTGTCACCTTCTGAAGGGGGAATGGCTGTGGATAATTGCATCAAGCACGTTGCACTCTTCACTTCTCCTTTTATGTTGACAGGTGACAGGATGACAGATCTCCTGGGAATGATCTAATGGCCCACTGCTTAGAAAGCTGTAGCAACTACTGTGCATTTTTGGGTGATGTCAGGAACCTGTGAAACTTTGTAAAGGTCTTGTCAGAAACTAGCATTCCTTGAGAGGATCTGAGTGATTTTGACTCCAAAGCTTTAGGCAAAATTCAGAGAATGCAAAGTTATTACATCTAAAATTACAAATACTTATTTCCCTCTATTCTAGACAAATCTTACTTGCACAAGTTCAGTGTCTGCATAGCAGAGAATCAGTTTCTATACAGTACAATATGCAGTACAAATTTTCTGTAAGCATTATTTTTCCTAAAGTTTTTCTACATCATCTAACCCTATGGAGCTTTTAACAAAGTACAAATTACTTTTGTTAAAAGTTATTTTTCTGCCATATTCATATTTATGGGCTTTTTTGCATAAGAAGCAATGCAGTATAGATCTGAAATGCAAATGCAATCCAGAAAGTTTACAGTGGTCTTTGACAAAATTCCTAACTATGGACAGAGAGCTGCAAATGTGTGATGTATCATACATGATTGTCAGAATGTCTTGGATAAACTTTGAGCAATCAGTGCCTTTTAGTCCAATACAGCAGCACTATTAAAATGGTCTGTTTTCCACATTCTGCCTGCACCCCTTACTGAGATACAGATTGGTTTATGCTTCTTTTTCCCTCCTTAGGTGACCAGGGTGGAGAAAAGAAACGCAAGAAAGGTGCTTCTTTCCAAACAGTGTCCTCATTGCACAAGGTTTGTTACCTCTCCACACCTGGAGCTTTGAGTTAAGGCAATGCATTGAAGGAGAATATTAAGGATTGTAATGGACAAGAAAAATATTGAAATCCAACACAGAAATTTGATTTGTGGACAGGGTTATTGACCTTGGCTAAGGAAATACACTGCTATTAAAACTGCATGCTGGGGGCTGCTCCATTTCATCATCTTGGAGCAGTCAGGAAATTGTTCTTTTTTACTGTGTTTGAGAAAGTATCACAAAATGGTGCCAACAACCTATATCACTTACTTTGTTGCTTATAGCTTCATGCTTGTCTTTGGAACAGGAACTGATTACAAGAAATTTGCTAGTCCCTATCTGATTACTGCTTTGGATCCTAAGGTTAGAGCAGTCATGGAAAACAAAAGTTGTTGAATGAAGTGGCACAAAGCCTCTTGCTTCCTCAGTTATTCCCTTTTTCTGGAACTGCCATGTGCTCCTGGTCGAAGATGTAACTAGGATCGTGCCTGAGGAAAAATGGGGCTATTTACCATCTTTTTAACCATTACTCACATTTCTGTGGGTAACAATGAGGAAGTTGTCATGTAGGCAAACTTCAGGCTGGGAAGGATGTAGTTACCCACTAGTCATGTCATTTCTCATCTCCCCATGAAGGGAAATCACAGGAAATGGAGACTTACATCTTACCAGCTGAAGGAGCACTCAGACAAAAATTAATAAGCCACAGATAGAAGCCCACTTTCCAGCACACAAGCAGCTGTTTGTACCCAGCTCAGGCTGCTTGTTGTCCTGACGAGTGTATGAGAAATCTGCAGTTTGCACAGTTGTGCTGGTGGCATTGCATTCCACCTCCCATGATCCCCGTTTTCTACTTACTGAACAAAACACTTTCCCCAGAGCCTGGTGATCACTGAATGGTTGGCTTCTTCTGAGCTAGCTTGCTGTCTGCCTGGGATTAAGACCAATAAAGGGAAAATGTTTGGCCATTAGACAAAAACCCAGCCTTTATGAAGAGCAGATGGGGAAGGTGAGCTCTTCCCACTGAGTGGGGAAGTGACTAGGCAAAGATGCAGATGGCTTTACAGAAATTCTCCACTGGATGATGCTGAGTCTTGCTTGCTGTTCATCTGGGGGTTTGAGTTTCTGGGGTTGTAAGTAAAACACATATCTTTGCTAAAACTGATGTGAAATAGTATAATAATGTTAAATCGTACTTTGGTTTATTTGAACCCACTTCTCCTTAATAATTTTGGTAAGCTTATAATTTTGCTGGAGAATTTTTGGAAAAATGAGCTTCCTAAATTAACAACCAGCAAACCAAAGAAATAGTGATTGGAATTCCACTAAACTGCTCAAGCTAATTATATTTTAATATCTGTGTCTGTTCTAGGAAAATTTAAATAAGCTGATGACTAACCTAAAATCTACAGCCCCTCACTTTGTACGATGCATTATCCCCAATGAATCAAAAACTCCAGGTATGAAAAAGACAATAGTCTTAAAATGTTAGAATATTTAACTCTGTCATTCTATTACCTACTTCTGAGTCACCAGATTGTATTTAAATACTGCCTCTGCTTTTTACCTTATCCAATCATGTTGCTCTTTAGGAGATGTCATCTCACATTTTCCAGTCTCCTTGGGGAAATGAAGGTGAAGCCCTGTGGAGAAACTCCTTTTAATTTAGCTTTGTTTTCCCCCTGCAGGTGAAATGGATGCATTCCTGGTCTTGCACCAGCTCCGCTGTAATGGCGTCCTGGAAGGCATCCGCATCTGCCGGAAGGGTTTCCCCAACAGGGTGCTTTATGCTGACTTCAAACAAAGGTAATGCACAGATGTGATTGTCTCCTGCTCCATTCAACTTTATCTTCCATTCAGTTTGCCTGACGTGGAAGGCAGAATTCTGCTCTTCCTTGTGTCTGTGTAGATATAAAGCAGGTGGATTGCCCTGGGCGTTTTGGTTTGGTTTTGTTTTTGGTTTTTTTTTTTAAGTCTTTGAGGGAAGAGGGAAAAAAACCTAAAGCAGAATCTAAGCCGATTTTACACATTTTTCATGTTTGTTATTAACAGGTACCGCATCCTGAATCCAGGAGCAATTCCAGAAGATAAGTTTGTGGACAGCAGAAAAGCTGCTGAAAAACTGATGGCATCTTTAGATGTTGACCATACTCAATATCGTTTTGGACACACCAAGGTAACTATCATTGCTTATGTAAAGAGAAAAGTGATAGATCTGGCATTTAATTTGCAGAATAGGACACTGCAATTCCTGGTGGTAGTGTTTAATGGAGATTTAATAATACAAGAAACTAGCAAAATAGCAGCAAAGTGATAGTAGGTTCTAAGCTGTGCTAGAGGAAATCTAACTCTCTGGCTCAGATTCCCAGAAAGTTTTATTAGAGCAACTCTGTAAGCAGACACAGCAGCAGCTGATGCTCCATGCCCCCCAGTAAAACAGTAGCTTATTTAGTATAATACAGGTACATTCAAACATAGATGGACCACAAGGTCAGCTGCATCTTTTGAAATGAGGCCATGTGGAATTCTCATATGATCCCATTAGCAGGGATTTCTGGGAGTCAGGAGTTGTGGTTCAGCTGACCTACTTGGAACCCTGCTGCAGCTGAAAGGTATTGTGGTGGTAAAATAGTTCATCCTATTCAAAACTGGGGAGATAAAACCCTGTTTTGAAACAACTCTGGAACTGTACAGTGAAGTCCCTTACACAAGTGGTATTTGGCCCTCTATCCTCTCCTAGTTTATAATGTGTCAATGAGAACACCAGTGTGAACCATTTCAGCAAGGTCAGTGTAGCTCTGGTATAAATCCTTCTTTGTGGTGAGCTGACATCTGTGCATGTACCAGGTGTTCTTCAAGGCTGGTCTCTTGGGCCATCTGGAAGAAATGAGGGACGAGAGACTCGCGAAAATCTTAACGATGATCCAGGCAAGAGCGCGCGGCAGATTGATGCGGATTGAGTTCCAGAAAATAGTGGAGCGCAGGTAGGAAGGCACCCCCTTAAATCTTAGCAGATAATAGTAATTACCATTTAATTATAAGTTGAATAGAGCCACTAATTACAGTCCCTAAGGCTATAGATAACCCTAAATTAAAAGCTTTAAGTCTATGTGTGATAAAAATAATAGCAACTGTATATTAGTTGCCTGCAGCTTTGGTGAAAATGAGATTTGGAAATTTTTTGTGTCTCTGAAAATAAAGAGATCTGGAGGAAGTTTCTTGTATCTTTTGGAAATTAGTACAGGCTCCTAATACTGCTCAGAACAAAAACTATGAAACTGACTGAGAATGAAAAAAAAACCCCTCACCCCTCACTTTTTCAATTCAGGCTAAGATTTAGGGAATTTTCTTTCTTTTCTCTTAAACCAGGGATGCCCTTCTTGTAATCCAGTGGAACATCCGTGCTTTTATGGCTGTCAAGAACTGGCCTTGGATGAAGCTCTTCTTTAAGATCAAGCCTCTCCTGAAGAGTGCAGAAACTGAAAAGGAGATGGCCAATATGAAGGAAGAATTCTTGAAACTGAAGGAGGCCCTGGAAAAATCTGAAGCCCGGAGAAAAGAACTTGAGGAAAAGCAAGTGTCTTTAGTTCAGGAAAAAAATGATTTGCTTCTCCAGCTCCAAGCTGTGAGTAGACACATAGATTTATACACTTACTAGACGTTCTTTGAAACTCAAAGGTTTAAAGACTAGAGTGTTAGTGGAATTTAATAAAAAAAAGCTGATGATCTTGTCAGAGCCTTTCCAAAATTCAGAGTGGATAGAAGTTTTCATGTTTTAGCATGTAGGTGGACTAACATACAGATGGGCTAACAGTGCAAATCTTTACAGATTCTGTTCAAGGCAATGTCCACTGCAGTAACACATGAAAGTATTCTTGTATGTGACTAGTCATGCTCACCACTGTCTCATCCTGCTCTGTTAATTACTTGTCTTCTGAAATCAAGAGTGGGAAGTTTTCCTTATGCTGCTTTGTTGCTCTGTATCAGGCTCCCTGACCAGTTACAGGCCAGGGGGCAAGTGAGGGAGAAAAAAGGCCAGGCAGTCATTGCTGTCCTCTTCCTTGTGCCACACCAGGAGCAAGACACTCTGGCAGATGCCGAGGAACGCTGTGACTTGTTGATTAAATCCAAGATTCAGCTGGAAGCCAAAGTCAAAGAACTGACAGAGAGGGTGGAGGATGAGGAAGAGATGAATTCCGAGCTGACCTCTAAGAAGAGAAAATTGGAAGATGAGTGCTCTGAGCTCAAGAAGGATATTGATGATCTTGAAATAACACTTGCAAAAGTAGAGAAAGAGAAACATGCTACTGAAAACAAGGTACATTTGGAACTTCACCCTGTTTTCAAAAGAGACTGGGCATGGATTACCTTAACAACAAATGTTACGGGTCTTGTGATGGTTTTACACTGTTCGTTACACAGACCACACTGAAGGGTCTGTAGATACAGTAATTTGACCATATGAGGTAAAAATTTTTACCTCTGAACCTAAGTTTCCTTTTTTTTTTAAGTGATCTTACTGCACTTCAGCTAAAGAATTTTACCTATTTGGGGCATTTAAGTAAACAATCTTATGCTGTAACCAGAATTCCTCCATCTCTCCTCCTTAAAGCCTGTAAATATTAAAAGCTCATTTCCTACTCCTCTCACAGAGAATCAGAAGCTGGAGTCCATCACAATGAGAGTGACTCTGAAAATAATTTAGTATGTTTGAAATAATGTACTACCCCCACACTAAAAACTGGCAGACATTAACTCCCTTGATGGCAATTTAATTCAAAAATCCATGAGGTGCTGGGTGGGGACAGATCCCTTTCTTTCTCTTGTTCTCCTGCTAACAAGTTCAGACCAGATAGTCATTTGAGACATGTTATAATAATCCCTTCCTTCAAAGTCTTACAAACACATCTTCCTTTCTCACACAGGTCAAAAATCTGACAGAAGAAATGGCAACACTTGATGAGAATATCAGCAAACTCACCAAGGAGAAAAAGTCCTTGCAGGAATCTCATCAGCAGGTTCTAGATGACCTACAAGCAGAAGAGGACAAGGTCAACACACTGAGCAAAGCTAAAGTGAAACTGGAACAGCAAGTGGATGATGTAAGCTGGCTCTTTATGTTTCACAAGGCTCATTTGACCACCACTTACAGTGGACCTATTGTGGGACTGAAAGGTTGCAAAACTTTGATATATAGTCCTCTCATTTTAGAAATGTACTCCTTGTACTGTCTGTAAAATGTGTAATTACAGGAATACCACAAAAACTGATCTCTGTTCAGCCTTTCAAAGGATTGCAGTAATAAGGGAAAATCCTCCCAACTTGCACTTGCAGTGTAACTGGCATGAAGTCAGACAGAACTTTGCTGCTAAGAGAACTGTAATGCTTGCACAAATGTAAAGCATGGATTAACCCTTCTGTTCTATTTCTTTAGCCCTTATGCCCACTTGGCTGCTAGAAAACAAACCCTGTAAACTAGGATGCTTGTGCTTAAGTGCTTCTGCTTCACAGCTCACTCAGCACAGAACTGGGCACAGCCTACATCTGACTGCTGTAAACCATCTATATTCAATATATTTATTAAGTGACTTTGCTCCTAAAGCTCGAGGGATCACTTGAACAAGAGAAGAAGGTGAGGATGGATCTAGAAAGGGCAAAACGTAAACTGGAAGGGGATTTGAAGCTGACCCAAGAGAGTGTCATGGACTTGGAGAATGATAAGCTGCAGATGGAAGAAAAGCTGAAAAAGTAAGAAGTTGATTCTGTTGTACCAAATAAAGCAGCACAGTTACAGTGTCATTTAAGAGACTTCAGGTGTGCCATCCTGCTCTGATGGTGGCTGAAAGAAAATTCCATTATGAAAACGTGTAGCCAAGGAGGGAGGCAAAATTACTCTTGTATACACAATACCTGAAACATTAGAATTCATTAAACTTTCTTAGATCAAAAATAAGCAGCCCAGAAACTTACTAATGTTTTTCATTGCTTAGAGGAGAAAGCTGAAGAATTTCTCTAAAGTTATTCATCCTCACTAGCTGTAGTAGCGTTGTTAGGAGACCTGACTGTTAAATATGTTTTTCCATTGGATCTTAAAATAGCATTGTTTTTGTATGATACAAAGAACCAGAAATATGATTGCACAAATGCATGCAGAGACTTGACTTGGAAACTGCTGCTCAGAGGAAAATGTGTTTTCATGCAAATTGCAATACATGACAATTGTTCTCATTTTTAGAGATGCTAGAAGTTTTGTTGAACAACTCTTTAAAAATTTCAAAATCCTAACTTGAAACTTCAAGGCAAATTGTCACAGCAGGATTTTCCTTTGTGTGCCAGGAAAGAATTTGAAATGAGCCAGCTGAATTCCAAGATAGAAGATGAACAAGCTATAGTGATGCAGCTGCAGAAGAAGATCAAGGAGCTTCAGGTTAGCGTGCTATTTTGTCGTATATCTTAGGACAAGTTTCTCTTTGTGCTTCACTGAAAGACCTTGCAGAAACTTTTCATGGGTAGCTGAAGCTCCTCTTTGAGATACAAAGTGGTACATCTCCACAGCCTCCCAGACAGTTGCTTTTTCCCCTCAGGATGGTCACGTCCCAGTAGTAGGACAAATGACCACAGAATGGTAGTGGTTTCAGGCAAGGCAGAAAGGCTCTGGTGTTTTGTTTTAAGCAAATAATATTGTTCCAAACCATGGAGGTGAGGGTAGGTGCTGGAGAGGAGCTCAGCAGTGATAAGCATGGATTTGAAATTTAGAGAAAAGGTTAAAACACACAGGAAACTTTCAACAGAAATTAAAAAGCTAGAGAAAGTCAGCACAGTCCAAACACAAAGTCTGGACCCAAAAATAACAGCTCCACCTTTTTTTTTTGTTAATAAAGTATATTTGAATAACTTGGATGTAAAGTGAAAATAATCTTTTAATAAAAAAGACTGCTTCCAATAAACATAAACAGGCAGTTCTACAGCAGTTCTACACACTGCTGTATTGAAACCCTGTCCTAATACTTCTAGAAAGAAATTACTCAGTCATGGAGGTCTTAAAATTAGAATTTGTTGCTGTTGCTCCTACTAGCATGTAACTCCTCATATGTACTTCAGCTGAATGTCAAACAAAATGTGAACATAAGGTCAAGGCACCGGACCTGTATGTCTTGAACTAGAACTTGCAGAGCAACCTACTGCGAACTAGATGTGACTCATCATCATTACTGTAGCTCAGGATCTGATTTACCGGCATAAATGGGCAAGTCCTTTAACTGCTGAGCTTCTGCCAGTGAGGTAAAATGTGGGCTGGCAGAGGGTTTAACCGTTTGTGAAGTGCCTTGTTACGATCACTGTGTGGGGTCACACCTCGTGGGAAGCCCCACGTTGGGCGCCAACTGCTGTGAGTCCCCCCCACTCTCCAGCCTCTTTTCTGGCCAGCTCTGGGTCAGAGATGGAGGGAGTTTGACATGGACAAAGCAAAAAACAAGGGAGGCTCCTTTTCCCTGGATGATCCAAGCTTTATTCCTGAAGGCTTCCAGGGGAAAAAGAGGGAGAACAAAGGAGTGGTGGGGAATTTCAAACCTAGGGCGAGGGGAGGGGAAACCAAGCTGCAGCCAGTGGGGTTGCACCGGTGGGAAGGGGCTA
>JANRGV010000051.1:16634269-16655383 GCA_024734035.1 Alethe castanea
GCTAAGGGATGGCTGAACCAACTTCACAGAGCTTCAGAAGAGTACAGAACAAACCATTTTTCTCAGTGCAATATAAACCAAATTAGTGAAATACAACAGCGCCTCATGGTCTTCTGCTGGGAGTCATCCTGCAACTGACCCAAAAATGTTCACTTTTCTCTGGCAGGCTCGTATAGAAGAGCTGGAAGAGGAGCTGGAAGCAGAAAGGGCCGCTCGAGCCAAGGTGGAGAAGCAGAGGTCGGACCTGGCGCGGGAGCTGGAGGAGCTGAGCGAGCGGCTGGAGGAGGCCGGGGGAGCCACGGCCGCGCAGCTGGAGATGAACAAGAAGCGCGAGGCCGAGTTCCTGAAGCTGCGGCGGGACCTGGAGGAGGCCACGCTGCACTACGAGGCCACGGCCGCCACGCTCAGGAAGAAGCACTCCGACAGCGTGGCCGAGATGGGCGAGCAGCTGGACAACCTGCAGAGGGTCAAGCAGAAGCTGGAGAAGGAGAAAAGCGAGCTGAAGATGGAAGTGGATGATCTGACATCCAACATGGAGCAGATGGTCAAGGGAAAAGTAAGGGTCCTGAGGCTTCCCAAAGCTCCCAAAAGTCATGGGTAGATAAGGCTGGTCTGAAGGTTTCCCTGGTGTGGCTGAGGTTTTTTAGAAGGTGGTGTCTTGCATCTTGTCTCTCTTACCCAGCTGATGGTACAGCCCTTCTTCCCTAGAGATAGGACAGCAATTAAGATGGCCTTTCTGAAACACACAGTGGATCCTCAGTCCCAGGCATACCGTTTATCCATGTATCTCAGGGCATAAAAACAAGTCAAGTAAATTAGGCTGGTGACAACTGGAGTGATGCCATCCAAGCCAGGATATCTCTCACCCTAAGCAGAGTCCTCTCAGATCCTGCCCTTGGTTCACAGTTTTGATCCATGTTAGCATGGAGTGCAAAGCAAAGGCTTGCATGATCACACCATGTATTTTCACTTCCTACAGCTGAATTGTGGATTTTGTTTCCTAAGTAGATAATCTCAGTAGCTTTCAGAGCACTCGAAATAGATTTCTTTCAGTGCAAGTGAGGAAAACGAAATGTCAGTATTCTCAGAGTTAGAAAGCTGTCATCAAACCCAATTTATGATAAATGGCAATTAAAGCAGAATCAGTAGAGCAATTTTCATTGGAGGTGATTTTCCCATCTAGCAATTACGAGGCAGCTATGCCTGAACTTCACGGCCATGTGACTCCTGCTGAAGTTCTTGCAGAGTCTTTTTACACTGGTGCTTACATTCAGAACACAATTCTGAGAAAACAAATGTGGAAGGCCTGATGGGGAGTCCCATGGCCTGGGATCATAGATATGGGGCTGCACTTCCCTGCTCTACTACTGTGATATTTGTGTCTTTGCTGTCTGCCATTCCCCTGAAAGACAAACACCCAGAAAGAAAGGATACATTTTGAAGGCTACAGCTTCCAAATGTTTGCCTGGAGGCTGCAACTTTCTTTGTTTTTTCTCCTGATTCCCATTAGGCCAATGCAGAGAAGCTTTGTCGCACTTATGAAGACCATCTGAATGAGACAAAAACAAAACTGGAGGAAATGACCCGCCTCATGAACGACCTCACTACTCAGAAGACTAAACTCCAGAGTGAGAATGGTATGTGCATGTTCCACCCAGATAGACTGTGCCCCTGGAATTTATATGGGATACCTCTATATTGTATCAGTGTTCTGCAATGGCATCTCCACTGAAAGTGGCAGGGTTGGGATTGCTGAATGGAGAAGTAGCTTTGTGTCTTTTGACATTTCTATCTTCACCATTCTTATAACCTTGGTGGGGAAACCTTGCCTTGGACTGGCTTTTAAAACGAATCCATACCCACATTTATCAGCATACAATGGTAACATCTCATGAGCCAAATTGGACGGGCCAGCTCAGAACCCAGGATATGCCAGGCTGCCTAGGTACCTATTGTTTCAGGAACAAGGATATGTGCATCTAGAAATGCTAGAGGGAAAAAGGACTTGGGCCTGTGTGAATCCCATCTTCCTCAGCCTGACCTTGAGCATTGCACCCTAGACCCTAGGGTTGCAGCCTGACCCTAGCATTGCAACTCATATATCCTCTAACTTTTGCTACCTTTTTGGCCAGAGCAGTATTGTTTAATTTCTGCATCCTCATCAGACATCACTGTTCTGTGTATTTTGAAATATATTTTTCATTTCCTGTTGTAACTTCAGTGTCTCTGTAAGACTGTGGTTTTTGCCCTGCAGAGAGACACTTCCTGAGCTCATCTGTTCTGTATGCTAGTCATTGTGAGGTTCTCAGGGTGCTTTGCAGCCCACTGAAAAGAAGTCCATGGAAAAGCAATAGAAAATAGTGAAAAAAAGTAAAACCAGCTACAACTGCCCAGGAAAGTAAGCATCAATCTAGTCTGATCCACAAATTGAAGTAAAATTAATGAATCAAGCCAATTACTGGCAGTCCAAAAAACCCCAAATGACCAAGAAAGAAAACTCAAGTCACTAAACCCACCCCCAACAATAATGATAATAAAAAAAATCTAAGAAAAGCTATCCTGATGAAATATCTGATGGCTACAACTTTGGAAGAAGCTTCACAACAGGTCAATCCCAATCACTGTGAGTTCTTTTCCTCAGCAGAATTAGACAGGTGGGACTATGATTTTTGACTGCAACTTTGTCATTTCATCATCTTGTTCTTTTCTTTTTTATTTGTCAAATCTTTTGACAGGTGAGTTTGTTAGGCAACTCGAAGAGAAAGAGTCACTGATAAGTCAGCTGTCCCGGGGAAAAACGTCCTTTACACAACAGATTGAAGAACTTAAGAGACAGCTAGAAGAGGAAACCAAGGTAATGCTTTGTGTCCCATTCCTTGACATGGAATGGCAAAAAATGTTCATGTATAAATGTAGCCTAGATAAAAGCTGAAATGAGACATAGGAGTGACAACGATTCCTTCTAATTGTATTGATAGTAGTTCCTGCCCCTGACTGAGGCAAGTCACAAGACAAGAGTTCGGGAAAATCATCAACATACATAAATGCTAAATAAAACTTACCCAGTAGGATAGCCAAAATCTCAGGTCCTACATCTTAAAAGTTTGGGTTGTTTCTCCAAAGTTGACAAATTATCCTCAGTCCTGATGGCTTTCCCCTCATGTCACCAGTTAGGGATGACTTCAAACAATTTTCACCTCACTTGACCTGGACTGTCAAAGCCAGAGGCAAAAAGGAAAAAAGAAGCTTAAGCCTCCCTTTGAGTTCCTAGGGGCTGTTTGTTTTGGTTTTGCTGTAGGTCACCTTGCAATGTTGTGACCTTTCTGTCCCTGCAGTCCAAAAACGCCCTGGCTCATGCCCTGCAAGCAGCCAGGCACGACTGCGATCTCTTGCGGGAGCAGTATGAGGAGGAGCAGGAAGCCAAGGCAGAGCTGCAGCGGGCTCTCTCCAAGGGAAATGCAGAAGTGGCACAGTGGAGAACCAAGTATGAGACTGATGCCATTCAGAGAACTGAGGAGCTGGAAGATGCCAAGTGAGTTACATGGGCTGGCAGGACTGTGCTCACCTTGTTGTGTGCTAAGGAAATAGGGCTGGAAATTTTCCTGGTTGGAAAGTCCCTCTGACTCAATGCTGTAATTTGGGGCTGTCCTGTTCTTCATATTGCTTGGGCAGGTCAATGTTTCTACTGAGTGCTGGAGCAGTGGCTGTGGATACCGGGGTTTATTTGAGAACTAACTCAATTAGATAGTCCTACTTAGTTATGTCACATTCTCTTACTTTGCCCTGGCCCAGTACTATGTTTCCTTGGTCTTGACTTCCCTTTCCCACTGGGAGATGATGGCTGCCCTGGGAAAGTAAGGCAGAAAGCCATGTTGGCTCACACTGTACAGCTGCTCCCAGTTACCAGGCTCAGATTGCTGGGCAAGGTCTCTGAATGTCTCCAGCTTCTGCCTCTGATATCTCTGATATGCAGGATCTTACCAAACTTTCAGCATATTTTCTTCATCTAGTATCTCCACGATCCTCTTTCTAGGCCATCCTTTCTTTCCAGCACCTTTTCTTGCCAGGATTCCCTGTTTTCCCAATCTAAATAGTCTATGAACAAAAACCCAGGGCATGACTAGCCAGCCTCCTAACTGGTGGTTGCTTCATATCTCTTAATTGGAGGAAAACGACACTGTCAAATGAGCAGGTCTTATAAAAAATTTACAATCAGCCCATACTGGTTACAGCTAGTAAGTGGTTAGCTGATGCCTGAGAGTTCAGAAGTTAATTTAAAATATTCACAGACACACACAAAATGTTTTGCCACATACCAGTATTCATAATTTAAGCTGCTTTTTTCCACCATAGTCCCTTCTCTCTAGAGGCTCAACTTCCTTCTCTGTTCCTCTTCCCCTTGCCCAGTCCTCATGCCCACTCCTTCCCTGTTTTCCCCTTCAGAACTGATTTACTGAGTTATTGCTTTGGTGTCAGTTTTTCTGGATAGCATGCAGCAGTGACACTTGGTCATTTCACTGTGTCTACCCACCTGGTAGGAAGAAGCTCGCTGCTCGCCTGCAAGAAGCTGAGGAAGCAATTGAGGCAGCCAATGCCAAGTGCTCTTCTCTGGAAAAGACCAAGCACAGGCTGCAGAATGAGCTGGAAGACATGATGATTGACCTGGAGAAGGCCAACTCAGCAGCTGCCTCGCTGGACAAGAAGCAGCGCAGCTTTGACAAGATCATCAGTGACTGGAAGCAGAAGTATGAGGAGTCACAGGCAGAGCTGGAGGCTTCCCAGAAGGAGGCCCGTGGCCTCAGCACTGAGCTCTTCAAGCTGAAGAATGCCTATGAGGAGACACTGGACCACCTGGAGACTTTGAAACGGGAAAACAAGAACCTCCAAGGTAGGCTTCATTCATGTCCTGCAGCCACATCAGCAGATGGATGGAGGGATGCAGCAGCAGTGTGGGAAAGAGGTTTATCTCATGCTGAGATGAGCTTTCCAATGTCATTTGAGACACTGATGCTGCCAGTGAATGTTTTGAACACAGAGACTGGTATGGGCAGAGCAGAGAGGGCTTCCCTTTGCCCCCCTGTCAATGAAACCCACTGGCAGAGGAGGCAGACTCAAGGGAGGAACAAGAAAGATGATGGAGGTGCAGAGGATGCAGCCTAAACAGCAGAGCATGGTGCTCCTAGCCTGCAGATCACAGATAAACACTAAATCAGTATAGCCACTTCAAAAAGCATTATTCCCAAGAAAAACTGTGCCTTCAAGTTGTACAGGTAAAAAATCTTGCTGTAAGTGAAAGTAAGGCAGGGCTCTTGTACAGAAGAGCCCTTGAGGTAGCAGTCTGAGGCACAGGTCCTCTATTCAACACTCCATGAATTGCACGATGTTCCAAAGTCTTTGTTTGCTAAATCCATCCATCCATCCTCTTTTGTTTCAGAGGAGATTTCTGATCTGACCAATCAGATTAGTGAAGGAAACAAGAGCCTCCATGAAATAGAAAAAATCAAGAAGCAGGTTGAGCAAGAGAAGTCGGAAGTTCAGCTGGCTCTGGAAGAAGCAGAGGTAATGAAAAAAAGCTCAAGGGCAAAGGAAGAGGGTGTCTTTATCAGGATTTTCCATCCTTTTCATCTGCCCTACTTTCCCAGAGCATGTCTTACTTCCACAGCTCTCAGATGTGGAGAATGATTATGTAGTGTCAAAAAACTTCCCTTGCCAGGAAGAATACATCAGTTCTTAAGGGATCTAAGGGGCACAGTTTACTTTCCTGCACTGCGTGGAATGGCTTTCTAAAACTCAGTGGTATTAGGAACTAACAAAAGTAAAGTGATGATGTATCTTATTCTAAATGTGAAAGAAATGGGTTAATGCAGATTTTCTCCCTTTCTTGTGAATTTGGGCCTCTGGCAGTCACTGCTGATGACAAAGAATTTCCATGTGCCATTCCCATTAATATGTTGTGGCTCCTGGTCATGATGTGTGTATTGGACAGACCTGCTGCATGTTGGCTGGAGATCAGCAGGGATTTTGCACAGCTTTGTTTTCACGATCCTCATTCTGTTTCCTCATTCTCTAGAGGGGAGCATAGCTAAGCTTGTGCAGTTCCACCCTTCACAGAGCACTTCCCATAATATATTTAGTTCTGTGCTTTCGTTCCTCTTCAGTGAGAGCAGCAGGGAGACAGAATGACACTGAGCCTGGCTTATGCAAGACCTGAAAGTCAGAGGCCTTGTTATTTCCTTATGGGCTGCTGTCTGCTTAGTTCTTCACTTCCAAATATGAGAGAAATGTGAGAAAAAAGATATAAGAACAAATCATCCCAGTTTCACAGACTTGTCTTAGTATTAATTGGAAAGAATGGACAGAGAGTTTTTGCATTTTGTCATACAGAGCTGATATCTCTCATTTCTTTCCTTGAAGCCATCTTGCCAAATAAGGTTATGTCATTGGGAAGTTTCCAATGCTTTGTGATTTGGAGATATTTTTGTGAGCAGGAGGGGATGGATGTGTGAACCCCTTCACTCTCCCAACAACAATCTTGTTTCAGCTTATCCCTGTCCCTTACAAGACTGTGAATTTCTAGAGGGTGTCTGTACAGAGGTGTGGAGCAGGGAACATCTGTTGATGTCAAAACCATGCAGGCAGGGCTGAAGGTGTTGGTGTGTTGCTTGGGTGTTTTTTGTGAGCTGTGGACTGACTGCTTGACAATTTGTCCTCTGAGGAGCTTGCTGCTCCATTTTCCAGCTGTCAGGTTACATTAGAAGGCAAATAAATGTGTTGTTTTGCCATGTAAGCTACTCCTGTCCTTGCTAAGAGAGAGAAATGGAAGGAGGAAACAGGAAGAGGAGTGTGAAGGGATCATGTTTGTGCAGCTGTTTGTAGTTTGGAAAAAGAAATCAATTCCTGGTCTGCAAGCTCTTGGTGTTTTCTATTTCAGGGAGCTTTGGAGCATGAAGAAAGCAAGACCCTTCGTTTTCAGCTTGAACTTTCACAGGTTAAAGCAGAGTTTGAAAGGAAACTGGCAGAAAAGGAGGAAGAAATGGAAAATATAAGGTACTGTGCAGGAAGCAGCATGTTTCTTAAGTGAAAATCTGAAAAGACTGCAACTATTTTCAAGACCTAAGGCAGTTAAATGCACTACAGGCAGTTATGCCAGCACAGGCAGATATTTTCAGTATCAGAAACCACTACAGTCCTGACTATTTGCCAAAGGGTAGCCCTGCCACATTTCCCTTGCTCAGTTCAGATATTCCTGTCAGATCAGTCTCTGACAGTGTACAATTAAACCCATCATGCATGAAACACTGCAGCTGTAAAAAAACTGGCTGGCCTAATCAATTCACAGCAGACCAGGGCCACTAACTCTGTATGTTGACAGTATGGAGGCGAGTGGGTATAGAGAGCTGCCATCTCCTAATCCTGTGTGGATTAGGCTGCTTCCCAAGGGGACCCCCAGGCAAAATCAGCAGTACTTGCCCCAGTGGTGCTCAAACCTATGTTATCTAAAGGCATTTAGTTAATTTATGCAATTGCAGCTCCACTGAGTGTGGGAGGATGTGAGGAGCTTGCTGTTATGTGTACAGCATTTGGGTAAGCAACGAGGATTGCAGATGTGCAGAAAGTGTGAATGGAACAGGAGAGGAACTTGCAGGTAAGACAAATAAATAGGAAAAAAATGGAAAGCAATTAGATGAGAGGAGAATGATGTATTTTGTCTCTCCCCTCCCACTCACCAGAAATGCAAGTCTGAAGAGTTATACCCTTAAGAGGAGGCCATGCTAGCCTATTATTATTCAGTATAATATTATTCAGTTATTCAGAAAACTTCGAATTAGTCAGTGTTGTAATGTCATTAATTCAAGAATCATGCCATTGGTCATTGATAGGCTAAAGGGTAGGGAAGGGGAAGTTCAAGCTGGCCCACCCTGGCCAGCACACCAAAACGATTGATGTGTTAAGTGCTTCAAAACCAAGAATATTTTGGCCCTTTCACCTTCTGGTGTCCTGCAGATGTCTGGATTGCAGAGATGTCAGGACAAGCTGTGCTAATCACTGCTTTCTGCTTCAGCTTCACAGTGAGTGTTCAGCAGACATTTTGTGTTGTTTTCTGCAAGTCTAGGGCACAGTTCAGTATCTTGCTGAAGCAATAAAGCCCTCAAGTTTTTTCTTATTGACTTGGTGATTTCCCAAAACTCCTACACTTTCAGCAGAACTTGGCCAGCAGCAAAATAAATGTTTCCATGTGAGTCATATTCTGTGCTTTGCATTGCTTTCTGGTTGCAAGAGAGCAAAACTTTTGTTATAGGATTTGTCTGATACAGAATCAAAAAAATTAGGCTGTTTTTATCTGTTTTGTCTTTAAATTGACATTAAGCTGCCTTTCCCAGGGGGACCAGCCTGTCAACTGGGTGTGTTTAATAACTTCTAAATTTAGATGTCTGTAACAAAGATTTGTGTTAATGAATCATTTCTCTTATAAGAAAAGTTTTTCCAACATCTATTTTAAGACACAATAAATTATAGCTTACAACATGCCATTTACTATAAAGAGCACCTAGAGCTTAGAATGTAGCAGCCTACCTCCAATGTGATTAGTCCTCTCCACTAAAGCCTTCAGCAAAAGGCTGAGAATAAAATAATTGCAGGAAATTATTCAGTAAATATTTTACTAAGTGACTGTTAGGCTGGAAGTGCTTCTTACAGGTTCAAATCCGTGCTTGCTTGTGTTTACAAGAGCTCTGAGAGCGCTCCTTGCTCCAGTGTTGCCAAAGAAAACACAGAAGAAGGACGCTAGAGATGCTGACAGATCAGGAGTTAGCTGAGAGTGTGAAGCACACCAGCCAGTTGAACAGCAGTGAGGCACTGGAAACTGTGTGTTGTATGTGTGCAGTATGTGTGCTACCTACAGAAATACACTATTTCTGGAAGGGAGACACTTTCAGAAAGTGAAGTACTTCTGCAAGTACTTCTGTGTCCCTGAACAGAGAGGAAAATCATTCTGTTCATGCTCCATGTCCTTTTCAGGAGAAACCAGCAACGTGCCATAGATTCCCTGCAGTCCACCCTGGATTCTGAAGCCCGCAGCAGAAATGAGGCCATCCGGCTCAAGAAGAAGATGGAAGGGGACCTCAATGAGATGGAAATCCAGCTCAGCCATGCTAACAGGCATGCTGCAGAGGCAACCAAGTCAGCACGTGTCTTGCAGACACAGATAAAGGTACTGGAGCTCCCCAAGCACCCAGAGTTACTCACTGGGTTGGGTTTCCTTAGCACAGAGCAAAACAGCAGTGGGGATGGTAAATAAGAGGGAAGCTACTCCCAACAATGTAGAGGGAAAGCCTTGGTGATACTCAGAGAATACTGAAATGTGGATTTCTTCTCAGACTTGCACACAAGCTGGATGAGATCCAGTCATAAAACCCTTGCTGGCTGCAGCCTCTTGGAGAGGTAGAAAGCTATAGCATGAGGAACTGAAAACCTGTGATTTTCTCGTGAGCTCACAAGGCTTTTAAAAGAAGCAGAGAGCAAGTGGGTTGTCTGGAGTACAGGGAGCATGTATGTATTCAGCTTTGTTGTTTGCACCAATGTTTGCAATAGCTTAAAAAAAAAAGGAAGTATTTCTTGCCAAGGCACCTCTTCTGTTATCTCCTCTCCCAGAACCACCAGCTCTGAGAGATTTGAGCACACAGATTTCTTTTCCTCCATTGCACTACATACCACAAAAGCTATTCAGCTTACAGTTTGGAAATAAAATAACAACATAATAAACTAAAAAAGCATTGAAATTCTTGGGGTTGGTCCCAGGTAGCTGCTGCAATCTGGGTTTCTCTGATGTAAAAACAGAGGCTTGAAATGGAGTTGTGTTGCTTTATTTTAGGAGCTTCAGGTGCAGCTGGATGACTCAGGGCACGTGAATGAAGATCTGAAGGAGCAGCTGGCAGTCTCTGACAGGAGGAACAATCTTCTCCAGTCAGAGCTGGATGAGCTGAGGGCTTTGCTGGACCAGACTGAACGGGCAAGGAAGTTGGCAGAGCACGAACTGCTGGAAGCCACTGAACGTGTGAACCTGCTTCACAGTCAGGTTGGCTTTTTCTGTGCCCTCTCCCTCACTGGTTAACCTGAGCCTTCTCTGTTGATCACTGACACTGTTTGCCCATGGCCATCACAAGCCAGACACACACTGACATCCCTCCAGAGGGAAAATGGGGCAGAGGAGTTAAGTCACTCTGGAGATGTGCCACCTGACTCCAAGTTAGCTGGAACTGATGATTCATCCAACTGCTTTAAATAGCTTCCAGAAAAAAAACACTGATGGCAAATAAAAAGAGAAAATTTGACTTCATTCTTTCCTGCTATAAAACCAGTTTCCTGCTTTAGTTAAGCCATGCCCTGGACAGTGAGGCATTCCTCTGGAGAACAACACAGCCACTGCTTTTGTGATGTTACTCAGCAGTGAAAACCACAGGGACGGGTTGTCACAATAGGGAGAACAGGGTAGGAAGCCACAGGAACCCACCTGGAGCAAAGTGCTCTCTGTGCCTGCAGGTGTCCATCAAGATCAGCCTTTGGATGTTGTTCAGGTAGACACTGCCATTTCTAGGGTGCCATGGAAGGGCATGTCCTGACCTGACAGCATTTTTACTAAAACCCAAATCTTCTCTTCACCAAATAATAGCCACAAAGAAATGAAAATGTGCTACAGGCTGTTGATGTTTTATATTGTTGACATTTAATCACCTCACTGGCTGGCTGATTGAGGATCATTAATTTACCAAACGAACAGCCTTACTCATTCTTCTATTTCAGCCTATTGCTTATTATTTTATCTGAATCAAAATATGAGTATTTACAGCTTTGAGAGGATTTTTAATATTTCTTTAGTCTGAACCTACCTATGCTAGTCAAGCCAGCCCTTACCACAAACCTGGGTCTCCATTCCCAAATATTGCTCTGAGTAATCCACAAGTGGCAAAAATCAGAAGCCTTGGTGTGCTATGGTATTTAAAGGAATTGTCTCTAATCATCACTTTTCCTCCTTTTCCACTATTCATTTGGGGAAAACTTTATAAAAGAACACAAGCTTGATCAATCAAAAGAAGAAGCTGGAGGGTGACATTTCCCAGATGCAGAATGAAGTGGAAGAGGCACTCCAGGAGTGCCGGAATGCAGAAGAAAAAGCCAAGAAAGCAATCACAGATGTAAGTAGGCTGGTTCCTTGCTCACTTCTTTTCATACCACAGTGTCTAAGGACTGAAGTGTAGTGAATGTCACAGGCTTACCTGTAGGCATTGTAAATGGAGCCCTAGTGGTATAGCACAGATATAAAGAAAAAAAGAAAAAGGGAGAGGTGGAATCTTCAATAAAAGCATTAGAAATGAGAGGGGGAAAAAAAGGCCTCAAAAGTTTTTCTGTCCTTCCATTTTCACTGTCCAGGCAAGATATGCACACAGAAGGTATTCTGTGGAGCTTTGGCTACAGTGAATTATTCAAATAAGGGATAGTTCAGGACTAATCTTCCACCATTTATTCTGAAACACAATCCAACAGCATATGGGATTTCCTGTAAACTGTGGTTGTTTTTCAGGCAGCAATGATGGCTGAGGAGCTCAAAAAGGAGCAGGATACTAGTGCTCATTTAGAGAGAATGAAGAAGAACATGGAGCAAACCATTAAAGACCTCCAGAAGCGACTGGATGAAGCAGAACAAATAGCTCTGAAAGGTGGCAAGAAGCAGATCCAAAAACTGGAATCCAGGGTAAGTTTGTGATCCAACTTCAGACCACTGCCTTCTGCTTACTGGATTTGCACCAGATCAGTAGCCTAGTGCTACCTGATAAGTTCACAGAGGCTGAGAAGGGTAGTATGGACACTTTCCTCTGTTTCACAAAATGCAGGTGAGCAGTTCTTGGAGGCATGCTTCCCCTTCATTATCCAGCGACGAGCTGCTGACCAGCAGATGAACATAGCCCTTGACTAAAAAAGAATTAAAAGCCCCAGCACCTAAAATCAGCAAAGGCCTCTCCCAATACTTGCTTTGGTTAAACTTTTTTGGCCTTTGCACATGTCTGCCCCTCTGACTGATGGTGCAGCTGGAAAACTTTTATGAAAAAAAGAGCAGAAAGATGACATTTTGGTCTCTTCCTGAAATTTGACTCTATGGCGATGCCTAGCTAGTCAGTGTTTCTTGAACTGTGAATGAAATTGTCTGCTGCTTCACATATATGCAGCGTAATGGCAAGGGGTTTTAATTTTTTGCAGGTTCGGGAGCTGGAGAACGACCTTGAGGCTGAACTCCGCCGCAATTCAGATTCCCAAAAAGGAGCCCGCAAGTTCGAGAGGCGCATAAAGGAGCTGACTTACCAGGTATGCTGTAACCACCAGGGCACTGGCAAGAAATGTCACAAATAGCCTCAGTGCTACAGTGAAGGGTGAAGGATGGCCTTAGTCAGAGTTTCTGACTGCAGGAGGAACATCCCCCTAGCACTTCCATCACAGAATGCTTTGGGTTGGAAGGGACCCTGGAGATCATCTCATTCCAACCCCTCTGCCATGTGCAGGGACACCTTCCACTACACCAGGCTGCTCAGAGCCCTGTCCAATCTGGCCTTGAACTCCTCCAGGGATGGGGCATCCACAGCTTCTCTAGGCAACCTGTGCCAGTGATCATCATCTTCTTGCCAGATTTGCTGTAGCTAATGTTAGAAAGCCTCTGTTGCTGGGATTTGGGCAGTTTTAGCACAGTATTAATACGGAACAGGCTCCAATGCCTATTTACAACGCAAGGGAAGAAAGAGCCCAGCTCCTTCTCAACTGTGCTGCTGTTGCTAAAAGGAGCCAGAAGGACTCAGGTGACTCAAATACCCTGCTCATCATAGGGTTGCTGAGTCCCAGGGCTCTGTCACCTATTATTGAGCAGCGGGTCTAGTCTTGAGCCTCCTGCAGGTTTGCTAATAGCAGCTCATGCTCCTTGCCCTTTAAAACAGGCCTGCAGCACAGAGCACTTATCCTTTTGCTTTGAGCAGCATTAAGAAGATAAACCCATCCATCTGCCTTAGGAGATTATTCAGCCTCCTACCTGTTGTTTTACTTTGACTTTTGTATGCAGAAGCTGAACATTGTTTTCTTCAAATACAGCACGCAGGCAGAATTAGCTGGTCCCTCTGCTTATGGAGTGTGACAGCTCAAACTAGGCTTTTTTTACCAGAAATGCCTGCGAATCAAACTTCAAATTATGCAAATTACATAGTTCTAGGCTCACCCCTATCTGCTTCAATGTATAATGGCATGCTTTATAATGACAAGCGTGCTCCTCACCCCTGAGCAAGGAACTCTGCCTGTGTGAATCTGCACACCTCAGAAAGTGTGGGCACATATATATCTTTCTTTATATATATTTATCTATAATTGGGAAGGGTACTCTCAGTCTTCCCCCTCCACACACATCTTCAGTGATGGTATAAAAGTTTTCTCATGGGTACACAGGACCCATGTGCTTTGAGCTATAAGTTTCTAAAATATGTATGGCATCCATAATTATTGTATTGCAGGAGATGCTTTAAGCCTTTTTACTCTATCAATCCAATTAATGGTGTTTTGATACAGGCAGAAGAGGATAAGAAGAATCTTGCCAGGATGCAGGATCTGATTGACAAGCTACAATTGAAAGTGAAGAGTTACAAGCACCAAGCAGAGGAAGCTGTAAGTAACTATTTGGGCCTTTTTACCTTTGAGAGATGTATTGTTCTAAACCTACAACGTTTTATCCATAGAAACTTGCAGTACAAATACACATTTTGTGTCCATAAATATTTCTTTTCATATCTATATAAGCCCTGCATATAAAACTGTATTTACATTATATATAAATAAAATATATAGCATATATATAGTAAATATAATAAAATACATAGTGTATGTGTTGATTATATTTAAGAAAAAGTATTCCATTTTACTAATACCACAGTATAATTTGCAAGAGAAGGGGAGGAAGGAAAAGAACAGCAGGGACTTTCTTCCTCCTAGCCCCTCAGAAGACATGTTGAGCATCTCAGTTCACTTAGCATGAAAAATGCCACTAGAAATATCAACTTTGTAAAACAACAACAATCTCAGTTCTGCAGGAGGCAAGTGGTGCCCATACAGCTATTACCTAGTCATGCTGAGCACTTTCCATCCCACTTGAAATTAAAAGCTTTGTTTCATGTGGACGGGAGGAAATCAGCTGCTCTCTTTTTTTCTCACCAGGAAGCTCAAGCCAATCTGTACCTCTCAAAGTACAGAAAACAGCAACATGATTTGGATGATGCAGAAGAAAGGGCTGAAATAGCTGAATCTCAAGTTAATAAGCTGAGGAGCAAGTCAAGAGACATTGGCATGAAAAAGGTATGATCATACTCTGTGGGGTAGATGTGAGTGTTTAACACACAACAGTGGATGCTCTGTATCTGTTACATCTCTGAAAGTAGTGTAGACTAGGATAAATTCTTGTGTTTCTACTTTTTTTTTTTTTGTTTCCCTCTACCCTTTATTTTAATATTAAGGTAACCCTGTAGGACAGCAATCTGACACTTAGGCAAAATATATTTTCTTTATTTTTGTTGTCTTTTACCCTCTATTCTCAGCAGTAAAAGCAGAACTAGTGATCTGGTGGATTTCTTTTGGGTTTTCTTTTTATGAGGGATATTAAAAGACTCCACCTTTTTCTCTCCCTGTTGATGTAGATTTCTATGTATGCAGTGGAGCCTGGGTATTACTACATCAGCAGATATTTTAACATTGCTCTTTCAATGAATTTATATTATACAACTTGAAGAGCTGGATGAAAAGAAAATATTGGTGATTAGTCATTTAGGTGCTGGGAAGTCATTTGTGGTGTTTTGCACTTTAACTAAATGGCAGAAGAATAATCTTGATGAAACTAGAAGGCACTTAAGAACCTAGTCTGGAACTGAAAGCAAATTTATCAATGCTTGCCTTGTGGCAAACAGGGCATGTAAGAGTGGGGTTGTTACTTTTAGGGATGACAGAAAGAGGAGCTCAGTCATTGCTAAATCTATTTCATTTGCAAGTGAAACAAACTTCCATGCTTAACATCACATAAATTTTATGGAGTTGATAGCTCCCAAGTTAGGGGAGAAAATCCCTTTATACTCTTAATTTCTGCTTTTATATTGGCCTAATTAAGTCACCTTTGACTGATATAAATCACTTTTGCTCCACTATCTTAGCAAAGATACATTAAAACTACCTGAGTATCTGGTTTCTCACACATTTACATACAATGGAAGCAGTACTATAACTGAACCTCAAAAGATTTGCAGCTTTTAAGGATAAAAAATTTCCACAGATTTTTCTAAATTATTCTACCCCTACCAAAAAAAAACCCCTAAACTAATATAAATTCATTTAAGGATTCACAAAGCCATGGCATCACACAAACACTGAAATAGGTACACCATGAGAATAATTTATTTTTAAAAATATTATTAAGGTTGCTGTTTATTTCTTGCACCTTACTGGTCCTTCTGCCACAAATATGCAGAAGTCACAGAAAAGTGATGCCTGTTTTTACTAGTCAGATTGTGTTTGCCAACACCGATTGCAGCTCTGGCAATGTAGCAGAGTGTTGCACTGCCAAAAGATGAGCTCAGTGGTGCTTGTAGAGGTGGCAGCTCCACAAGAAGGGTATGCCAGGAAACACATTCAGGTGGAGACTGCTGTCCCAAAAATCATGATATCTCCTTCGGGGAGAGAAGGGCACTGTAGAGACTACTTTAATCCTGTAGCATTAGAAATACCGTGTCTACTGCTACCAGTACCCATTTCCTGGCACCACCATCTATTTAAAAAGGGTTGTAGAAGTCCTCAGCCATCAAAAGGTTCTATATAATCTAGAATGAAGACAGGATACCTGCATTGTTAGCTGGAATAAGATGGCAAATGTTGGCAAGACTGCTGCTAGTCTATTTCAGATACAAACTGCTAATACCAGGGAGCAGAAGCACTAGTGAAGCTTTTGTCATTTACTTGTGAACTTACACAACTTAACGCTTCTATTTTTAACAGTTGTATACTATCTCAATTGCATTTCAGGTTCATGAAGAGGAATGAAAAAGTCCAAGCTGAAAGATATGAGATAATCAGGCACAACGAAACAGTTGCAGAAAAAAATAAGCACTTACAGAAATAAACATCAAGCAAAAATCCAAATAGACTGTATAGAGTATTTTATTCATCTGTGTTTCAATTTTGCCAAGCCTCAGGGATCAATAGAAGATTACATCTTGCCAACAGCCGACTTCATTATGTTGGAACAAATCCTAATTGGCAGATCCCTGACAAAATCAAAACTAAGGGCAAATCCAGTCATGCTTCACAGCCTCATGTATTTCATATGCAGATTGTTAAAGCAGCTGTCCTGATTTATGAACAGTGCTTCGTTCACTCTCTCCCTCCCTTCCCCCTTCCCACTCCTGAAATTGAGTTGGGAAAGTATGAAAGGTGAAAGATTACAGGCTAAGAACAATTTCCTGGAAACAGCAAAGACATAATAAAAGGAATAGTAACATCAGCAATATTATCTAAGAAAGTGTACAAAGAGAGGGTGCTCACCATAGACCCTTCCTTGACAGGACCCCTTTTACCCCAAAAGAGAATTCCTCTCCCCACCCCAGCCCCAATGAAGTGGGGTGGTACCAAATAACATTAGGGTTCTGGTCATGGCCTGTCATGGCTACTGCAAAAAAGTGACCCTGTCCTGGCTGGAACCAGGACAGCAGCACTGATTAAACCTGTGGAAGGGGACAGCCCTTAAAGCTGGGATAACCCAGCTTCCACTTGCCCTGCCTGCAGGACCCTGAGCTTTGGAGGAGAAGAGAAAGTAAAGATTTTCATATGAACAGTCAATTTATAAGCTTCCACTACCACCAGTCAAGGGACTTCTCTTTGCCAGCTGCAGGACAGGCACAGGAGATGGTGACAAGGGACACCTCCCTGTGGCTCAGAGAATTCTCTTAAATCTTTTTTGCCTTTAAACAGGGAACAGGTCCATGGTGGTTTAACACCAGCCAGAAAATTAAACTCCAAATAAGCCACTCCTAAATTTGAACTCCAAATAAGCCACTCCCCTTCTCCCCACCCCTTTCTGGTAAAAGAGAAAAAAGCAGAGACTGGGGGTTGAGACAGTTTAATTAAAGAAAAGACAAACAGTATTAATTACAAAAGTAACAAAAAGAGATGCTTTGTTCACAAAAAGGTGCTCACCACCTCAACTTAGTTCCAGGTGGCCTCTGGCACAAAGACAAGATGGCAGACACTCCCCGTAAGTCATGTCCATGTGGTCCCCCACGACAAGGACAAGATGGCAGCCGCTCCAATGCTGCCAGCTCCACATGTTTTTCCAGACCAAGAAAAGGTAGCAACCATTCCCACACACCATGTGGCCCCCAGGACAAAAGCAGCATGGTGGGGGAGGCCCCCACAGCTAACATTTCCTACCCCTGAGCCCAAGACAATGGAAAACAATGATGGACAAGCCCCTGGAAGCTGGCTCCTCCATGTCACACCGCCCATTTTCCAGACTGCTCTGCTAGGCTGTGCTTGGCATCAATTCATCTTCTCACACCTCAGCCTGCCACTGTTTTGTTCCCCACAGCTGTTCCCACTCTGACACTTCTCTGCTCCCCCCACCACTGCCGGCCCAGCAAACTCTGCTGGACTCGGACTCGCCCACTGTCGACAGCAGACATGATCTTTGCTTTAAAATAAAATACTAAATAAAACAAAAACCAGTAAGCTCTCTTTCTCTCATCCTGAAAAAAAAAATCCCTCAAAATTTAGGGATTTCTTCTTCTCTGGAAGCTTCTTTGTCCCTTTAGGAAATCCAGTTTTGCATGCTGACTTGTCACAGGACAAGTCGGAGCTTCAGACAAGCCCTGTCTTAGCCTCAGATTTTTGGCAAGAGCTTAAATTTAAGAAATCACTCTGGCCCACAAGCTCTAAGGATGGCAGATCAGCTCTATTAATAAAATGAGTTACTTGTTGAACAGACAGAAGGCAACACATGAAAGGTCTTAATCAGAGCTACTTACAACAGTATGAAAAAGAAGAACTGCAAGTACATTACATAAAACAGTGCATGATATCAAAACTATATTAAAACTAGGAAAAGAAAGACCCAGCCCCCAGAGGAGTAACCGTAAAGCAGAGGTTCTAGCAGAAATTACACGTTTCCAGGAAAATGTGCAGAGTTCTGCTTTGTGATAGTCTGATGTAGCTTATACAGTTTGTAAAGGTAGGTGCCTGTCAGTCAGAAAGCCAGTTTCTCTTTCCAGATCCTATCGACAATTGAGAGAGAGAGGGGGACTACTGATTTGTGATCAGAATCCAAATTTACTGTGAGCCACATACGCTTATATACCATTTTTAGGAAGACTAGTAATTTTTTTCTTCATTCCTTGGGTTAAACATCACACAGACAAACTTTACACTTCTTCTTAGTTAATCTTCTTTCCTGTCGCCAGTCTTGATCCAATCTTCTTGTAATCTTCAAAGCTCTGTTTGCTCTTGCCAAGGCATCTTGGTTATCAAACTGCATTTGCTAATTAAATCCTCAGTGCTCTCAGTCTGAGTTAGCACATGGAAGGGAGGTGTGAGATCCCTGGGGTGCTCTTTATCCAGGGAGCACTTTGCTGAGTGTCCCAACATGTCTGCCTGGGCACACAGCAGCATTTTGGGAGAAATTGTTGTGGTTTTTTTTCCCCACATGTCCTAAATCAGTGATTTGTGAGCTTCACTGAGAAGTCCACGTTCTCTCGTGAGGTTTTGGGGATTTCCTGCCAAACATCAAACTCACAGAGTATCCATTTGTATCACATGTATCCCTTTGGCAATGCTTCATCTCCTTGCTTTAAGCTGTGGAGATCCAGTGCTCAGAGCCCTGCCCAGCACTGAGTGCCACTCTTTATCCCAAAATTGGCAGGATGAGATTGCAGACTTCCTGACAGGAGTGCTGACGCGGGCCGAGAGCCACTCGGGCTCCGAGCCGCGCGACCTGGACGCCGAGAGGAAGAAGAAGCCCCGTGAGTGCAGCAGGAGGGACCTGTCCTTCGAGCTGCCCGAGAGGAGCAGCAGGCCCGCCTCCCCTGCAGCCAAAGTGCCCGCCTCGCCCTCGGGCTCCGAGGTGAGGGCTCCTCCCAGCCTCATTCCGGCTGGGCGTGTGTAAAGAGAGGTTTCTGTGCCTCCAAAATGTCCACAATCTGTGGGGAGTGTTGGGAGAGGGAGGTGAGAGAGTACCCAGGGGGATGTGGCCTCAGGGGAGGTTTAGGTGAGAGATTTGGAAAAATTATCTCATGGGAAGGGTTGGAAGGCCTTGGTGGAGTCACCACCCCTGGGAGTGTTCAAAGCACACGGCTTATTAGTGATGTGCTGTTGACAGTGACACTCGATGATCTTGAAGGTCTTTTCCAGCCTTAAAAATCCCAGGATTCTCATGGTGAGGGAAATGCACCCTCAGCCACAGTCCTGGTGCTCAGGGCCAGGGCTGCCTCACGTGTTCTGAGTGTCCCTGTGTCCCAGCAGGACCTGTCCAGCGTGTCCAGCAGCCCCACGTCCAGCCCCAAGACCAAGGTGGCCGCCCTGGCCCTGCCCAAGGCCAGCCAGGTGGGCCCCACGCAGCTGCAGAGGAGGCAGGTGCCCAGGCCAGACGCTGTCCTGAGCCACAAGCAAGCACAAGGTAATTCCCTGCAGCTTCCCCCACCCTTCCAGCAGCCGGATTTTTGGTCTTTCTCTGTCTGGACCCTTGCAGGTTTTTATTTTCTGAGTTCTGTGGTGAATCCCAAGCTCTCCGTGGCAGCTTTCTGTGCAGCTCAGCCCCTGTCACAGCCTTGGGGGGTTGGAATTAGGGTGGAAGTGGCGTTTCTGCAGCTTGTGGAGCCTTCCTGCTGTTGGGAGTGGGAAGGATTTTCTCTCTGGCTGACCAAATCCCTGTAGCCATGCTCTGATGCTTTTGGGACACTCTGGTCTGGTACCTCCTTCAGGGCTGCCTGGGGAGCCACTGAAAGTGCTCAGGAGATGTTGAGGCTGTTGAATTGAGGTGGAAACTGTGGGATTTGGGGAATTACAGAAGCATCCTGCAGCAGACAGGCTGTGGAGAAGGAAGCAGCTGGAGCTGTGGGGTTTGTGTCTATCAGAGGCTGGTGGTGAACGTGGGGAGTTCAGGAGGTGCTTTTGGGGCTGAGGATCCCTCCTGGCAAACTCCAGCAGCGCTGGGGGGATGGTGCCCAGTTCTCCATCCTCCCTTCTCTCCTTGCCGTGCTCACACAGACCTGGACAGGCTGGTGGGTGCACCTGGACAGGCTGCACGTCCATGGGTGTCACCTGCAGATCCATCCATGGGTGTCACCTGCAGATCCATCCATGGCTGTCACCTGCAGATCCATCCATGGGTGTCACCTGCAGATCCATCCATGGGTGTCACCTGCAGATCCATCCATGGGTGTCACCTGCACATCCATCCATGGGTGTCACCTGCACATCCATGGGTGTCACCTGCAGATCCATCCATGGGTGTCACCTGCACATCCATGGGTGTCACTGCTGCAGCAGGGACCCTGCACATCCATCCTGGCTCCAGGAGGAGGCTGGAGCTTGGATCTGCTGGAATTCCTGAGCCCATGGACTGAAGGGTTGTGTCCCTGTGCTGCTGTGGCTGAGGCAGGCGGTTCCCAGGGGACACAGGGGAGCAGGAGGAGGCTCTGTGGGGGAGCTGTGTCCTGGGGCTGGTTTTATCAGGAGTGCTGCAGTGATTCCCAGTACTGGTTTTATCAGGAATGCTGCAGTGATTCCCAGTGCTGGTTTTATCAGGAATGCTGCAGTGATTCCCAGTGCTATTTTTGTCAGGAATGCTGCAGTGATTCCCAGTGCTGGTTTTGTTGGGAATGCTGCAGTGATTCTTGGTCCTGGTTTTATCGGGAATGCTGCAGTGATTCCTGGTCCTGGTTTTATCGGGAATGCTGCAGTGATTCCTGGTCCTGGTTTTATCAGGAGTGCTGCAGAGATTCCTGGTCCTGGTTTTATCAGGAATGCTGCTGTGATTCTCCCAGTGCTGGTTTTATCAGGAAT
>JANRGV010000051.1:16655483-16689729 GCA_024734035.1 Alethe castanea
TTGATCCAATCTTCTTGTAATCTTCAAAGCTCTGTTTGCTCTTGCCAAGGCATCTTGGTTATCAAACTGCATATGCTAATTAAATCTTAGCTTCCACAAGATCTCACTTCCACAGTAAGATGCTTATTGTCAGCTGGGAGATGCCAGACCAATGGTAATCCCATGCTGCCAAAATAACTCACTACAAGACAGCTTTGTCTGGTTTGAGTTAACTCACAAGTAAACAAGCAACAGATAAGCTCACGTGAGGGTGAGATGCCCTGCTACATGAGTTTTTCACATACAAGTGTCCACCGACTTTTTTTCCTCCCCATTTGTCCATTACTTTTGCTCAGAAAATCACATTTCCATGTGGCTCAGTGTAACTCAAGGAGGCAGGTGGAGGAACTATTTGTTCTTTTCATCACCAATCTCAGTAGCGTCTGTGTGCAGAGAGCTATTTTCTTCCTGTATGTCAAGGTGTTCATAGGACTTCTCTCTGTTGCAGTGCATTTTTATGTTAATGGTTTGTCCTGTTGGCCTCCATGTTAAAGGTTTTGTCCAAAGCTGTACCCCACCCATCAGTCCTGTCCTAGCCCTACCCTTTGTTCCTGAACATTCCCAGTTCCTCCTCCCTCCAGCTGTCAATCCTCCTTTGTGCCAAGACCCTGTTTGGACATCCCCTAAACCAGGATGCCCTACTGGCCCATGTGACCCATTCTCCTCCCCCTACTTCCCTCATTGGTTCCTGTTGTGCAAACCCTGCCTTAAGCATCTCCCCAACTCTGTTATCATTGGTTCCTGACCCTAAACCCCACCCTCATTTCTGTTCCTTAAAACCCCTGGCCCAGCCCACGTTCCTCACCTTTGTCTTCTGGTCTGCCTTTGTGTTGGGTGTTGGTTGGCAAGCAAGGTGTTGGTTGGCAAGCAAGACTTGTCTTGTTCACTTTCCACACTGATTGACTGGGACTCCGGGGCCCCGGGGGGAGTGTTGCCCCTTATTAGTGTGCACACCTTTCTTCCATTTTTCTAGACAAAATAAAAATACTCTTAAGAACTACTGATGTGTAAAATTAATCCCCTAGTGGGAACAGAACAAGACACACTCACTAAAAAGATAACTCAGCATTTCCCATTTTAGCATTCTCTGAGTAAAATAAGCATCCATGCAATAGTGCAGAAACATTCCTGTTTTTTCCATCTTGTCCTCCATCAATATAACCAGAGCTGAGTTAACCTGTAAACTGTTCCACTGCCTCTGATTACAATATGTTTGAGGGCCCAACAGGTCCCAAGATAACTTAATCTTGCTTAAATTGGTTAGTTAACTGCATCTCAAAGGATATTACCATCTCTAAAGCATGTTACAACTGTTTAATAAGCTGCACGTACGTGAATCTCCACGTAGAGAGAAAAAATAAAAAAGACAGAAGCATAATAATACAGGAGTTTTCTGTCTCTTTGCTGTACCTGTATGATGGTACCCATCATAAAACATCAGCTGAAGCTTACCAAATCCAGACTGTGACAAAACCTTCAGACACAGGGAGTTTGAAGGTAAATCTCTCCATGAATAGGGTCAGGCACAGAAGGATGGACTAAGAACTAAAGTTTGGATTTTTAAGGATGCTCACTTCAATTCCAGAGGAAAGAGACAAAACATGCTAAGACAGAGCCAGCCTATTACAAACACGTGAGAATAAAATGCATCCACTTGAAGATGCTGTAGTCCAGTAAGGAGGAGAGGTGTGCAGAGAGATGAGGTCAGGGACCATATGGTTCTAAGGATCTCCTACACAAAGCAATTTAGTATCACTTTTCAAACAGAGGTTTTGACAAACTTTGACATTGCATACAATTAAACAGCAATTTGGACCCTAATGAAGACCAGGTATGAGCACTTTTTGAGAAACTTCACATTTTGGATTCTTTTTGGTCTTAAAGAAAAGAGAGAAAATTCAGCAATTTGATCTTTCTTTAAGCAAGTTATTGGAAAATATTTGTGAGGGGTAACCAACTCTTTCATCCTTCTGTAAAGCACAGAAGAGCATCTGATCAAAGGCTTGTTGACATTTTTACAATCAAAATACTATTGCAGAGATGGGCCACAGAGGGCCTTCAGACTAAGAAAATAGCAAAAATGAGGACAATTTATTTATGCTGAAACTTATCTTCCTACATTTCAGGGGGGTTTTTTGTATGCTTTAACCCATGAAAATCAAATTTATGTTTTGGTCAAACATTCAAGGTCTGGATTTAGGTACGTCCCTTCAATTTGAGTTGAGAGTCCATTTTAAGGAGGTGGTCAATGGGTTTCAATCTCCCACTGCCAGAACTACCTTCCCCCACTTACTGCTCAGCTCTTTTGACTTCACTCCTGGTAGCCCTTGTCCAGAGAGCCAGTTCACACTGGGATTATTTTCCTTTTTCCAGAGAGCCAGTTCACACTGGGATTATTTTCCTTTTTCTTAAAACAAAAGATCAGCCTAGCAAACAATGCTAACAGTGCAGCTGTTTAATCATAACAACCTAGCTATAGCTACTGACAACCAATTTTTTTAAAGTTGCAAAGTTTGGCTTAAACCCTCACTCAAATCTTAAGGGGCTTGGTATCAATAGTACCTTAAAAATAATTACTCTAATGATTGTACATACCTTGAGATAGTGAAGTAGTGCCGCTGCTGCCACTGCAAACACTGCAAACCCTACTAGCACAATTATCCAGGTGTAACCTGAATTTTCTTTAAAAATACAAATGCAAAACAGAAGTGCTTTATATCACAAATATTCACGATTATTCAATAAACATATAAAAGCAATGATTTTTTTCTTAGTTATAATCAAAAAGGTATGATTTAGGAAGAAAGAAACATTAAAAGGAAACTGAGACAAGGACAACAATATTCAAGTTACTTGACTCATACTGTAAGATTTTGAAGTGATACTCTACTGACTTAAGTGTGAATAGCCAAAAGCAGATTATTTTACTTAATTGTGCAGATAGCAAATTTCATGTGTGCTCATGGGATAGGATTTGACAACTTCTTAACACAAGTCCCATTTAAAACCAATCAACTGCCCAGTGTGCTAAACACTGTCTCCAGGTTTGGTGCTCAGTGCCATGAACAGCACTGCTGATTTACAGTAGAGCAACTCTGTAAATGTTATCCAACCTGGATCAAAAATCTCAGGATCTCCTGCTGCAAAATCTTTGCAACTTTAATTGAAAACAATGAAACATTGCCCAGCTTCATAGTGCAACCAGGTGGACACAAGAAATCCTGAGATGAGTGTTAACCATGGATTCCACAGGAGATCAAAGCCCACCTAGAAGAAACCTCTGCACAGCACCAAACTGCCAGAAGAACTTGATTTTGTAACCACAATCAGAAGAGAAGAGGAGCTGCTTCTGTTTAGAAGAGGAGCTTTTAAGCTGCAACCCTTCCTTATACAGGAGAAATGATTGTAAATCAATCTCTTTTTTCCCCTCAAAAGCCATCTTTCCAGTGGCCCTTGGAAACCTTACTGATGGCTCAGCAGCTGCTGTGCTATGACTGCTATCCAACATGGTCTGGCCCATTCCCTACTGTCTCCAGCTGCTTATCTGCTTTCAGGCTGTGCTGAAAGCCACAAAGGTGCTCATCTGTAGTTATTATCACTTATTTTACCCCCTTTTCTGTTATGTTGCCTCTATTTTTCATGTCTTACTGGCTTGCTTCAAGTTCTCTTCTTGTTTAGAAGAAGTGCCCTATATTAGGTCTCAATCTTTTAAGTGATTGTTTTTAATTGTGTGAAATGTCTGTGTGCCACTGTTGTATGGACAATGAAATAACTGTAACTAAGATTTCACAGCTGGGAATTTACTATAGCTCATAAAAACACAGACACGCATTTAAACATATATATCCCCAGGCCTAAAAAAGGCCTGCTGTGTAGAATTAAAGCTTTGAAAATAACAACTGTGTGCTCTCAACAAGCTTTCTTCTGCAGCCAAACTTATACTACATGCTTTGGGCTTCCCATCATCTCTCTGCTACATTTATAGCTATGTTTGCTGTCAGCAGAGCATTTAGGACAGGATTCTGAGAGCTCTGCTATGTCCTCAGCTATGAGAGCAGTTGGTGGCAACTGAAGGCAGCCACTGATTTCATAACCTTTACCACAATAAGCAGCTGACTGAAAAAAATAAACTTCTAGTCTTCAAATAAACTCATCTTAGGTAACTTCCTTTCTCCCTGAGCCAACAAAAATAAAAGATGTATCTCTTCCTCCCAACTGCACCAATCACACCAAGATGTTTTTTTCTTAGTATTTTACAGATTCCTGGCTTTTTGGCTGTTTATTGTCCTAACCAGTTCTCATCCTCTGAAATGGAAGGAGTGGAAACTTACCGACGTGCAAAGTGCTCACAGTAAGTTTTGTATAGAGAGGTGTTGAAATATTGCACAGATATTCTCCACTGTCGTCTGCAGTAAGGTGATCCAACACCAGTGAAAAGTCAGTTTTGTCAATCTGGGCTCGAGGCTGGTGAGAGTGGGATGTGCCATTGAAGGAGGCCAGGACTGAGGTCACTGCATTTTTGTGTAATGTCCAGACCACACTGAAACCATCAGTGCTTGCATTATCATTGCCATGTTCACAAGGAATTACGGTGTGATCTCCTTCCTTTTGAAAAAGGTGGTCTGAAACAGATAAAGAGCTGTCTGCACCTTTTCTGGAAAATACTGTGAAGTTTATTTACACATTTTCCGATTTTTTCTGAGGTTTGATACTATCATGAACAAATACAAAAACATATTTCATTACTTTGATATCATATTAAAATATCACAGTATGTTTCTAGAAGCATCTGAAGATTTTTAAAAAAACCCTATCTTACACTAAAAAATCTAATTGGTACTGACAACATTTATGAAAATCCTTTTTTAAAAATTTGACTATGTTTCCTCTGATTGAGGGGCTTATTAATAGAAGTGATTCAGTCTAGTCTAGGTTACTGTGTAAGACAGCAGGAAATTCCACATGCTGGAAGCAGAGAGAAAATGCAACTGACCACATACCTGCACATCTGAAGCAAAAGGAAAAAACACAACATAATTTAACTAAAAGAATAAAAACATTGTATGCAGTTAGAAATAACTTTCAGCTATGGTGGACTTAAGTACTTGTCTATATTGAACATTTAACAATTAATGAATAGCTTTAAAAAAACAGGAAAGGGAAGAAGAAGGCAGGTAAGTGGAATTAACACCTAATATATAAAATACTTATACAAGACAAATTAACATCATACACAACTATTGATTTGACAGCAATGGTGACTGGCAGTCAGATGGAGAGGAAGATAATAGATTGTTTTGACATGGTATAACTCCACTTGATTTCTGGGGGGAGGGTTTAATGAACAGAAGCGTGGGGCTGAAAAATCATGGAAACAAAAAAACCAAAATTGTACCCCACGCTGCTATTACAGAAACAAAAGGAAAGCAGTTTGTTTTCAAAATATTCTACTGAGGGGTTAGATGGATGCAGGGAAATGTAAAAAAAAAAAAAAAACAACTAATGAAATGTACCTTTTTCTCTTGTGGATCAGAGGCACAGATAACAAAACAGATACAGTGCACTTGTTAGCTACTATGATGCCATACTTTAAACCTTCCATATTGTAAGCTATTCCATATAAATTAAAAACTGCACTATTGTTCTGGAGCTTATGCAGTGGGTTAGGAACTGAGAGTATCTGGGTACACTTTAGGGGGTAAGCAGGGTGATGGAAACATTCATGCACATCTCACAAGGGAACTGCTCTTGCATTGCTCTTCCTTCAATTAAAAATATTTCCTGAGAAACAGGAGAGGTTGAAAAGCACCAGATATTTACTTGAATTGAATTTCCAATGAAATTCAGGAGGAAGACACACCAGAGATATTTACTTGAATTGAATTTCCAATGAAATTCAGGAGGAAGACACACCAGAGTTGAAATTTCATAGTCCTGCTTTTCCTTAACTAACAAAATGAGCTGCTGTTCACTAAAATACAAACTGTTTGCTGCTCTCCATTCCCATCCATCCCAGCACTCAGACTGGTACTTGAGGATGTATGTGAAGAGAAGTACAATGAAAGGATCAAACAGTGCCAATAAAAGTCTGGCAAAAGATGGAAAATGGATAGAGTGAAGATCATACACAGCTAAAGCAGCAGGCAAACTTTCACCTCCCTCACAGAACTTGCATATTTCTCTAAGGTTTCCATGTATTCTGTCCAATAGTCAAAATTCTTCTATTGGTAGAGAGTAAAGTTTGTTTATTAAGCACCTCTTAAAATCTGAAACTGATACAGAAAAGATATAAGAGGAAAGGTAACTTACAGAAGGGTGAGCTAGCCCCTCTCATTCATACTTCTTGGAAGTAACTTGTAATGCTGCCTTGTAATCCTAACAAATGCATTTCAAAGAGAAAGGTATATCCTTTTGCACTGTCCCATATCCATGCTGCCTCACTGCAGAAAGACTGTCTTTAGTTTGACTCTGAAGCCAGCTGTGAAATTCAGCAGCAATGCAGGAAGAGATTTCATTCCTACCTTGCATCATCTTCCATTCAGCAGCCCACACATCACGATGGACATGAATATGACAGTAGTAAGTATCTGTTGTGTTTATAATGTCCTTGTCACTTCTGATAGAATAGAGAGCTCCATTCCTGGTTTCTTCCCAATCTGTCTCTTGGGTGGATACATTGCCTTGTACCCAAGATATATTTGGTGCTGGATAAGTGAGAAAGGCATAGCACTTCAGTCTCCTTTCTGTGTTTGTCTTTTGGTATTCCAGTGCGTAAGAAGAAGGAGCTGTAGATTAAAAAAATAAATAAATTTTTTAAAAAATCCTACTACTTACAAAATAGTTTTCAACTGGAAATGATTGGTCTTTTGAAATACCATTGAGGAGAATAAATATAGCTGAGAACAAAACAATCTATGTTTGATTTCAGAAGAAAGCAAAGCTACTTGCAATGCCAAGATTTGTACTGTTCTAAGAAGCCATATTATGTGCACCATGTAATTACCCCTTAGAAATCAGGATGCAGTAGGTTATGAAAACAAGTGCTGGACTGAAATTTTCCAATCCATGTTACAATCTTTCACCAGAGAAAAAAAATGCTTCATAACACCATCAGGCCCAAAAAGTGCTCTGCAGGATTGAAGGATTTTGATTCCATGGGAGAAACAACACACAGAAATCTGTTGGTGCCATCCCATTTGCAGTGGTGCAAACCAAGGGTTTTTGATGCCTTACTGACCTCTTAGGTGTAGCAGCACTTCCACTTCTCTTCGATCTTGTGTTGTTCCAACGTAGCAGGTGTAAGAGCCCTCGTCAGTCATGGTCAGGTTACTAAGTTTCAAGGAGGCATTTCCACTAGGGATGTTCTCATGGAAAAGGTGTGTTCTGGCTCTGTAATGTGGATCTTGTTCTTCCAGCTGATCCTTCTGTCGGTAGTAACTGTGCACTATTTTGTTCTCTTTGCTCCAGTGAATTACTTCATCATGCCCAGGTGGGAAACTACAAGGCAGGATGCAATCCTTGGAAAACAGCCCTGTTACTTCTACCTGTTCCGTAAAACCTAAAGCCCATAAGCACAAATTAATAAATTTAATCAAGTCTACAAGTATATTTCCGCCCTTCTTTATCCCTGACAAAAAAATGCTCTTGCAGGTGTGCCAATATGTCTTTCATGGCAATTCTGTCACATGAGTCTCTTGGGACAGCAAGGGTGTCCATTCAGTTTAATGAGGATAATAACACAGAGCTCTGCTCTTTGAACTTCTAATCAGTTTACATAGATCCCAAGTAAGCACCTACATATCCACATCAGCACACTGCCACCTTACCACCTGAGCTTCAAATGTGTTTCCACACCTTGAACCACATCTTGTCCACCTTAGACTTTAAAAGCCTTTTGAGCTGCAGCTTCCTAAATGTTCAAACTTTCACAGTGCCATGCTGCAATGCCCCACGTTACCAACCACCCTCACACAGTGCCAAGCAGTTTGCACAGGAAAAAAAGACATGGCACTGCAACTGATGGGAAGGACAGAACTTCTTGAAACAGCTTTGTCACCACAGACAGCTCTGTGCCAGCCCCTTGAGATAATTAAGGTGTGCATTCCACCAATTCACACAAGTGGTAGCATCTCATTTCTGTCAATATTTAACTTAGGCTTTGCTGGGTGGTCCATAACGTGGACCTTCTTGGACAAGGTCAGGCAGCCTGTTAGATGGGTAGAGTTTGTGAGTGCCCAGGGGCAGCTGCCTTCTCAGACATTCTGATGCCCTCTCCAGCTCATCTGGCAGAACAATCCAAATGACTTTTCCTTAGTCTTCTCAATGCAAAGTCAGCCAATTTGCTACAAACCATTTCAGTCTGAACTGAAAAGCACTGCCTACTGAGCTGTGGGGCAGAAACATTGGCAGGAAACAGTCTGGGGGCTCAACATGCCCAATGGCCACAGCCATTCAAGCAGCCACCAGACAAACAGTCTTTTTCTTCAGAAGTGTTTTACATTATCCAAAATCAATTCTTCACCATTAATAACCAGTGTTTGAATTAATTAACTCTCCTTAATAAAAAATAATAATAATGGTCTTCTTTATAATTTTTCGTAATAATGAAAACCTACCCCAAAGTGTAGCATTGATGAGAAATAAACAGATGACAACAGCTGGTATGTTCTGTCCTTTTGTTTCTTCATAGTTTCGTAGATTCATGTCAAACTGGTAAAATAAAAGCAGGGGAGAAAACCTGTTTAAATGCAGATCAAAGACACGCCCATATTATACAATTTCCTTTCTACAGCTTGGGGTTTTTTTTGTTTGCAACAGACTTGGTTCAGATTTTGGCCTTTAAAGTCATTTATTGTAAGATCCTATGCATTACATAATGGTGGAGGTTCTCTCATTACCTTGTAGCCCTTGCAGATTGATACTTCAATTTTAATTCATAGCAAGTGCTTACTCTCAGTGTTGTTACAAGGCTAGGGAATACAAATCTTCATCATTCCTGAACAGGACACCAAGGAAAACTTGTCAAGTAAAATTTGTAAAAGGATGTCCCTTGTCATGCCTGATTTTCTTTACTTCTTAAAATATTTTTCTGATTACTGCAACATTTGACTTTCTGGGGTGGCAAATTTGACTGCATTTGCAAATACTGCAGATATAGGGAACCTTTCACACGTTTTACACTTTCAAAAACATGTGCATGGAAATCTAGGGTAGGAATGCAAAGGAGGAGGAGACTCTCTCACCATATCTTCTATTTTGTCAGACAGCAATGAACTGGAACCTCTCATTTATAACAGAAAAAGAATAACCTTACTGTTACTATTACCTGAGTGGAGGAAGAATGCAGTCTTACTATCCTAAAATACAGCATATCCCAGTGGAGAAATTACCTCATTAATCAAGTAACTTGAAAAGACTTTAAAGGATTTTCCCTACTCCTTTTTTTTCTCCCCAAAAGGCAGATATAGGTACCATTTCTAACTGACATAAGACATGGGTTTAGCAGGCTTGCTAGCCAGACTTTTTAGTATTATGAATAATTTTGACTGGTGTGTGAGACTGTGTCTGTGGTGGATGTGAACCCTAAATCCCAAAGATTTTTGAGTAATATTTCTTCTGAAAACTTAGTGTGATTGTTTTATGTATTCTCACTATTCTTTTAGGAGAAAAAAAACAGAATAAAAGAAAAAAGAACAGAGGCACCAAAACAATAAATCTGAGACAGAACTAGATGCAATGGTAAAATAAACACTTATGATAATTTTGTTCCACGTCAGCAACAGTTGCCAGTATCTACCTTCTTTACCCCTTGCACTGGCAAGTGGGGTACATGATGTTTTATTGGATTTTTTGCTTATTTACCTATCACTTCCAACTTGATCAACACAATATACTGTGCTTGATGCTTGAATTTCAGAAACTGCAATCAAATCTGTATTTCCCCTAGTGAGGGATCTGCCGTATTTAATTGACAGCCACCTTTCACTGTCAGTGATGCTCTGAGAGTAATATAGTTCCAGTGGTACCTCTGTGATGCCTTTGGGGGCTGCATGGACAGTGCACACTGCCTCCCACCTTCTAGCTGTGCCACATAACCCTGCTCCAAAATACACAGCTGCTACTACTTGGCTGAAAATTTTCATGTTCAGCACAAACCTTAGCTTTGGATCTTCCCATTAGAGAAAAATGTGTGCTGGTCTGCAGAAAAATCTGAGGAGTGTGGGTTCTGGCCAGTCTTTTCAGCAAGTTCTGGGGTCTTACAGGATTAAAGTGTGTGTATGCTGATAATTAGAGTCACACTGCAAAGTACTGAACAAACATGGTTTTCCTGTTTGTCACAGATATAAGTGGCACAACCAAGAAATCATGCCCTAAGGCTTTGTAGTGAAATATCAATGTGGAATTATATATAAAGACAGTGCACAATTAGAATTAAGATCACTGTAGTCATGTTAGTTACTGATGCTCTAGTTTTCAGGAGAACTATTTCATACAGAATCACCACGAGCTCAACTGGAAAGCAGCTCAGCCAGGGTTTCTGAGAGCAAGACAAGGTGCTAAAATGCATCTCCAAAGACATTCTGAACAGCTCAAATAATGGTAAGGAGAATGCTGCATTTTCTTTGGTCCCTATGGGAAAAGAACACGTTTTCTTTTTCTTGTTAATCAGTGACCAAACTGAAGCAAAATATTTCCTCATCTTTGAGCTCTACATTCATGTTGAAACCTGATCACAGCACACTTGCAGCAAACAGCCATCAGGATTGGTGGCTGCTCAGTGTACTTTCGTCTGTGACCTCTTTGAGAACAGATATGCATATTGAAGTATTCCTCCTTTCAAATAAAATTTATTTACTTCTTAGTACAAAGGATTCTGATTAATTCCTTTTCAATGCAACTTAAGAACAACACATTTCAAGCATACCCACACTTATGAGGACTGGGAAATACCAGGTTTTAATTTTTACCAACAAGCAAACAAGAAAAACAAACATGTAAAATTCTCAAAAACACACGTTAATCACATCCTGCTAAAATGTCCTATCTGCCACAATGATACCGTCTTTCTAGAATTTCCTCACTGAATCTTCAGAGGATTCCTGTAGTGAAAGAGAGAAGTAATTGTCTGATTCCCCACAATGAAACCCTTACAACCTAAATGCTAACTTCATACTTCAGTCGTTGAAAAATGCTCCCAGTGGAAGAAAGTTCCACAATTTCTCTCCCGGGTGATCTTTGCCTCTCCAGTTGCGCCCTGAGCGTCCCTCCCGCATGGCACAGTGCCCAAGTAACTAACATGCAACTTCGTGCCGTCCCATGAAGAGAAGCAGCTGCTTCTACATACAGTGACATAGATCTACGATCCAGCACACGCGAAAATTTCACACCTTTTGCGTTCCTTTCTTCGGGCTCAAAAAACCTTTTCTCTTAACCATTTCCTTTGCCTGGCACGCCCAAAACTCCTGCAGGCTGTAAGAGAGGAAATGAGTGAGCAATACGATTTAAATATATGGTTTAAACAGTCACGATAGCGCTGGGAAAGCGGCAATTCTCGTACGGGACAGAGCGCAGGAACCTGGCACGGGGACCGGGCTCAGATCTCTGCGGCTCAGCAGAACAAGAACGTAAGGTAAAAATAACCATGAGACTCTTCGCGAAAGGCTGGTCACCTGAAACGAGAATTAGCGCCCAGGGCTGCCTGCAAGGTTAGGTAATTATTTTAACAATGTTTTAACAGTGACTTATTCTCTCCTGGACAATTCAAGGTTTGTGCGTGCCATCTGGTTTCCAGCAGAACAGAATGACTCAAGTATTTTCGGGAAGACAAACAAAATGCAGGAAGAAGTGGCAAGAAGGAGTGTCTCCCCTGAATGACCTGTGCTAGAAGTACAAAGGTGAGGTCTGTCTTGCATTCACGGAATCATTTCGGTTGGAAAAGACCTCTGAGACCATCGAGTCCAACCTCTGAATGAATGAATTTCTCAGCTGGACCACGGCATTAAGTGACACGTCCAGTCGTTTGTTGAACACTTTCAGGGATGATGATGTCCCCGGGCAGCTCATTGCAATTCTTGAAAATCCCTTCAATAAGGAAATTCCTCCCAGAATCCCATCCAAATGTGCCCTGGCGCAGCTTGAGCCTATGCCCTCAAGCCCTGTTACTAGTTAACTGGGAGAATAGACCAACCCCCACCTGCTAGAACTTCCTTTCAGCTATAAAGAGTGGTAAAGTGGTAAAGTCTTTCCTGAGGGGCTCCTCATGGGAACTGCCCTTCACCAGCTCCGTCGCCCTTCTCTGGACACGCTGCAGCACCTCAAAGCCTGTCTGGTGGTGCGGTGTCCAGAGCTGGACACGGCCCTCAAGGTGCCTCACCAGGGCCAAGCGCAATCCCAGCCGGAGACGGAGCTTTCCCCGCCGCTGCCTTCCCCAGCCCGCCCCACGGCCCTTCCCGCGGGTCCCCGCGCCCAATGCCATAGCTCGGCTGCCCACACTCACTTCTCCGCATCTCCGCCCGGGAGCTCCAGCCGCCGCCCGCTCCGGACCGGCACAGGGAGAGGCGTTCCGAGGTCTGTCTGTGGGAAAGGGAGGAAAATGCAGAAGTTAGTAAACTCCCTAAACCGCTGATTAGGCGGTAGGTGAAAACACGGCTCGCGTGTGGGTGGGACCGCCCCGAGCCCGTCCCTGTCGCTATGGCTACCAAAGATGGCGGAGGACGGCGCTGTGGGGCGGCGCGGGGAGCGGGCCGAGGAAGGGCCGGCGGAGCGCGGCCCCGGCGCGGCTTTTCACATGTTCGTGCTCATGGAGGACCTGCTGGACAAGCTAAAGCTGCTGAGCTACGAGGAGGAGGCGCTGCGGCGCCACAACATGCGGCCTCTCTCCAGGTGCTGCTGGCCCGCGGCTCCTCCTGGCCCTGACGGGAGGGCGCCAGCGTGGCCGCGGGCGGGGGGAAGGAAATCCCGGCGAAGGAATGCCTGCGGCTTCCGAGCCTAGCAGGATGGCATCGGCATGGCAGCATGCCTGGCCCAAAGGAAAACCAGCCATTGCAAAACTTCCTGTGGGAGCTGGAAGCTTTCAAAGGGCGAAAGGCTGAGATGCGATAAGTAAATAGTCCCTTAACCATCCCTGCCCCGAGCAGGTAATGGATATCTGCACCTGTGCAAGAAATAATTCTACCTATTCCTCAGGAAATAGCTCTGCCTAAATTCTAAGTTATTCTAAGTAACTCCAAGTGTCTTGAATTCAGAATAGCTGTTCGTGGGGCGTGTATATTTTTTGACCCTTTAACCCTTTACAAAGAGGGTCTTGGACCCGTTGTTGGTAAGGCTGGGGTTTTGTATCCAGTACATATTTGTTTCATATGTTATGTTTTTTATGTCTTTTTTAAAAATTATGGTGGGAGACAGGAAGCCTGAGAAACAGGACCAATGTGCTCCCAGTATCCATCTGCCCGAATAACTTTTAAACCTGTCTGTCCATTTCAGCCAGGCTCTACAGCAGGGTGGAAAGTTAAGGGTTATAGAATTAAGCTTTTTATAAGCAACAGTGTGATAAGGAAGTCCAAGTTATTCCCTTTTTGAGAAGGAGGCTCAAGTGTGAGCACAGTGGCTGTAAGTTGGTAAGTTTTAGCCTGCTCTTGAACCATTGGAATGTTTGGAGCAGGGCAGCAAACCTTTGTGCACCTTAGTGAGCAGCTGTGTTGGTACAGGGAAGCATTTGGTTCCCTGTATCCAGTGTGCATGTAATTTATACTTTGATGGGAATAACTGACTGTGGTCTGGTTTTATGGACTGAATTCTTATTAGGTTCACATATTTGAATTTGGTGTGGTCCAAATCAGATCCAGTTTTCATTGAAAGCACAGAGAACGTAAGGTGGAGGATCACTTCAAAACATGCTCCTGATCTGAGCTGAATTTGTGGATGTAGGAATACCATCTTCTTGCATCTCTTGAGGAAAGTGTGAAGGGGAGGTGATTTGGGGAACTTGGCAGCCAAGTCTGGTGTTGACTAAAAACTTACTCAAAGCTGGAAATAAGCCAGCTGAGTGTAGAAAACTTGCTCTGCTGCGGTTATGTGTGAAACTAGGCATCCTGAATTTCATTCAGATGAGTTGCTCATTGAGAAAACTGGGTAAAGAAACTGCTCTGTAGCCTCTGCTTACCTATAAAGTTGTAAGAGCTCCAGAAGCTCACAATATGCACCGTGTGTCCCCTTTTTGAACAGGCACTACTTTGCACTGCCCACCAACCCCGGTGAGCAGTTCTTCATGTTCTGCACGCTCGCCGCGTGGCTGATCAGCAAGGCGGGACATCCCTTCGAGCAGCCGCAGGAGTGCGACGACCCCAACGCCGTGATTTCAAAGGTGCTCTCGGAGCTGCGGTCCTTTGTGAGTGCCACACGGGCAAGCACCTGCATTCCCCTCAGGAATAACAGCAGCCACACCCTGCTCTCCTGCTGCTCCCAAGGACCTTTCCTAGCTGTTTGTACTGTGTTACTTAGTTAATTGGAAGTTTAGGCTGTACCTACTTGCTAATTTTTTTAGCACTACAAAAATGGTTTTATAAATGATTCCAGTTAGTTTTGTTCTACAGTCTGTAAATGGATTAAACTAGGCTTACCTTTTGCAGTGCCACATATGTTGCTCATTTATAGTAGCATAATTTTCAGAGATTTGATCTGGAAGGTTTACACGGTTTGTGATCCTACTCCTGCCAAAACCAATGACTTAATTTGTAGTGTAGGAAATGGTTTAGAATTTAGTGTCTATGTTTTCTTTTATATATATATATATATATTTTGTTAAGGAGTAAAAGGTTGTACAAACTGCCAGAGACTACTGAGATTTTTTTTTTTAAATTAATAAAAAAAAGAAGGAAAAAAAACCCCAAAGGTCAGGAGAATATATCAACTGACAAGAAATACGATCTTATGGAAGATTATACTCTGGCACAGCTGTGAATAATGTTAAGGACGCTGTTCTCTAAAGGAGTTAAACCATAACAAACTAATATGTTTATTCTGCATGACAGCAATAAATTAAAACATTTTATAAATAAGATCTGGAGCAAACAGGGCACTGTTGAAAAGTTGGTAGTTAAGTCTCAGTACTTGAGTTTCTCTATAGCTGTTCTTACCTTGCATTGTCACTTTGGCTTCTGCTTCTTCTGCTCCCTGGGAGTATCCTCTTACCATGTGCTTAGAGATTTCTACACTGCATCTGTTCCTTGGCTTTGTCTGCTTTTCCTTCTGTTGCCTCACTGGGGCTGCATAGGGGAAGAATGAAAATTGTCAATAATAAAATTTTCATACACAAGGGACACTTTATTTTTAGTGTACAGAAACTTACCTCCCTACAAGGAAATTTGGGTTGTTAGGCCATTAGTAAACAGCCTGTCTCTTTATTTTAGGGAAGGCCTGTGGATTTTCCTCCCTCAAAATTAAAGTCAGGCTGTGGAGAGCAAGTGTGCTATGTTCTTGATTGTTTAGCTGAAGAAGCCTTGAAACACACTGGGTTTAGCTGGAAAAGGTACAGTACAATTCTAAGCATTCTCCCTCATGCATTATTTTCCAGCAAACAGATGTAAGTTGTAGTGGTAAAATAAAGCATAGGAATGACTGAAATCTCTGAAATGTTTTACTTGACATTTCATGAGCTGGAAAATTCAGCTAGGCTTGAACCAGGGCAACCAATTAATTCCTAATGCAATTTCACACAACTGGCCTGTTACCAGCAAGGCTGAGTTTGGACCATTATAGACTTAGCTAATTAAGGTTTAACTGATGACTTTTTTTTTTGTTGTTGTTATTTCCCTACACATAACTCCTTGTTAATCTGATATTTGAGTTGAAGCATTTAATATCCTTTTAGGTTCTATCAATCAATAATAAATTCCTGGAGTTGTGAACAGTATAATCATATTACAAGTAGACTCATTTTATTTAATCTGAAAGAAGTCTTAGGACAAACTAGATGACAGATAATTTCAAGTATATGAAAATGTCTTTTAAAGTGTTCTTTTTTTTTATTGTTTTCCTCTGATGGGTTTTGAAATGGATATAACAAAGTGATTTCTACCTTGGAAATATTTTACTATTACTTTTCTTTAGTATGCAAATTCCACTGTAGGCTGAAAATAAACCTGTGGTGACTTACACTTGAATTTTAAGAGCTTAGATCAATAGAGAAAAACCCTAGAATTTACTTCCTACATGACTCTGTAGTGTGAATGTACTGTACTGCCTTTACTTTTAAGACCATCCGAGATGAACAAGACTTCCAGGGTTGAATGAATACTTAAATAAGTTGTGAAACACTGATCGCTGTCTAGGTATCTTCCACATCATCTGTTTTTCTCGTGAAATGTTTTGTTTGCAGAGGTATTTACAATTTTCTGTGTTTAAAAGCTCTGCTGTTCTTTGCATCAATTTCAGGCCAGCATACCCAACAGAAGAGCCAGAAGAAGAAGAAATAACAGAAGATGATGCAGAATTAACACTTAGTAGATTGGAAGAGGATGTTGCAGTAGGTTTATTTGATTATATTAGTATTAGTCAACTGTGAGGAAGTTTTTATTCACTGTTCATTTTGTTTGGCTTTGTTTAAGAAGTCTTGTCAATTAGCTGTTCAGGTTTTTTCCTGCAGCTCCATTCCTGCATTGTTAGATTCTCTGAGGAGTTTTTTGTTGCTTTTTAGGTAAGATTAATTCTTTGAGACAGAGCGTATGTTCTTGTGTGCAGTGGAATCTAACTATGCATTAAAAACACAGAGATTCAGAATTGTTTCTTTTCTACTGATAAATCTACTCTTGATGTTAAACTAAAGGGTTAATATGGGAAAACAGTCAGCTGTCTGCTCTTTTCTGTATCTTGTGAAGGTCTAAGCTGCTTAAATTGGGAAGTGGGGATGAAACAGTTAACTAAAGCACAGTTGAAATCCTTCAAAGACCTCTGAGTTTGCTCTCAGGTATTGTCCTAGGCCATGATTTTCACAACCAATGTGTTCTGTTAGTTTTTTGGAATGTATGTATGTTAATAAAACCACTGAGTTGTTGTTCCTTTATTAGGTATTACATTACCAGGAAGTTTATGCTGAAAGGATACTCATTTTTTTAGAGCCCCTAGTGGTTCTACAGGGATTAATTACATGCCAATGTAAATTTTTTTTGCCCAGTCCATTGTTGCTGCCAGTATCTTGATATTAGCTGTATCCATGATTGAATTTAGCAGTTTTTCCAGTTATTAAATGCTAATGATGAGGTTCCTTGATTGTTCTTTGGTTTTGATTCTTTTGAATAAAAATGATGAGGCTGAGACAAGCCTAGTTCTGTAAATCTTGGGGAATGGGATAGCCTGTATTAGGTGGTCAGCAGTAGGCAGTGAGGCTGGGTGTGCAAGGAAGTCTGCACAGTTTGGTTTCTCAGTTCTGATAACCAGTCTTCTTGTTCTGCCAGTATGATTTTTTTAAATGCTGCACAAATATGTATTGTCCATTTAGCAAAATATAGTCTCAATCTAGTCTTAATTTCTTGCAAGTATTCAGGGGTCTCGGGGTCAAACATGCCAGAAGAAAATAGTGGTCCCTGTTAGCTTAAAACAACGTAAAGTAGAGGAAAGAGGAATAAACTCCAAGGTTTTCACTGAGTCTTGAAGGATTTTACCCTAAGACCTGTGTTATTGCAGCTTTTGTAATTTGTTTAGAAAGGAGGTGGATGATAAAATTTCACTTTGAAAATTTTGGAAAAATTTTGGTGGAAGACAGTCAAGAGGGGGCCAAGGTGTATAAAGGTGTAGGGGTGATAAAATGGCAAATGAAATATGGAATAGATAAAGGAAGGTTAATGCACAGAAAAAGCATCATCATTTATGGGTGATGGCTCTCAGCTGATTGTAGTCACGGAAGGAGGAAATTTTGAGACTATAACAGTTACACAATACGTGAGCAGAGTGTGTGGTCTCCTGGGCAAGAAAAACATCAATTGCCTCAATTTCAGCTGTGTTATTCTGCACACTGAAGATCATTCTGTAACTCCAAATATGTAGTGCAAACAACATCTTGAAAACTGTGTTGAGGTCTGGTTGTGGTTTGGTTTTTGTTGTGATGGGGTTTCATTTTTGAGGTAGAGCTTTAAGAAATACATTAAAAAATGCAATTACCATACAACAATTGATAATGGGCCGTTTGATGTCAGAGGCCTTAGGTTTAGGGTTTGGGGTTTGTTTGTTGGTTTATTTTTGCAATACTGTGGTGCTCTGAAGGAAATGTGGGGTAGCTTTGATCTTTAGCTTGTCCTAGGTATTATGTCTCTCCATAAGCTCCATATCATAAATTCTCCATGTCTTGTTTTATTCAGAAATATAGAACTTAATACTCTCTGGTTTGCACTCCTGCAAAAAAAAATTATGGGGAAAGATTGTGCAATGCTTACTGAAGTCTAACTTTGAAACTTCTTTTAAGGAAGAAGAGTCAGACAATGAAGAAAATTATATTGACCTGAATGTTTTAAAGGCACAAACGTACAGATCAGTAAGTTGTTACCCGTCAGTCCTCTCTTGAGAGATTTTTACATTTATTAAGTTTAGAAATCCTTGTATATCTTTACTTGAAAAAACACCCCATCTGAAATGAATCAGATATCATACATTAATATTATTTTGAAAGAACAATGTGCAGCCAGTTTCTAAACTGGTAACACTGAAGGGCTGCTGGGAACATTTGCAATAATTTTTTGCAGAGACTTCTAGAGAAACATGGTATTAGTTTCATGAGTATATTTTAACCCCACATGCATACACCATTTCTGAAATGTATTGTAATTTCTTAGTATATACAATTAATTAAATATGATGAGAAGATATACTTATTTTAATTCTTTATGAATCCAAAGAGAGCCATTAAAGAAATCTGTTTAATCTGTAGTCTAGATCATTCTGGATATAAATATTTTTCTAACATTAACACTGCAAGCCATTATAGTGATTTCTATCCGTTCTCATTTGTGCATAACAATGACATTTTGTGTATAAACTTTGTGATTTTTACACAGAACATGAATGACACTGCAAAGCAGGAAGAGATTTTACAGTCCACAACAGATGCAGCAGAGTGGAATCTGGAAGTGGAACGTGTGCTTCCACAGCTGAAAGTCACAGTCAGGACTGACAATAAGGTATGGAAGAATGGATTTGTCCTTGTACACGTGGTGATTAAAATGTGATTTCAGTCAATGCTGTTTACTTTCTGTTTGCAGTTGTTGTCTTTGGTCATGCAAAGACCTGTGAGTAATGGGCTCTCAATTGTCTGAGCCTTTGTCAGTTACTTTGACCCTAGAAGCAATAATTTTCAGTAAGGTGCCTTCTCAATATTACATTTTTTTTCCTGCTGCTTACAAGGCACCTTATTTCTATATATTTATTCAGTGGATTTTTTTTCAGTCCTCTGATATTTCCAATGTATTCACACTTCTAAAAAATTACATCCTCAGTTTAACAACTGTTAAAACATCTTCTCGGAAGACAGCTGATGGTCTTACCTTTCAACTCTTCCATTTCTCAATCACATGAAAGGCTGATTGTATGGAATTCCACTTGGTGAACTGTACATGACAATAAGGTAGATCTGTACCCCAGTCTAGTCATCCTGAACTCTCTTTATGTTTACTGAAAAGAAGTGAACACTTTTTTCAGCTGCTTTTGCTCGCCATGTCGTGATAACTTCTTGGGGTGAAGGTCTTAGAACTGTGTATTTCTCTCCATAGTCTATTTCAAGGAGTCTAGAAGGAGCAGCTTAAAAGTAGGCATCTTTGGCAAGTCCAAACCTAGGACCTGCTCCTGGCATTGCCATAAGCATTCTTTCTAGGACCTTGTGTAGCACACACAGCTCAGTGCAGTATTGAAATTGTTCATTTGCAGTGACCCAGGTAGTTGGGGTGTTGGAGCAATCTGCAGCACTGATGTAGCAATACAATACATATACATGAATACAATGAAAGATAATTATCTTGCCGAAAATAGGGGAAACCTTCAACTGTCTGCTGAGCTGCTTGTCTGTCTTACACCATACTGCATTTTTTGTGTGTGAAGAATTGCCTGGCTCAAGCCACTCTGCTGTGATGCTCAGTAAGCCCATCTGTTGCAGAGAACATGATGCTTGAGTCTCACAGTGAGGAATTAAAACTTAATAAAGGCATACATGAAAAATTAAAGCCACTGTAGGATATGAGGTTTACTAGCTTCCAGCTTAATGCACCATCTCTTGGCCTTAAGGAATATGTCAAAATGAACATGAAAAGGGGATTATTCTTTTTCTAGCTTTTTTCAGAAATAATTGGAGAGAAGCGTTTGGCCTTTTTCCGTTCTGCTAGAAAGCATCATATTCTGTTTTCTAAGCTCTGCATGTAAACGTAGCACCAGGAGAGTATTAATGGTTTAATCAATGGCACTAGAAACTAGAACTTACTGTAAAGTCCTGGACAGAGGTAGGGGTGGGTTGTGTGCCTGTTGTTTTTATTTGAACTCCAAAGTCTGGCAAATTGTGAACAATTGTCACCAGACCAATAAGAGCTTATGAGTCCTGCAAACCTGAAACACAACATAAGCACATTTTCTCTAGCAGCTCATTACCTGGTGTGCAGTGCCAATTCACAGCACTTTTCTCAGCCCCCACCCCTGAGTCCATGTATGTTTCCTGTGATCTTGAAGCTGGAAATAATTTCCCCCCTTCTAATTGTATCCCATTATCAAAACCAAGTTTTGATATTTCTGCCTCTTTCATTTCTTTCCATTCTTTTCCTGGTAACAGTAAGGACTAAAATAGAAGGGAAAGAACAAATAGACCAGAACTGGTAGGTGTTGGGCATCAAAAGCACTCATTTTGCATAAGAATAAGCTGAACTAGTGCAGCTACAATCAATATTTTTAGTATTTGTGCCCAGAGTGCTTTCTAGCAGAAATAGTTCCATGAAGATGAGACTCTAAAAAGCATAGCTACTGTGGTATCAGTAAGGATGTCTGTGTTTGTTTATGGATTTGAGTGTCACATGTGACATTTAGGAGATTTATAAATTGTGTCACATTGAGCCAGTGCCCCTGGCTATGAACATGGCAGTGGCAGGATGATACATGGCAATAGTATAAAAGAGAACTGACCCTGCTTTGCATACCTTCTGTTGTTTAGTAATCAGAGAAGGATAAAACTTGTACTTACCTGTGTTTTAATTTGTGATGTCTTTTTTAGGATTGGAGGATTCATGTAGATCAAATGCATCAGCATAAGGATGGAATTGATTCTTCTTTGAAAGAAACTAGGGTATGTCTTGCATGTAGAGAATATTTTACTAATCCGTCACCATTTTTATTTTCTCTTTTATTTGATATGCGTTAAGAACTATTGATCATTTTATTTGTGCTATTGCTGTAAAATTAAAAAGGGAAAGATATGACAATGATCATTAAGGATGGTGCTGGTGGCAAAATACCTTGTGGACAGAATTGTATGTGTGAGGATTAACAGGGCTATCAGAGTCCAGTAATGAATGCATTACCATAAGTACATCCTGACTAGAGAGGACAAAATAGAAAAATACAGTCTGAAGGTGCTGTTAAAATCCCCAAAATACTCTCAAATACTGTTGCTAGAGTAACTTACTGACATTGACATTTGTAATTGATTGAGGAGGGGAGAGTGATGAAGCAGTAAAGACAGAAATACATGCAAAGGAGGTGGGCAAACCAGAACACATTGGGAATAATTTTTTGTTGGCTAAACACAGTATTTCTGTACTATTTTTCTCTCTCTGTAGGCTTCCATAGCCTTTCTTAACTACAGCACCATTTTGATACTCTTTGCATACTGTCTGTATACTGTCAACCCACAGAATGTGATTTTCTAGGGCTACCTTGACAAGCTCCATAATGAAATCAGCAGAACACTGGAAAAGATCAATAGCAGGGAAAAGTACATCAACAATCAGTTGGAGCACTTGGTTCAAGAATACCGTTCAGCACAAGCCTTGCTGAGTGAGGTATTGCTGATCTTTTGTTGTTGCCTTTTCCAGGATTAACTTGCTTATAAATGAGGGTAGAGGCAAAGACGACACAGAGTAAGCTATCTATGAATTCTGCTGTTGGATATAAAGCAGGGGAAATGTTGATTGGCTGTCAAATTATGTTCTTCCTAAGCTAAACTAGCAATTTTTATTCAACTGTTCTGCAGGGGAAAATAGATGGTTTTGCCCGAGTATTATGTATAGCTGTTGCCAGTCTTGAGCAGCTAGTAAATTGCTAGTTCTGCTTCCCCTGTGAAGTTCACACATCTGTCAGGAGGGGAAAAACTACAGTCTCAGTCCAGCATTCATCCCTTAGACTGAGCACTGGTGCTAATGTGCACAAAACACTCTGATTACTTCTTTGCTTCATTTAGTTTTTATGCCAATAGAGTGTTGTCTGAGAAGCTTTTTGATCCCCTGTTTAGGAGGCGTTACGGCCTCCCTTTTGGCAAGCCCTCCTAGTTGTGGTCATAATAATGACATAATAATGTGACAATAATGCTGACAGAAATTTGATCTCTGTACCTTTGTTTGCCTTGTTGTTAAGGTATCTTCTATATAGTAGTTTACTGTTGATGAAGTATTATTCTGAATTTCAGTATTCAATCCTTTCTGCATTATGGCAGATTTTCTTTGTGTTTATTTCCTCATGTAAATTATTAGAAAACATAGTTCTTATCAAGTGTGAATTTGGACTACTTACTGCTTTACATTTTTGAATTATAGTCATTACAGGGGCTGATGTTTCAAGCCTGTTCTCATTTGTAAACTTCACTGGGGCTTTGTGGGAGAGTTTCTGGAATTGGAACACATGAGAGCAAGTCTTGAAGTTTTCTCTGAGCTATCTGCATACATCTCTTCAACTCTATCATTACAGCAGAGACATGTTTCTTTCCAGGCTAAAGAGAAGTACCAGGAGGGAAGTGGAGGAGTAACTGAAAGGATTAGAGTGCTTTCTGAGGTAAAACACATCTTATTTTAAAACAGTCTTCAGAGAGTTGGCATTTAGTGGTTGCAGTTTAATGAAACCAGTTCTTTTTGATTCATGTTAAAGATTATTCTTTGTTTGGGGTAGGTGATCTAGTCCAGTCCCTAAATTTTAAATCCAGGCTGTCATTGATTTTTAACTCATGAAATGGGAGCTCAGTTTGTAAATGAAGGTAAATGTTCCGTTTTTATAACCTGTGTCCTAGAATTATGGGGGATTAATAAATCATGCCCATAAATTCTTTGGAAGAAGAAAAGCTTAACTCTTTTTTTTTACTTAAAATTAACCATTTGAAATTTTTATCTTCCAGGCACTTAAAAGCAATATTTGACTAAATAGTAATTTTTTCCATACATCATATTATCTTATTACCTAAATCTGGTTTTCTGTTGCGGATTTTCTTTTTCCTTTATATTGGTGCTCTGTCAAATTTTAATAAAGATCTCCTGTCTCCTAAATGCCTCCCCATGTTGAGTGTTTCATGGCATTTCATTTAGAATTACAGCCCAATTTCCAAATACTTCAACTCTTTATCCAATTCAGAAATTTTTTAAATGGCTCTGTTTGGGTTTTGAAACCAACTTTATTTGTTAGACAATAAAGTCTCAGGAATAGTTGCATAAAATAGGTCACACAATAAAAATGTGTTAGAAATTGTACAAGTTTGAGATGTTTTAGAACAGAATAAAATAGTTACCTTGGAAGGGACCTACTGTGATCACCAAATGCAGCTGCAGCAGGTAATACAGCAGTATAATGTATAATAACAAGCAGCAGTGACTCGTTTTTTTGCTGAAATGAAGGGCTATTTTAACATTATAGACAAGAATACTGAATTATTACCTTGGCTATATTTAGAATCATATATTTGCTTTTTTGCATTGCCTGCGAAGGCAAACTGGTTGCTAGATAGTGTTGAAATGCACTTTTGTTCTTCATATGTGGATTTTACATATCTGTACCTGTGCCAGTGCCAGCAGGCTGGACTGCTGCACCTTCTTTTGCTGCAGTGCTGTTTCTCAGGTTTACAGTGTAACGTGCTGAAGTCCTGATGCTTGGGCATCAGAAGGGCAGCAAGCATGATTATTTGATGAATCTTGATCTGTAGGGATATTGGTTCCTTTGTTCTTCCATCCAGTGTCACATTGAAACACATTGTTGTATTTATTGGGGATGCATACATTTTCAGTCACACCATGGTGTTTGGTCAAATTGTTACACCTCTTCTGTAATTTTTTACAAGATTAATTTAGTTAAGTTAAAAATTCCTGAATGTTTGAAAAATTGTTCTTCTTTATATAAAAAGTAAGATAGATTAGTTAATTTTTTAAATAAAAGTAGTTATTCAGCAGAGACTTTTTTAAAACTCGATATTCATCTGGTTTAATTAAGAAAAAAATCTTTTAAGGTTACAGAAGCATTAGAGAAAGTAAAGCAGGAAACAGAAGAGAAAGGAAGCAGTATGACTGATGGTGGTAAGTACATTTTTGCTTCAGACAACACACCCTTTTTCATGCTGACAGTTTCATGATACATACTTCATTAAAATAAGAATAAGAGCAATTACAAAAAGCAAAATCATATTTTTGCTCTTTGCTCTATTTCCCTGTGGGAAGGGAGGGATTAGAAACAAAATGTAGGAAACAAAACGTTTTAATAGCTTTTCACAGGTAAGATTTTCACACCCTGTTTAGGTGTCTTCAGTTCTCTAGCAAACCTCAAGTCAGGTATGGGGGTAAGGCTTTCAGTTGAGCAAAACACATCATTGAAAAATCTGTCTTAATGTTGATGCACATTTTTATGAAGCTCTTAGATGTCAAGAAGACAGCGAAATTGTCATTGCCTATTTCTGTCATTAAAGTGTTTTGCATATTAAAAATTATGTATCAGTACAATCATGTCTTTAGAGTAGAACACCCTTTTGTTCATTCAACTCTTCAATTTTAAGGAATGAATTACAACAAACAATGCCTTTGTGTTAGGTGGCTGACAGAGTTGTACTGTTTGTCTTTTTTTGGACAGCTCCTCTTGTGAAGATTAAACAGGCCTTAACAAAATTGAGGCAAGAAACCATTCAGATGGACATACAGATTGGTGTGATGGAGCACACATTGCTCCAGTCAAAGCTGAAAGAGAAATCCAACATGACTAGAGATATGCATGCAACAGTGATTCCAGAAGCCACAGTAGGTGCCTATTAAAATTGGTTGGACTTGGTTTGCCCAAAATGCAGTTTTCTACCATTTGCTTTTTTGTGAGTTCAGAGGTTTTGTTTTTGTTGGGGTAGGAGGATGTTTTTTTTCATGTACCTTTTGAACAAGATGCTTGTTAAAAGATGCACTTTTAAAGAAATAATGTGCACACTTTAGACTCCAGAGGGAGCCATGTTTAGTTCTGTGCTGTTAAGATTTACTGCATATTTCTTCCAAATATACTAATAAATTCTTGTTACTGAAGATGTCTCTATTTCTTTGGAAAATGTAACGTAGTGTGAAAGTCTGTAGAATGATGCTGACAGCCTGTAATCTTGATACTCTGCAGTGCTGAAAGGAAATTGCTTGCAAAGGACTTGAAATGAAGGTAGAACATCTGACATTGCCACTAACATACATTTAGATAAAGTGTTTGATGATACTGAAATAATACAGCATTACACTTTCTAACAGGCTGGGTCAAAACTGATATCAGCTGGAAGACTCCTCTAACAGCAGCAACAATATCAAAATCTATGTAAGACCAAAGAGAGTGAGAAGTATTGTTTGGAAATTACTCTTGGCTTTCTAATTTTTTTCCATGTGCCATCACTGTTTCAGAATCACTTTATATTAGTATTGGGTCAAATGCTGCTTTCAACTATAGTATTTAGAAGAGCTCTGTGGACATAATGTGGATTATTCTTGTTTTCTGTTCTTGTGTCAGAACACCCAGTTTTGATTTCTGTGAAGGAAAAATGTTGCCAAATCTAGTTGAGTAATACAAAATGAGAAGAAAAATGTAGGAGGAAGGGGTTGGGAATGTAATGGCAACAGGGAGCTTGCTTTGTCTTAGTAAATGTGTAGGTAGGGAGTGATTCTAGATGTTGGTGGTAATGAAGGAATATGGAGCAAAGAAATAACCTTAGTAAAGTACTGGTACATCCTTTTGGTTCTGGTTGGTCATGAGCCATGAATGATGTTAGTACAATTCCAGTGGCATTAAAATCCTCACCTAATTTCTGCAGGCTATGTCATTCATCTGGCAACTAATTTCTCTCACTTAAAGGTGAGCAGTATTTTGCAGAATCAGTGGATCAGTTCTGTGTCTGAAAGTCAAGGTACTTGACACAGTCAGTACTATGAGCCAGTGTAAGTTTGTTGCGTTTCAGTATTTCATTTGCCAAAAAGAAAAAGCCCTAAACCTATTGTATTTTAATAAGTGAAAGCTATCTGTAAATGTCGACTATTGCAATTTACCTGTGCAAGCTACTGCTGAAAATCTCTATGAATCACACTGGAAATTGGTTTCCAGCTCGTTTTGCTGCCTACCTCTATCCTCCCACATTCAGCTGAAATTAGAAAAGTTATTATTCATGTTCCCTTTGTTAGATGCTGTTGCTACTGCATATTTACTTTAACAGTGGCTTTACTTCAACTTAAGATAAAGCAACTCCCTTTTGCATTGCCTGCAAAGCAGCTCACTGACACTTTTGGATTGCAATGTTGTGTTGTATAAATGCTGTTTATGTAAATGCTTTCCTCAAAAAAACTCCTCCTTCATGCTAATATAACAAACATGATTAATCAAAACCTTTCCTTATGAACTGAGCCTTTTATGCTATTAGAAGTGAATCTGTTATGACAAGCATGGCCAAAAACCCTCTAATGTGACAAAAATCTCAAGAAGAAAAGCCTTCTTTGTGCCAAAGTAATTCTAAATATTGTGCTAATCATCTGGAATTGATCTACATTATTTTAATGGTACTGTCTGAAACTGCCTTCATTTAAGTAGAACACTTCTGTTGTCTCAAGGAGTGATACATGGCCTTTAATTGTCATCTGGGAAAAAGTAGCATTTGCCCCTTGAGACAGTCAAAGCACTTGACCCTGCTTTGAAAGCAGCCTCACTGATTCAGCAAGTGGCCACACCACCTTCCTTAAAAGCAGAGGGGAGCAGTGAGGCCTGTCATAAGCAGCCTAAAAGGCCCTTCTAGAGAAGCAAAGATCCGTGTAATTATTCCACTGCTGAATCAGTGCAGGAAGCAGAAACCACATTCAAATTAAATCACTTGGTTCACGTTACTTCCTGCACTGCTCATTATCTATGCAGTGTCAGAACAGAAGACCAACAAAACAAAGATGCCCCTAAGTTAGTAGGATGCACTTAAAGCTGTTCTAAAAAAGAGTCTCTTTTCAGCTGGAGAGGATTTAGGAAAGAAGGACTATTCACAAGAGTTAACCTTTGTATCCAGCTATCCTCTTCCAAGGTCTCTCAACATTTTCAGTTCTCTGGCACATCAGCGTGGAAGCAAAGTGTCACTGTCAGATTTTACCTAGAAGCCAAGTAGAGGCGGCCCGTAGACAGACCCAGAAATCGTGCAGAGAGAAAGAGCTTCCTTGCTTGCCTGGGTTAGAGAACCCATGGATTTTGTCCTTGCCCTGAGGACTGCACTAGTTCAGTCTTGTATGTGGCCCTGGTATGAGCTGGCACTTGGCTCTTGGAAACATTGAGGAATGGCCTTGAGGAAGGCTCAGCAGTAGCCAGCTCACTCTCTTGCGTGTACTCCTCAAAGTTCCAGGAAAGGAGCACTTGCAGCATATTACTTCTTAGGTTTTCTTCAGCTCTGAAATACCTCTGAGCCTCGTAACATGACCCAATGTCTTATTTCCCTGTCTTTTGTGTAGGCTAGGATGTAAGTGCCTGCTGGGAACTGGAAATAGCCTTAGTGCTAGGTGCTCTAGTAGAGGTGCTGTTTATAGGCCATTTAGGATATCTGAGACTGATTACATGCATTACCCTTTTACTTTAATAAATATAATACCCCGCTCCCCATTCTCTTCTAATGTCAGCAGATAGCATGAATTGTGCTGATAAAATGTGCAAAGGAGTGCTTTTTTTACCTTTTAATCTATTTCTCTCACAGACTACCTCCTTTAGGCTTGGTGACTTAACACTGAAATCGCAAGAGTTTAAATGTGGCTTTCGATCATAGGCCAGGAATTCATTGTTTCAGCACTGAGACACATTAATCATTTGAACTTACATCGCAGAGTGCTGTGCAGGAAGCTGAATGAGTTCACATGAGTTTGAGAAATGACTGTTACCAAACAACTCACAGATCTGGTCAAACTATTCTCACTCCCGTCTGCTGATGGCGTTAAAGGCCTTCCCCTCTTCACCTACCCAAAAGAGGAACTTCAGGGAAAATTTTTTTCTTGAAAAACGGAAAACCTTTATGTCCACCTACTATTAAACTTTGCCTTTTTTTCTTTTTTTTTTTTTAGTACAGCTCGACTGGGCACTACAACATACAAAAAAAACCACTGTATTGCTAATTGTAAGTTACAGTAAGAGCAAGTAAGTCATCTGTGCGTGACCTATAAAAAAAGCCAAGCACAAATGAAGAGCCTGTGTGTGAACATTTCCAGCTTCTGTGCTCTTTGAATTTTGCATCCAAATTTTGCATGCTGGGCTCCTGTCCAAGTTTGACAAATGTTAATTAGAAAAAGAAGGAGTTGGTGAGGCTGTGCTGCCTCGCTGGCCGCGTGCCCGCGCGGGGATGTCAATGCTGCAGTGTACCCCACAAGGCAGCTGCATGTGCATGCGCACAGGCCGGCCTCTCCCGGGGCTGGAACCAGCAGCACAACAACATGCCTGTGAAAACCCTGCCCTACTTCCTGCTGCCTCCCTGCTTTCCACTGCTTGTGGATTGATTTGTGTTTTAGGAAACAGTTGGGTGATACCTGGCAAAGGCATCAAATAAAGCTCAGGAAAGGTTAATCAGTACCTGTGACGTTAAAGTAAACAGAGGATATGAGTACTGGCTTTTCTGCGTGAATACTGCTCATAGATAGGGACTTTCCACAGCAGGCATGGAGATAGCAAAGGTTCTTTTCATCTGCCATTTCCTCCTTTCGATATATTTTTCATTCAGCAAATGCCATTACCAGGACTTTCTCGTGTATTAGCTAATACTTAGCTGTTGCTCCAGGGCTTGGTGTTGCTGGAAATGTCTGTCTTTCAGCCTCCTAGTAACAGCCCTACCATTTCACAATTATTCCCACGCAACACTGGAATGAGCAGGGTTGAGAGCTTTTTATTGAAAGTAAGTAACGATTTGAATAATGCAAGTCTTTCACTTACTGCCTAGTTTTACTCTGTTCTTTTTTCATTCCTGGTCTTAGTAGTTAGGATTGGCTATAATTCACTACTCCATCCCAGAAGTAGCTGAGATGCTCACATGCATCTTGTTGTAAAAATCAATAAAGTTGAATATTCTAAGGTCAGAAGGACAGAATAATTATTTCTAATAATATTCCTCTTGATACACACACTAATTGAAATTGTTAATTCAAAAATATTTTCCTGTTTCTGTGGTTTTCAAAGGATGACAATATTTCAAATGACACCTTACTGTTATTCAATACTAAAACAAATAGTTAAACTGTGTAGTGTAGACATCCCCTGGACAAAAAGTTTCCCATCCCTCCTCTAGTTTTAGGGCAGAAGTTTCTTGTTGTATCTTGGCACAGATGCTCTTGTAAGGTTTTAGAGAGTTCTCCCTATCCTTCTTCAGCAAGGCATTTTGCCTCCATTTCCCTACATTTGGGAAAGGATACAAGCCAATAGACCAAAAGGGAGAGGCTGTTTGTCAAATTTTCCTGGAAACTAGTCCCGAAAAAATGATGCAGAAGGTTTCAAAAGGTTTGACAGCATCTGTTGAACATTATTTCCTTTGTTACAAGAGGTACACAAGTTCCTGGTATGATGGCAGGAACAATTTCTGCCAAGTTTATCACATGCTGTCTTGCAACAGTAAAAACAATGAAAACTGATCTTAGAAGTGTCATTCATTGATTTTGTACTAATGTGTCCAGCAGTCATTTCATTACAGCCTTCTGTAGAGTGCCTGTAAACTCGAGTAAAACATTCCTGAAGATTTTCATCATCTTCAGCTTTATAATATTGACAATGTACAAATGCAATACAAAATACTGTTCTGAGATTTTCCTGGGACAGAAGAGTATATTCTAGGTGTGGCAAGGTGTGGCAGGTTTGGAGGGTTTCTTCTATAAGTAGTCCAGTATGCTGACTTTTGTTTGAATAAGGACATACCTGTTAGTGTGTGGGGGTTTGTGAGAACTCTTATCGAAAAAAGGAGTTGCAGGTAACTGTGTTAAAGAAGAAAAGCCAGTTCAGTTTTCTCTCAGTTGTGAACAGGATTTAAATACAGGTAACAAATTCATATGGGTAGAATGAAAGAACTTCCTTTAAAAAGCTCTTTCATACTAACTTGGCTTCAATGTTCAAAACATGCCTTTGCTTAGGTATATTCCATTTGTTGCTTCTAGTTGATCTGCATCTCTCTGAAGTGCAGAGAAGTTTGACAACATGACCTGAATATAACGGATGTGGTCAGTCCAACTGAGATCTGCCAAGCTGGGTGGAACTTACTTCGTGTGTCTCTGTAGAGTGCCACCTCTGAGCAGCCACTGCTGACACCACTGCAGTGGGGGTGTCAGGAGATGAGAAGCAGGAAGCTGGTCCCATTTCCTGTCAGAGAAGCCACAGCTTCTATGGTGCTTCTCTCTTGCAGGAGACTGTAGAAGGCTGGACAGACTGAATTTGCCAGTACAGCTACATACAGAGGGGAGGTGTACACCATGGTGCTTGTCACCCTTCTGCTAAAAGCAGCTAATCAAAACTCAGCGTTCCATTGACTGTTCTAAACTGGGGGAGGAGGAAGTGGTGAAGAAGCCAAGTGGTAACTTTTGGCCTAGAATGAATCAAATAAACAGCAGAAAATGAAACACAGAACCTGCTCACAAATTCAAGTATTCTTCTTAAATTGATCTCTCGACTAGTTTTTGGGGTCAGGCTAAACATTCTGAGTAACGATGGGCTTTCCTATCTCACCTGTGTTTTTCCAGATCTGCACCACCTCTCTCTTTTCAAAATGCAATAACCTTTATGCCTGAAGCCTCAGAATTTAGGCTGGATCATTTATCTTTGTCTGGTGGACAGACATTTTTTATGTTGCACCTTTCAAAGCCACCTGCTTCTGCAAAAAAACTTCCTTTTTATCTGCTCCACAAAGAGTTGTATAGATACCCAGAGTTTCAAAGCAGTTTAACTTGACCTTTACCATCATAAGGTTTGGCTAGGAGGAGCAAAGCTTTTATTTGTGAAGAACAGTTGTTCTGTTCAGTGGTGGAAGAAAAGAAGAAACGGAAGAAGATATGGCCAGATAATGTATCTTCTAGAAGGCTGTAATATTCCCTGCAGGACCCAGATTTTTATCCTGTGCCAACATAGTGTGTCTCTAAACACCCAAATTTGCCATTCCTGATTTTAGCAGTGACCCCAACATAAAGCTTGAAGAATATAGCAGTGAGCAAGATGCATGGCATACAGAAAGATCTTTCAGTGCTCAACAGTAACTAAGTCTGCATTTGAGATGAAACATGTCATTTATTTTTTAGAGACTCAGAATACAAAATACCAGTTCATCAGTGTGAGAGACCTTCTGACAAGCAGTGGATAAAGCTTGACTGTGATGCAGAAAATGCAATAGCAGTAGAGCATTTATTAAGTCTTCTTATGACAATCCATCCTATATTTCATTCCAGAAAATGCTGATAGCTCCTTTTCACCGTGTCTTAAGTGTGCCAGCTCTATTATACAGATCCCAATCTTTAAACCATGCTTTGGCAAATGTATCCTTTGTGGCACTTGTGTGATAGATTATGCTTTACTCAGTGCCATGATTGTTTACAACACACCACAGTCTTCCACTGCGTTAAGACACATTTATTACAGACAATGGTGCCAGTGCTGATCTGTTCTTATTGGCCATTTCGAAACAAAAGCCAGACAAAAAGGCATCTGTTTTCAGTGCCTGGTCAGGTTAGTACTGGAAGGCTCTTCTTGGTGCTTTTCACCCTATGTTGGAATACAGCTGCCAGTGCTCAGGAGCTCCTTTCACTGAGGGCCACCTCCCTAGAAGAGCTGCTGTGGACTCAGGTTAATTCTAGCACTGACCTGCCTTTTACAAGCTGTTCAGGCAAATCTTCACACTGAGTCATTAGAGCCCTACAAATGGTATACAGTTAAAACATCCAAGAGTGTCAAAATTAGTCATATTTTCAAGTGACAATTGCTATTTTGAGTGACTGTTTTGAATTACACTTACCAGGACATGCAGGAAACAACAGTGTTTAAGTTTTCCTGTTGCTCATGGTTCCTAGCACATGACTAGCCAGGGCAGTTATATCACTGAGCCACACCTTGCTCTTATCCAGAAGTCATATTCCCAGGCATACATGTCACCTTATCAGAAGGAAGTGACTCTGGACTTCTACAAAAAGTTGTTTCAGGCAAAGCAGGGTGTTGCTTTCAGTGGCCAGCCTGACTTGCTGACCCTACACCCTCTGCCTTGGAGAGAGCTGAAAATGTAACTGAGACCCTACAGGTATCTGCAACAGTACCAGCATGCAGAGGGAAGAAAGGCAAAGTTCAGGACATGGTAGTAGTCACCATTCCCATGGACTACAGACTTGGAAGACAAAAGCTGGGGAACACAAACAATTGGACATGCTGATGCAGAGAAACAAGTCCAAAAAGGAAATGGTAAGGCTGCAACATCAGTAGGTGGAGGAGCATGTTTCTGTCATGCAGAGGGGCAGAAGAGATTTCTGTACTTGCAGAGAAAAGCCAGCAAGGAAGAAAACAGCACTGGAATGAGCATATTTGCTATGAGAGTGAAAAGTGAGAGAAAAGCACACAATAAGAAAAAGGTGCAGCTCATTGAAAGAGGTAAAAAAGAGGTATTGAGGGTGAGGAGAACAGACTGATAAGAAATGGAACTTCTCTACAGCTTTAATGTAAGCTAATACAAGTCACTGGACATTCCCACCAGCTATGCACACACTCAAACACCTCAAACAAACAAACAAACAAACAAACCTGTTTGCCACTGCTAACTTTGGTGTCCAAAAACCACAAGAAGAAATTAAATAAGGACAGGAAAAAAAACAGGAGGGAGTTAAAAGGTTAGGTGAGGACAAGAGTCTAAGCCACTTCAGAAACAGATACACAAGCAAAGGAAATTCTAAACGGAAGAAGATGAAGGGGGGAGGAGGAGGAAGACAGAAACCAGTGAGCTGAGTATGCGGGAATAGTGCTGGTTTCCACATAAACCTCCTTTGTTAGTAGCTCTTCCAGTTCTGGTCTCTGAATAGCTGGAGCAGTTCCCACTGTTCTGCAGGGAGATACTGCATTATTTGCTGCAGCCACAATGAAACAGTTAAGCATGGTGTAAACTCTTGCAGTAGTACAAGCAAGGCCCTACCCGTAACAGCTACAAGCCTTGTTTGGCTACAGCCTCGAGGAGAAGGGGGGGAAATTCTTAAAGTAACCTTTTCCAGGGCACTGTTTTCGCTTTTGCTTTTTTTTTTTTTTCTTTCTCTATGGAGATAAGCTGCATTTAACTGCTGCTAACTAGTAGATAAACAGGATTAATTATTTAATGTTTCATGCTTGGTATAATTTTCACAAGTAATAGGGAAACTTGAAACAAAACTGAAGCTGTTTTACCGTTTTTATCAGTTGACCAGTGGTACCTCCAGTGGAGTTCCTGTTGAACACTTCCCTTTTTTTCCTGTTTGCAAGTTCAAATTTGGTCAAAGGGCTGAACTCACAATTATCACTTCAGGCAGGTTTATGCTTTGGTGTGCAGGGCTGGGGTTCCAGGACAGAGTGGTCGCTGCCACCTTGTCCTAGGTTACAATGTAAAGATGTGCCCAAAAGCATGTATTCTATCACCATCTGTTAAAAACCAGCTGGGGCAATCATCTTTATCTTTTCCACCACCCATCCTCCCTCCAGGAGATATCTCCTGTTAATGGCCCATTGAGTCCCAGTGCATGACTGATAAAATTCCATCATCCCACTGGGAGATGCTCCAGCCAGGGGGAGGAGC
>JANRGV010000051.1:16698469-16804335 GCA_024734035.1 Alethe castanea
TCTCTGCTTGAGCCTGTATTACTCTTATTGCTAGAGACAGTTTTAGAAGGAGACCTGGCTGCTGGCCGCCTCCGTGCTGCTCTGCGCCCTGCGCGCAGGTGAGTGCCCGCCGCACCCGCCTTCTCTCCCCTTCCCTCCTCGTCCTGACTCCTCCGGCTGCGGCCGCAGCGATCGCCCCCAGGCGCATCCCGCGCGGTCCCGGCGCGGGTACCCCGGCGGTGTCTCCGGCGGCGCCCCCGGGGTGCGAGGGAAGGGCTGAGCCGCTCCCCGAGCCGCGGGAAGAGGAGGGCCGGGCGGCGGCGGGCGGGGGCCGGTCCCGGGGCCAGCGGGGCGGAGCGGCCGCCGCCTCTCCCGCCGCTCCGTGAGGGGACTCGCGGCGCTCCTGCCCGCGGCTCCCGGCTCTTCTGCTGGCAGCCGGCGTGTGTGGGACTGCGGGTGCGTAGCGGTAGATCGCCCTCCTTGGGGAAGGAAGCGGGGACGTACACACACACACACAAACAACACATCCAGCCCCCGGCGCCGCTCCCCGCATCATCCCCGGCGCCGGCCGTGCGCTGCTCCCCGCAGAAGCTGCGGGGGAGAGGAGAGACGTGGTGCCCAGAGCTGTGCTCCTCACCTCCGCGTGCTTTAGGGCGGCTCAGCTCCGTGTGCCTTCCCGAAACAGGCACGCTGCTCCCCTGCTGCACCGGGTCTAGGGCTGACGGCGTTTCCTGATCTTTAATATTAGGTTTGTGTGCCATCGAAATGCAGTTGACATCACCCAGTCTTAAATTCTTATTTCTCTGCCTTGAGAAGAAACTCGGTGTGGGGACAGATCTAATAAAATTTCAGCGAAGTGCAGGTGCTGTAATGTTGTTCTGTCACTAAGCAGCACATCGAAACTGGAGTGTTTAAACCTCGTGTGGAAATTGCAGTCTGGGTTCTGGGGGTAGCAGTAGACTGGCTTAAATGTCAAGTGCCCCGGCGTGGTTTGCATGAGAAGGTGAGAAGGGCCGGCTCCCATCAGGTGCTGTGACCAAACTTTAACAGTGTTGCCGGCTGTGTGCGGCAGTCTTGAATTTGCAGTGCGTGTGCAGCGACCTTTCTGTGGCAGCTTCGCAGCTGCGAGTTCTTCAGAAGCCCCCACGCTGCTTAGTGTAAGGCTCTAAAATTGTCACCTTCATGTGACACCTCTAAGACGATAATCTACGAGAAAGTTGGAGGATAAGAGCCCACCCAGTAATCTGTTGCCTGCAGGATTTGGTAGCTATTGGAAGAGGGTTCTCTTGGCTTTCTCTTACCTTCAGAATTGTTGGGAAGTTGGTAGTTTAAGTACTGTATGTAAGAAGCTGTCTGTAGGGTTCCCTTCTGTGGGAGAGCAGCCACACAACCTCTTCTGTGAAATGTAAATGTGCTGGCTCTGAAAAAGAAGAAAAATCCCAACAGTTATTATCATGGTTTAGTGAGGAAACAGATGTGAAATTTATTTCACAAAGAACCATTGAAGGTTTTAATTGTGTACGATTGTTTTTTTATTAGGGCATAGGTTGAGGTTTGTGTATAGTTTCCTTTCGTTGTGTTTATTAGTTAAAAAATGAAACACGATGAGTAAACCAGAGAATGCTTCTTCCTTCATTGTGAAGTGCCATCATGCATATTATACACAGAGCCAGTTTATTTTAAGCTTTTGATATTCAGTAGTAATCCAGGAAACAGTGTTAGACTGTTAAGGCGATATTTAAAACAGGAGTGTTTTTTAAATGTGGTCTGACACTCTTGATTTGTGGAGGAAGAAAAAGAGCTACTGCAAATAGTGACATAAGTTGTTTTTTTTCCCCCTTTCCTTTTTTCTTTCCTTCTTCCCTTGTCCTCATTAAGTTTGGTCATGAAATACATATCATCATCCTGAGCTGGTTTATGCATGTGAGTATCAGCTGTTCCCAAGAAGTCCCTGGAGCTATTCCAGTTAGTGTCAGTGCTTACAGTATTAGGGGAGTGTCACATCCTTTCCCATATTTGGTTTTATCAGATGGGTGTAGTAAAGCATTTTTAATTATTAATGTCTTTGGGACTTTGGGGAGCAATTACTATGAAGAAAGCTATTAAACTTTGTTACGATTTCATAGAAGCCAGGAAAAATAGAGAAAATAAAATATTCAAAGCCTTTATAGCTTACAGCCAATCTAGTTTAATTAACCTCTTTTTGTCTGATTCCTGATGTAATTTATATACTGCTTTTACTATTTTTTATATTCTTAAGAACTGATGAATGGATCTTAATTTCTGATAAAATCTTGGTATAGGGTTTAGATCTTTCTTGAAACAGTGGTCAGTCAGTGCTACTATTTTAGAACTGTGGTGCAGTGAGGGAGAGAGATGGGAAGACCCAGCAGTGGTAACATAATCCTATGTGGTATTTATTTTTCCTTACCTGCATTGAATGTGATTGTTGGAGACATTAGTCACAGTGATTTGTAATACAGGTTGGTCATTTTTACAAATTCTCCATTTTCAATTCTGTTGTGTATGCAGTTAAATACTAAGTAGTAATCTCATTTAATATATAGTGTTGTGTGTGCACCTTCTCCACTGGAGAGAGAATTTGCAAGAAATGATCTAAACCTGTAGGCATTTGGCTCCACCTTCAGAGATAAGAAGGAACAAGTGGCAAAGCTTTCTTGGCTAAGCTGCCCTGCCTGCCTTCTCTCAGAAGTGTAATAGTAAGACTTTATTCCCTGTGTCCTTAATGAAATACAGAGGAAGCTTGTGTGGAGCTGATGTCTGGTCCTCAGTTTCTAGATACTTGTGTGATCAGCAGGAAAAAACTGAGCATTAGTGGGACAGCCTGTGGCTAATGTTATCTGTATGCTTTGCAGAAGCCAGGCTGTATTTTCACATGTGAAATACGAGAAGTGCCCAAGTAAATAAATGGCAACCCAATTTTTTTTTTCAAATGTATTATAGGTTATGGTATCTATACATTAAATGAATGTGAGAATGGCTGAGTCTGTGTAGAGGAGTAAGTAGAATTATAATTATATCTTTTTTTTGTCTTCTCTTGATCCCTTAAAGCATGATTCCCTTTTGTGGTTTCATGGGAGAGTTGGTTTTGTTTTCCCAATTCACTTGTTGTAATTATTTGTTTCTTGTTCTTGAGTATTAAGAAGTAATTCTGAATGTGTCAATTCTCATTTTTCTTTATAGGTTCTGCTCAGTTGATACTTACTGGGACAAGTGTTATAGAAAAAAGTGGCTGTAATAAAACTGTAGTTTTACCTTGTCACGTGACTAATCTAAGGCAGAAAAATGAAAATGCCATGTTTGTTATATGGAAAAAGGAAGGAGAGACAATTTTTTCTTATCGTGGAGGAAACAAGAAGTATAATGTTGATCCCTCGTTTTCGTCTGCAAAATTTTTACACCCCGAGAATTTAACCGATGGTGATGCCTCGCTGGTGCTCAGCAGTAAAGAAGCAACTGTTGGAAATTACAGCTGTGAAGTAACAGAATCAAACAGAGAAGGAGAATTTAGAATGGAACTTAGAAGCAGCTCAGGTGAGTTGTCTGCTGTTGTTTCAGAACCTGTTGGGAGGGAAAGCAAGCAAAATCTTAAGGGAAGGAGAAAAATAATGAACTTGGCAATGTATTCCTTTAAAGTGAAATACAAGAAATGTAGTACCCAGACCTTCTAACTTGGAAGCTAATATGGCTTATTTTGGTTTGAGTTAGAGGGGAGTGCTTCCATGGGAAAGATCTGAACATATTTTTTCATTCCATAATAATGTCTGAGCATGATTTAGGAAAATCTGTGCTTTCCCACATCTTTTTGATTATATGGGTGCTGATATATTCAGCAGTCTCATGTTATTGCATGACATATTTCTGATCATCTTCATAATACTGAAATGTATGCATCCATCACAGTGGCTGCAGAGATGTTTTCTTGGAAGAATTGCTTCTTGCAACCTTTAACTCTACGGGAAAACTACAGGTAGAGCTAATAGAAATTCTGGTTAAGAGCTCTAGAACTCAATCTGAAGGTAGGCAGTTTTCTAGCAAGGTTGAAAATGCTACTGCTAGATGGCAACTTGTAGCTTTCTAGCATTAAGCATCATCTTCAAAAGGTGGTGTTTAAAGTGATGTTAAAATGAATGAGATTCACTAAATGAATTTTTCATCTAGAGAGCTATTTCACTTTATCTTGTCGGTCCCAGCCCACGTTCTGCAGTGCCTCAGCTGTTGAATAATGGGTTCTGCTGTGCAGGGATTATCTGTCAAGTGCTATGCAGATGTGACAGTTTCACTGGACATAGGTGTGCCCTGTTCATCTGTTTTGCATGGGAGATTTGCCTCTGGAGAGCTGCTCAGAAGCACTGAATGTGTTGCATGTGTGTAGCACACGGAGCCTTACCCACACACTCTAGAATTTTGTTTGCTTTTGCTATTAGTTTTCACTTTTCACAATAAAATATTTGTGAAGCTCAAACAAAAGTTGTTTGTGTCCTGCTGTGGACATTTGTGTAATTCTCAGTTGGGTCTAGTTGTTGAGTTAACCATATACCCTGCAAAGCAAACGTGATCCTGAAATTGAGAAGGGCACAGCCATTGGAAGTGAAAATGCTAGAAAATCATTAATTACTTAGAATGCTGCAAAAACAGGGGAAGAGGTATACACAGTCTCTGTTTCCTTCATTCTCTTACAGCTTACTCACACTTTTGTGACTGTTCATGCAATTCAGCGTTATGCTCCAGAATAGGAAGCAAGGCTTGAGAGTGCAGGAGAATCAAGTTCCCTTTGCAAGTTTTATTTTCTCTGTGTTTATAATTATGAAATCACAATAAAGACAACGGAGCAGGAAACTGATGCAATTTTTCTAATTTCATTTTCTAGTTGCCAGTTGCGGCGACGAAACACCAGAGGAAAAATGTGGTTGGTGAAAAATTCATAGTTTTGAGGTTGCGTTAGGCCTGAGACTATGTGCTAGAAAATGTAAAATGTAGATTTGAGGGTGAAGGAAGCACGGTTGCTTTTTCTCTTTCTCAGTTCTTCTGCACAACTTTTTGTTGCTTGCTCCTCCTCGCTGCTCTAGAGAAACTCTTGAGACAATAAGCTAGTAGAAGAAAGCGTAGTGAATTTTGGAAAGGGTTAGTGGATAATGGAAATCCTGTACCAATCTTCACTCAGTCATTTCTGAGCAATGAATTCATGCTGTCGCTACTAGCATGTTCCAATTGATGCTTTTACAAAGATAGTCATACAAAGAGCCAGCTATCTTGCATCTCTCTTTAGAGAATTCCTGGATTCACCTAGGCAGTGGATAGCAGTGTGAGCAAGATTGCTGTGCCAAGTGCCCTCATCTTTGTGCACAGACACTCTTTCCTGATCAGGAGAGTGACTGTCAAGTTTCTCTGTTTTCTTTTCTTTTCTTTTTCCTCTCTTTATCATTCTTGCTGCTTTTTTTCTTCTTTTCTTGTCCTTGTTTCTTCTTTTCTTCCTTGTCTTCTTCCCCTTTTACTTCTCTTCATTCTTCTTTCCCTCAGTCTGGAAGTCTCTCTTCTTAGCTTGGAACTGACTGCCCTACATTGGCTTTCAAAACACTGCTTTATGCCAGGAGTTTAGTTGATTACTATGAAGCACCAGAGTAAGGAAGTATATTTCCAGGAAAATGCTTTCAGCAGTTCCTCTTCTTGCATGCTGCATGTGTCTGCAGTATTGCAGCTTCTGCACAGGAAGTTCTTTCAGGCTCCAGGACTGGACCACACGTGGTCTGTGTTGCATGCTGAAGCTCCAGCAGATACCAGGCTTCTTGGCTGCTTTCTTTTTCGTGATAGTGTCAGCTGGAAATGCTAAAGAGGAAGTGAAGTGGTTCTCAGAGTCTCTGCTTGCAGTTACTTTCTTTGACTATTCTCAGTTGCATTGAACAGCATCGCTGGGATTTGGCCTGTTTGGGAGTGGCTGCTGTGCACTGAAGTTGCTGTTCAATATTAGTTGCTTTTTCCTTATTGTGAATGAAGCAAAAAGTCTTGCTTTAAGCAATTCAATAAATTAACCTTGTTTTGGTGAGTTGAAAGTTAGCAGCTATTTCTCCATTTTCTTGCCTTCAGCTTAGTGCCTTGTATTTCTGTTGTATGCACTGTATCTACTTCTGTGACCTCTTGTGGGAGGAGGGGAGGGAAGGGAAAGAGGGAAACTTCTGAACTTAAGAGCTGCCCTCAGGGTATTTAAGTGGCATTGAAAATTGTGAGGCATTGCTGCTTACTTACATGTTTCTGGAGCAACAGATGCAACTTTTATGTATGGAGAAAAATACAACAAATATGCATCTTAATGGAGGTTAGAAATTTATGTGGAAGCAAATGTGCAGGCAAAGGAATGGTGGCAAGTATAATATAAGAAATCAAGACTTTGGATTCCAGTGAGTGAGCCTAAATGAGTATATGAGCAGAGATGCAAGAATTAACTGCATTTTCTAGTTCAGTGGAGATATTTTCAGAATTTTATGTTGGAAGGTGACTTAGAGAGTCTTAAAGCATGACTGACTAAACAGCCTAAGGCATCCAAAATGCAGGGGAAAAAAGTCTAGATGGATGATGTTGGGAAGACCTACAATTAACAGGGCAATGTTTCCCTCTCACTTAGGCTAGCTCCTGTATTCCTTGCCACACATCTGGATTTCTTCCAGAGCTACTGCCATTGAAAGTAGAAGAGAATGGCTGAGGAAGCATCAAATTGGACTTCTCCTATCTTCTCTGCTTAGCCTAAATACTGTTTTTCTGATTTACAGAGATATTTGTAGTTCCACAAGTTCAGTAGCTTGTAGTGACACACGTTAGCACCAGTATATTCTCTGCTCCAGTGGAAGTTAATATTTCCAGTTTGGAAAATACTGGGATGACTGGAAGTACTGAAAAAGTAGGTTGTCACCCAGAAGATCAGGGAGAAAAATACATAGGTAGAGGACATAGATTTCTTAGCCAATTATAGTTCTTAATGCTAAATTGCACCTACTATTGGGCAATGTAGGGCATAGCCTAAGAGGAATGATAAATATAAAGCAAATAGCCTCAGTTTCTGTTCTCTTCCTACTATTTATCTTTGTTTATTCTCTAGGATCATGGTTCCTTCTAGTGGAAAGGGCTGTCATCATATCATTGGTGATCTTACTTGTTATTTTGTGTGCAGCTCAGTTAACTTTTATTGGTAAGTATTTACTCTTTAATTCTTTGCAGTTACTGATTTATCCTGAAATCACTTCCATGCATAAAGACATCCATGTAAAATGAAGGGTGGTGCTCACATCTAAAAGATGTATGGGAATTGATCCAGATAATACACAGAGACGTGGTGTGTGTGAAGCTTTTCTTCACTGTTGATTCACCATGACATTTAATAATTCAAAAATGTTTCATTATATGGCCATAAAATCAATATGAGAGAAGGATGGTGTGTTCTCTTAATGTAAAACTTTTCATTAGTCTTTTAGCACTGGCTTAGTTATAATTTAACACTGACATTGGTGATTTTGTTAAATGTTTTTAGAAACAATATATTAATTCACCAGTGTCAGGCATCCTTAGATGTTCTTTCTACACTGTTGTCCAACATCTGTGCAATGCAGAGCATGCTTTATGTCCTGGTCTTTCAGATGGTGCAATTTGTTACATGAGTCTTTGAGGTTTTTCAGCCTTTTTCAATTTGTAGACTTCTGAAACATAAATAAAAAAAAGAGAAACATTTCAGCTAAGAGTCAAGTCCATAAGAAATGGAAAGTAATTGCAATCAGAGAGATTTTTAATAATAATATATACATTCAGCCATCTATATATAACTTCCTTTATTATTGTTTTATGAATCTCTAGAAGTGTTATGTGACTTTTCAAAGATCCATCCATGGTCAAAGGTCGAAAACTAATACATACTTTCAAAAATTATTTTATCTCTGTATTGTTGTATTCCTGATTTTCATATCTTATGATATAGGAAGCTCTGATCTGTTCAGGACTTGCCATTGCCCTGTATTCGTAGCAGGACTTCAACATTTTTAGGAAAGTAATAATTTCATAGAGAAGCATTGTCATTTTATAAGAGTAATTTTGGCTTGCTTGGATGTTTTTGCACCTGGGCAATTCATTGGAAGGTCTTGGCCTCTGTGGGGAAATGAGGTGTTCTATCTCTAACTTAATAAGTATGGGTGTACTTACTGTTTGTTGGGATTTTTTTTGTTGGTGCATTTTTTTTTCCTTTAATTTGTACTCTTTTGGATAACCTGGGAATCCACTGGTGATACTTTATGCCTTTAAATAGGTTGTTATATTGGGACATGATTTTTCTGTGTAATTTTTGGGAATGTATGTTTTCTTGGTTTTGTGCACTGGGGGGATGTTGTGTTGGTTTGTTTGAGGTAAGGATTTTGGGACTTTTGTTTACAGGATTGGCTTTTAGGATTTAAGTTCCTTTGGGGACAGAGGTGATGTGACGTGTCCGAGCTCACCCAGTGTCATGAGGAAGAGAATGAAACCTGGAATTTCCAAATCCCTCTCTGACACTCACCTGAGTAACAAATTCCCTGTAACATTTAAATGCCAGCAGTGCATCTACCTGAATTAACCTGTACCATGTCTCAAAGTTATTCTGATAACATATCAACTGAATTGTGTGGAAGAAGAAAGTAAGAATTTGACCAGAGCACTGATGCCAGCTGTCATTTTTCTGAGTAAGGCATATTAACCATATCAGCCAATGAAAACAAATTAAATCTTAGGAGTGTATATCGTTTTAATTTTTAGAAGCTTGAGTTTCTTTATTTAGGAACAGTCCAAATCATAAATCGGTGTATTTTAGTAAGAGAATCTGTATGTCTGATTGTTTCCCTGTCTGTCTCTTCAAGGATTAAAATACGAAATTGAATCTCAGAGGAAAGTGTGCATTATTGTAGCACTTGTCATCTTTGCAGTTGTAGCTGCTGTAGGCGCTGCTCTTTTTATCCAAGGTAAGTGATTAAAATTGTTCTCTTAATTTAAGGGAATAAGAGCAGAGAATAATCTGTTCCATTCTGTAGTATGGAAGTTAGTACTGCCTATTAATTGCCATCTACTAACTTTTAAATAAAAATATACAGACTACAGCAGAAACAGCATTGGAGTTGTCAGGCTCTCAAGTGATCATAGGAAGATACAGACTCCAAATCTATGTATATTTTCTATCCTACTGCCTTGGGTGAATATTAGAGACCAGAGAGCAACTTCTGGTCCTTCAGTGGGATTTCTTTCTGGACCCAGGAAATTTGGTGATTTGATTTATGTTTGTTGCTTTGTGCTGTACTCCAATTAACAGTTTTGGTTTTACTGATTCCCACATAAATGTTTGCAGATGGCTATACTGTACAGAATCAGGCTGGTCTTGGCCTAATGGTAATCCCTGCTGTGATTTTGGTACCACTTCAGTACGTCATGTTTGGAATTGGTGAGTATTTCTTTACTCACTAACATATGGATAGAAAAAATCTGAGCTCCTCCCATAATCTACAAAATATTCTCATTTTTATAAACAGGTGCTACAGTAGCATCCTGGGTTCATCACATTTATAATGTCTTGAACAGTGAGATTTAGGGTAGCACATCTGAGTGATTTCTGCTCTCCCCTCTCGGGTTTAGGGACTGGGTTGAATAACTAGCTCTGAGAATGTGGGTTCCATTTTTATAATGTTATTTTTATATACATAATTTTATGTGTGTATACATACAAGAGCCTTAACTTCCAGTGACTTGTGAGTTTGTTATCATGCTGACTGGCTGAGCTTAGAATTTTGGAGAATCTTTTTTCTAGCTTTATGCAATTATCTGTCTTTTATGTCTCTGTAGTTAAATTGTATAATTCTGTTTCTTTTTTCCCTAGTTTTTGACAGTCAACTTCAGGCAACCTTGGCTCTGATAGGTTTGAAACTTCTTGGTTTTATAATTGCTGTGGTTGGTTTTGCACTGTGTGTCCCAGGTAAGCAGTTAAGTCTTCTGGGGAAGTGTGCTTTTTACTCCTGTCTACACCTGATAATTGTTTATTTCTAACACTATAACTTTGTGAAAATGGCTTCACTACGTGGAATGTTAGCTAGTAACTTCTGTAAATGTAGTTTAGGACTACTGTGCTAATGCTTTTTCATCTGGTGAAAGAATAGCCTAAAGGAAGTATTACATACATCAGTTTCGTGACTGCATTCTGTGAGCAGCTGCTTTAAAAAAAAAGTTAATTGTTTTAATTTTGCATGTTACTGTTGATTTTGGGTGGCTATTATTGTTATTCTTGCTGAGGCCTAGGGTAATTAGAAATTAAATAATAATAATTTTCTCATGTTCAGTGATTAAATCAGAAATTCCTTGCTAATCTCCGCTTGTATGCAACTGAGCATAATAAAACAATTAAAAACACATTAAGAAGGTAAATGTAGAAATAGTAAATTTGGAAGTGTTCTCAGGCTGTTGTAAGTGTGGTTGTGGCTGACATTCTGTTTCATTGCTGAGAAGCTGTCAGGGTAAAGGAACACCAGCTTACCACCACACACAGTGATGTCCCTTATCCCTATCCCTGGCCTCCCTTTGTCCCCTCCCTGCCCGCCACTGTGCCACCAGAGAACCCTGCAGCAGAGAAGGTGGTCAGTTTAGGACTACTTGGCATTATATTTAGTAGGAGAACACGTATTTGTGTTCCTTGTAGGCACTTGACGCTCTTGATTTATTGTTTTGTACAGATACACTTCATTTTAGGAATTGATTAGGTTGGAGATTTAAGACCTTTTTCTCCTGGAAATGGTTTTTAAAGATTTGTCTAATCTGGGTGAAATTATAGCCCTTTCAGTGGAGCTGTGATTTGAATTTTATGCTTATTGTTCAGTATTTACAGAAGTAGTTGTGAGTTCTGTAAGTTATAATAGTAAAATAAACTGATGAGAGATTTGTAGTGAAGCATTAATACAGGGATTTTTTGGAGGATGATTTATAATGCTTGTAAATGAAAAATGTCCCTGTTTTTTTCAGGGTGTTCTTCTGCCAGAATCTACATTGTAGTGCTAGCTGTATCTCTGGGAGTTCAGCTCAGTGACCCTGAACTGTCAGAAGAAACAGCTCATCCTGGGTCGAGCTGACAGATAGTTGTAATAACAGTAGGAGTGTTGTATTCTGTCATCTAATACAACTACAGTCCAAAACAGTTGGGATTGAAGATTAAGTTTAAACTGAAAATACTGTTAATGAAAGAACATTATCAATTGCAGTGAACAACAGTGGAGGACTTAAACTAGCAGAATAGTTGAGGTAAGCAGGATAATGCCTCTGTATCACTAAAGAATGTATACAAAAAAAGAAAGAGGCAGGATTGGTTGTAGGATAGCTTTGAAAGTGAAATTAATCATGCCTGCTTTATCAGGTTTATTTGTTTTACTAAGTAGTCATATCTGAAAATAAGAGTTTGTACTTTTTTGTATCAGTTGATACAGTTCTTTTATTGTGGTTTTCCCAGCCTGTCCTCCATTACATGGGTCTGTTCTGATTGCTGGCATAGCTATTATAGCTATTGCAAGTTTGCTCAGTCTGGCTTACGTGTTTATAATGGGTAAGTAGCACCTAATATTCTGCATTATTTTCCTTCCAAGTAGATATAATTTATTTGAGCACAAGGTGTGATTTCACAGTTACATAGTTTTAAAAATTACTGAAATGTTGTCTGTATGTGTTGGCTTTGTTTCGTAGAGCATGTGGGAAATCTTGAGTTACGAAACCCACAGCTTATCATCGTAAACTGTTTCAAGCTCAACATAACCAGGTTTCTTAAGTAAGAGTGTTTCGGTTGTAGGAGGGATGTTGCTATTCAAGTTCTGCATTTACACAGTTGGCCAGCTGAATCGTAGAATGAAGAGAGCAAAAAGGTGAACCCTGAATTTCCTCGTGCTTAATTTTAACACCCAGGAGAAAAGAAACTGAAAAGAAACTGTTTCAGAAACTGATCTGTTCATCAGGTATCAAAAAGAGGAGAGATTTTAAAATGTGCTAAATAAGCAAAACCCAGCAATGCTTGTGTGGTTGGAATGCTGGCACACCACAGCATAACATTGTGTGGACTCCACAGCTTGGGTCAGAGTGACATTTGTTAGGCTGTGCATGAAGGCTCTTCAGACACCTTGTTGTTGTCCACCTTCTGTGGACACAGAACTGTGCAATTGAGATGTGTTGCTTCCAGACTCGAGCTGAAGTGTTCACAGTGAGTGCAGTCACAAGTCTGCTCTGAACCATGCAGTCTCCCAGGTTTAATGTGTGCACACCATGTGTGGGCATGGCCAGAAATAACAGACCTTGAGACAGGGAGAATTTCCAGTAGAGAAGAAATTAAGGCAGAATGCGTAATATTTGATATCCAAGATAAATGAAGATGAGTCAAAAATACAGCACGTGTGAATCAAGCCTTTTAAAACCAATAAATTTTTATTTTATTGACTTTGGTTTACTTGTATATACTTGTATGGTATTGACTTCAATGCTATGTGCTCATGGTCTGCATAAATGTTGCATTTCTGATTTGATTGTGCTGGCTGAAGAAGTCAAATGTGACTGTTGGGGTAGATTCTATCATGCCAAAATAAGCACAATGAATAATGAGTAGCCTAATTCACCTTTAGAGCTGAGTGCATGAGTGACACACTGTACGTGGTAAGGATATTTGGTTCCTAAACAGAAGAGTGCTTAGAGGCTCTAAGAATTTCCAGATCATAGAATTAAGTAGCTTTGGATAGGGAAAGCTTCAGTTATGTGTGTTACAACTCTGCTGCAAGTTTTATCAGTAGACAACACCTTTTCCAAGGTTGCAAGTGGCAAGATAAGAGGAAATGGCCTCAAGTTGTGGCAAGGGAGATTTAGTTTGGATATTAGTAAAAATTTCTTCTCTGGAAGGGTGGTCAGGCATTGAAACAGGCTGCCCAGGACATGGTGAAATCACAATCACTGGAAGTGATGTTTAGGTGTGGCCCACGGGGACATGATTTAGTGGTGAAGGTGGTGATGCTGCTGGGGCTGGGCTTGATGTTCTGGGAGGTCTTCCCAGCCTTAACAATTCTGTGGTTCTGTGTTTTTATTTGGTTGATTGTGGCATTTATTCATCTGCTTGGTCACTTTTTTGTAATTATTCTAGGTTCCAGAATGAAAGACCATCCTCGTCCGGGGGTAAGCTTAAAATTAATAAATTTGGGGTGACTAGATGGCTCAGGGGATTGTAGTGAGATACTGAACCTTTCTTCACTAGTTCGAATTCAGACCAGGTTGGTAGCAAGCAACAGTTCTGGCTGTGTAACAGATGTCTAATGTTGAGTGAGTCGGTGGTCTCCATTGTCCCTCCTGAGTGTGTCTGTGGTACTGTAATTGCCACCCTGACATAGGGCTGCTCCAGCTGCTGTGCCCACATGGAGTTTCCATTGCTGTCACTGAGAGGTGGTGGAGGCTTGGCATTCTTTTACAATGCACTCTTCCACCTGAATATTTGAAAGTCATTTTTTTTCACCTTATTAAAAAGCTTTTTCATTAATGGTAGTGCAAAATATCCAGGTGGCCTGTAACAAAGAATTAAAAGGTTTTTTCGTATGGTCTTGTACACCAGAACCTTTTGGTACACTCTTCAGTTTCTGGCTATACAGATGGCATAGCCTTGACCTTTTTTCTGATTTTTCTATAATGCCCCCTAATTTGATGAGACCTTCTGAAAAGAAAGTGCCTGTCTTTAGGTAACACAGAACAAATTGAAAAATACCTTATTTTTTTTAAAATAAGGTTTTCCAGTTGGTAGTTTTGAATTGTAGAGTAATAGTTCCCAAAACAGTAATTTTCAGACTTACACAGTGCTTTTGAGTGATCCATGAATGTGAACTGCCTGATTTCTGGGGTTTTCCAGAAGCAAAGGAAAGAGGCACAGCTGTTGAATATCAGTAAAGCTTCCTTGTAGCAGGGGAATCTGGCAAATACTAACTCATCCCACCTCTTGGATGCCAGCCATCATTTGAGACACATTTTCAGGTCTCCAGTCTAGAGCCTGAGACTCAGCTGTTGAAGGAAGATGATTTCTAACAGAGTTGACTGCAGTTAGGACAGGAGATTTTTACGTTTTTTTACTTCCTTTGCTTTTACTCATCCATTTTCATTGTAAGGAAGAGTATATCAGAGGATTAGTCCTTCTTCTGGAAGGAATGCAAGTGCACAGAGATAAAAAAACAGAAGGAAAAGAGGTTAAGAGATAATTATGTTATAAAAATGAGCTGAGAAGTGAATTGAAGATATGCTTTATTCAAAATGAAATCTTGCCTTTATCTAACACCTTTGTGCTTAGTTGTAGAATGGAAGTAAACAGGGCAAGAGGAGGATGGGTTTTTTTCCCTTAACTTGGTTTTGGTTGTAAATAAGCTTTGAACTAGAAACCAGCATGCAAAACAGCATCCTTTGATGAGAACTCTCTTTTCTTTATGAGCTGCTCTCCTCACAAGGTGGTCTTCCACAGCAGCAAGGAATTGAGAAATAAATAGCCACAGCAACACAGGAATGACTGTGATGTTCTCTGAATTTGAGACGGGAATGAAAGCAAAAGAAGTTTTTAAAACTTAGAGGTCATTGGAAACTTCAGCAAGTACAAATATGTTCTTTGCAGCTGCAGGGTTGCTATTTAGCTGAGGGCTAGATACAGAGGAACTCAAGTGATACAATTTGTGACCTGGTGGAAATTGGAGTGTGTTAATATGCTGCTTGTTTCCATCAAGGGCTGTTCAGCCTGTATTGCTGTGCTTTGAGGCGGTAAATAGGTGTGAAGTAATTTTTAGAATACAGTTTGACTCTGTGTCATCTAAAGACTATGGAAAATTTAATATTGGTGAAGGGCATCATTTTGATGCTGGGGCACACTTAAAAAATGATTCTTGAGATTTTCCTGAGTCGGAGGGCAAAAAGGTGTGTTTTTGAAATTTTCCATCTTAACCAAATACGGGTTTTTATTTTTTTAAACATTTCTGTAGGTTGCATGTGTTGTTTCTGATGATTGTCTACCAGACTAAATGCACAACTGTCACGTGTTTTCTCTTTGAGGAGATTCCACTTGATTTGCTTGGCTACTAATTTTCTTTTATTTTTTTAGTCCTGCTGCTTTGTTACTAACCATTGATCAAATGACAGATATAATCAGTTAGGTTTTAGAGCTTAAAAGTAACATCTGCATGGCTTCCGCTGCCACCTAGGGGTATTTCATCTGGGTAAATATCACAGTAAGGGAAAACACCTGGAGAATGCAGCTATTGATTGGTATATTTTTTGTCAGACCTTTAGTCATTAGTTTGATTAACGTTAAGCTTTCTTCGTTTTTGTAGAATCACTACTTACTGTATATGTCAATTAGAGTAATTTAACTGTGGCCAGCCAGAAGTAAACATGAAGGCTTTTTATACATATATATATTTTTAAATGTTTTGCAGAAAGCTGTAGAAGAACCACTAAATGGTAGGTGATATTCAAGGTTTATCTTCTCATTAAGGGATTAATTACAGATAAAGATGGTTCTGATTCCCAATACCACAGCATTAGGATGGCAGATCAGTGTGGCAACTTATGTGGCTCTGTGGATGAGTAAGAGTTTGATTTCTCGTTGAAATGTTGCCTGAAGCTCCAGACTCCCTGATTTATGCCACTGTGCTTGCTAGCCAGAGGCACTGTTTGACTGTTTTAGGACAAATCTAGTATCTCACGATATTATCTCCACGCTCTTTGCTTTGCAAAATGTCCAGCTTTTAAGGGAAGAAGGGGGACTAGTATTGAAAATTGATGTTAATTCTTCAGAAATATTTATTTAGGTGAAATACTTAATGATCACAGCAAAATCTATTCTTCCCACTCTATTTTTTTCTTATTTCCTTGGGTTGGGGAAACTCTCATGGTGTTGGGAGATTCTGATAGCACTTAAGGTGAGGGAAATTTACAGTGAAAAAGGGATTACTTTATTTCGGGAGTTTTTTTGTTTGTTTGGGGTTTTTTTGGTTGTTTTTTTGTTGTTGTTTGTTTTTGTTTTGTTTTTTGCTATTATGTTCACTAATTGGCATGCTGAGTAGTAGCATTCTAACCTGAATTTTAGAATTAACCTGAATATTAACTATGAAGCGTTTATTTCTGTTTCGCTCATTACTAATCCATTCTTTTGACTTTTAAAGATGCAAAAGGAGTGATGTTAGAATGATGGTAAGTCTAGCAGATATTTGATTTAATGGCTAAGCATTTGAGGGTTTTGATGTTTAGAGTTACCCAGTGCTAATTCAATGAAACTTGGAAGACAGGTTTCAGGACAGGTGCTGTTCTTACTCAAATTATATTTAATTGAAAAGGAAGAATACATGTATCCTATATCAAACAGAGGAAGAATGTGTATTCCTAAACAGTGAAGAGGATGAGTCAGTGGGAGAACTGTGCAATAATGTGTTTCTGATCAAATATGGAAAGTCAAATAGCTTTATGTTTCCTCATATGCTCATGTAGTATTTAAGATGCATGGAATGTTTCCTTGGTGGTGTGGGTTGTTCTGTTTGGGTTGGTTTTTGTTTTGTTTTATTGCTGTTGATACAACTAAGCTTTCTCTCTGCATTTAATTGGTGATCTCCAATGGAAATTCACAGGAAAGTGGTTTAAAATTAACTTTCTCTCCCTCTCTTTAGGTGTTACTTGAATTCTCTAGGTTTTGTTGGATTGTATTCCAGTCAGATTTCACTCAGTTTATTATTTTTCAGATTGCTCTCATTGAAGAGCTTAACTTTTAGGCTAGATGATAAGGTTTGAAAATAAAAGCAGTATTATTGAGTCTTTTCTATTCAGCAGCTGTACTTTTCATGGGAATAGGATAAAAAAAGCACTTGTTGATGCTATTGGTACTTACGTTTCTCCCTGAATACTGAGCAAGCTTGTCATGAGGCATCACTAGGCCTTTAGCTTAGTACTCTTGCATTCAATTACAATTACAACATTTTGCTGCTTGGGATAAAGAGTAAGCCTACTCCAAATCTGTTAGCTCGCTTGAAATACTTTTATATCATGCCATTTCTAGGAGGCATTAATTGACAATGAGCAAATAAATGAGGTACTAGTTAGCTCTAATTGGGAAAAGGTGTATGAGTTTTAAAAACAGGCTTCCTTACAAATATCATGTGCTGTTCGGTTTGTGTTACTTATGACCACTACATTTGGTTCATCCAAATATCCCATATAATTATTTTCTAAACCAGTAGGAATACAAGCACTCCTACAGTACAAAGGAAAGTGCATTGGTGTCTCATAAACACATTGATAAATGTGTACCAGTTAGTGTAATCTGAGCTGGATGGAGTGGAAGGCAGGGCCTGCTCCAGAATTGGCTACTGCTTGTTCTTGAGGGAGTTGAGACCAGGAAACAAATTTGCCAGTCCATTGCATTCAAGCAGACCAGAAGGGAGATCAGGATGGGCTCTCTGCAGTTACCTCATACTGCTGAAGAAGGAGGCAGAATTTTGCTTGGAGATCCATTTTTAAATAAGTCACCTGTTTTTTCTTGGGTCTCATTGAGGTTATGAAAACGTACCTTCTAGTGCTGAGGTGGAGCTTGCAAAAGCACAGAAATTATCAATTACCCATTTAATTTTAGAGTAGAGCTAGAAGTCTGTCTGCTTTTTCTGCTCTGAAAGATGGCTCCTAACCAGTGACAGAAGGTTTTACAGATGGAAGGCAAATGCTCTGACTCACCCGCTGGAGGCAGTAACCTCTTGAGCTCTACCTGCTTCTGTGTTAACCTTCCCTGGAAAATTGACACACGCACTGGAGCAGGGATGAATCAGATGCTGAAGCTGACTAGCTTACAAAATAGCATGTGAAAGTAAACTAGCATTAGAATGTATGGACAGGGTGGGTCAGACAGCTGAGCCTGAGCCACTTCAGCTTATTCAAATTCATGAGTGAAAGCTCCAAGACAGTGTCCACCTTTCTTTTGTGGAGAGGCTGAAACATCACTTGCTGTTAGTAACACAGTTTTCTACTATTTGAATGTGCCTGCAATTTTGAAATGAAAAAAATAAAAATCTGTAAGCTGTGACTTGCATAGGCAGCTCAAAACATTGCTGTAATTCCCAAACAATATTTCTTTTTCTTTCTTTTTAAATTCCCAGAACTGCAGAGTTATGTGATGCGTATATAAAAAGTACACCGTTGTTGATACACCGTGGCCTTGAAGATGCACTACTCAACGAGAAGAAATTCAGGAATCTAGTTGTTTTGCATGTGTGGCAAAAGTGCTTTTGATATAAATGACATAATTTTATAGTCACAGCAGCTGTAGCAAGGAACATGTGTGTTTGCCCACATGTGATCTTTATTTTCTTTTGTTATGGTGTATATGGGATGGTTGAGGGTGAGGATATAAAAAGCACTATTTGCCCAGTACAGAGTCTCCCTGCAGTAATCCTTAGTGGTATTATTTTCAAAAACTATCATTAATCACTGCTTTGATAATGGGCCCGCTGAGCCCAGAGATTGCAATACCATTTAGACTATTGTTTTCTTTATTTGTGTGCATGGACAAAGTATGGTTTATGTGTATGATACAAGCAGGAGGTAGAGATTGTACAAATACATCTTTTCTGACATTCAGCCAATTTTTATTTAAAAAAAAAAAGAAATAAAAAATTACACACAAAGTTGCATTAAGTACAAAGTATACTCCCAGCTCTCCTGAAATTATGAACAGAGTTTTAATTCCATGAGACATTAGTATTCCTCTCTGTGGACAGTAGTCACGTGTGCTCTGGTGGCTGATACTTTTGTCCAGTGAGAGGGCTCTCCGTGCCTCTTCTGTATCCTTTGATGAGAAGCTGCTCAGCTGTTGGAGCCTAATTCAGCACTGGAATTACAGAGCACAGGAGCTGGTAATCTTAATGCTGAATGTGGTTCTTGTGTGTGTTCATGTTGTGCAGTGTGTGGAACTGGAAGCAATTTCAGGCTTTCTTAACTCAGTGAATTTGTGAAAGTCGTGGATGCTTCATAAAAATAGGAGTTGTCCTATTTAGTATATTTTTGACAAGAGTTTAAAACCTTGTTTTGTTGAATGGAAAACAGCTATATAATTTCTGGCCCAGGTTTGTGTTGCTGCCATTACATCACAAATACATAAAATAAAAAGTACAAGGAGCTGATGAATGAGGAAGCTCAGTTTCTGTATATATCTAATGGTATGGTTAAAAATAAGTTTACTAGAACTTGCACATTCCATGAGATTCTGCTATGTTTTACAGTTGTTTTGAGAGTTGTTCCAATATAGTTGGCTGCTCTTGGACTTTGTGTATGCTTTGTAGAAATCTTGACACTGTTTCCTGTTTGTACTAAGGTACTGTATTTCAAAGGCACACACGGTTTTCTCCTAACAATTTAAAACTTGGTTTGGAAAGCTGTTGCCAAGCAGTCATGTAATAAAATCCATGTTTTTAAAGATACTGAGTAATTTGGCACTTCTCAAAGTTGAATGTTACAAACCAAGGTTCATATCCATATTGTGGGTGCATATTGCAGGGATTTGGGTCTCTGCACTTTGAGCTCTGAGTTGCATTAAGAATTCAACAGAGCAAAATTAGGTGTGTGATTTTACAGTAGGTGCTGTTGTAATCATCCCTCTTGCCAAGGCTGAAGGATTGAGCCGTTTAAAGCAAGACATGGGCCAGCCCTCACTGGGATCAATGGAACTGGGCACAGGGAAGAGGGTTACCCATACAATAAAATAAGCAAGTATGGCTCACACTTACTGTCCTACTTTACCAGTGGGAGTATTCATGTAAGGTTTGAGCTCTTACACATGAATCTTTTGGTGCAGGTTTTTCCATAATCTCAGTGATATCTAACTAAAGATGGGAGATGGTTCTCCATTACAATTCAATATAAAAATTTTTCTAATTTAGTGCTGTTCAGTGCTCCCTGTTTATAAGTAGTGATTCCCTCTGGCAAGTTGAAAGTCTTAGCAGCCGAGGAATAAAAAACCAAATCAGCTGGAATTCTGTTGAGGTATTCTGCCTTATGAAAACAATTATGTATAATAGCTTTATGTTAATTTTTGTAAAGCAAACTGCAGCAGAGCCCCACTGTGTCACCGTGGGATCAGGCTGAGCTGTTCCCAGGAACTGTCAAAACACAAGAAGCTCAGTGGCTGTCTATGGGCTGCAGAATTGTGGCCCCAGAAATGGGAGAACCCCACCATCCTGTTGTGTTAAGGGCTGGATTTCTTCTAGGTGGGAATTTAAAAGTGAGACTTTAAAAAGTCATTGGTACACCCAGCCAGCCCTTTCCCACCAGTAGTTTAAACCAAAGTTGTTCATAACTGTATGCTTTCGTTTGTGTGTGTACATATGTGTGTGTATATAAATATATAGACATTTTAAATATCTATAGATCTATAGTCTTTACCCACGAAACTTTTTATTTATGAAACATGAAATGATTTTGTAAATACTGTGCTAATATACTTAAAAAATAAAGTCATTTTAAGTTGTTTTTGCGGGAGATTTTCTTGTTGCTAGTACATTGAATGTCTGTAGCTGCTTCCATAAATTCATAGTCATAGTTGCTCTTCTCCCTGCCCTTATGTATTACTGGATCTACAGAAATGTTCTCAGTGCTACATAGGCTGCTGCAGATTATTTGGGGTGTTTTTCTCCTTAAAAAGGTCATCCAGATGGTGAAGCAAGTGTGTAGGCTGCCTTGTAAAAACTTAAATTGGGCTCTCCAACATCAGCCATCAGATGTTGTCACCCGAGTGTGCTGTGGGAGGAAAGGAGGCGTAACAAGCTGCTGCTGCCCCTGTAACTTCAGAAAAAGCAGAGCAGCACCTCTATCCAGTCTGTCTTTGCAGCCCTGGAATGGTATTTCTGTGAGAAGAGGATCCCTTGTGTTACTGCTAAAGCACTGCTGGATAAATTCTGGATTTCCTGAAGGTGTCTTTAATGTTGGTTTGTGGAGAGAGGAGCTGCAAGTCCTGCCTGCTGGTCTTTCCACTCACACATCCTCTTCAGTGGAGCTGAGCTGATGGGAACAGTGGAAAGCATTGGCAATTCCTTTGCTTGTTCAAGATGACTTTAACTGTGGCTGTTGAACTCAGTGTCTCTTCAGAAATGTTTTGTGACTTCACCTAGACACATACTTTCCTCTCTAAAGGAGCCATGAACCACAGTTTGAGCTGTTTAAACAGAATTTTAACAGTTTTAGAATTATCTATGCAGGGACCCAACTGCATGACGACCTGCAGGCTCAGGAAAACTGCATGCTTGGACTCTGGAGAGACATGGTGCTAATCTAAATGCATGTGACTGGCAAATATCTCATCACAGTACCATCAGTGATGCCCAGTACCTGTGATCCAGACTGCTCCAGTCAGTTTGACCAGGAAAACCAACCCAAGCCTGAACTTGCAGACCAGAAGCCTTCTGAAAGCACTTGATCAGAGCTCCCTAATTCAGCATTGCTATTGAGTTACTTGCCTAAGAGTAGAAGTGGACAGCCTCTGGTTCATTTCCACTTTGCAGAAGAATTTATATTTCTTTCCTATGGGAAATAATTCTTTTATCCTCTACCACTCTGTGCTTTTGTCAGAGATGCAGCCAGTACTGTCTTGGACTTCAGTATCTCTTGCTTCCTGTATCATTGAGGATTCTTGCAAAGCTTTCATGATGAAAAAGTGTGAGCTGGACTTCATCTGGTTTCCTTGTGGGTTCCCTACTGTGCCTGTGGCAGAAATGCAGCAAGGGTAGGGCATGGCCCTTCACACTGCAGCTAGGATGCAGGAAAAGGGCAGGGAGTACTCATAAAGTACAAGAAAAGGGCAGAACCAGACTATTTTTCAATGAAGTAATGAATTGCCAAGAAACTTAAATACACAAATGTAAATAGCACAGAGACAAGGATCATCTGCTTTGGGGGAGGAAAGCTGCAGTGTTGAAACAAATTTTGCCTTCCTTCTGTTACTTTGCTTGCTTGTTTTTAAAGACTACAGAACGGGGGCTTTTGAAATTTTTGGGCTGGAGAGTGGGTGCTGTGAAGGGAAGTCTGCTATGAATACAAGTTTGGTGGGAGAATTAAGTGGCATAGGAACTGCAAGTTTGCTGGAAGAATGTGAAAAGTTTCTCCTAACATCGCTGAAGTTGGTACTTTTGGACCCTCCAGAGTTATGGGACTATTTCTGTTTCTTCACTGAAAGGATTGTCAAGCCCTGGATCAGGCTCCCCAGGGAGGTGGTGGAGTCATTGGATTTGGTAGTGATAGTTTTGTTGACAGCGTGGTGTTTGCCTTAATGATCTTGGAGGTCTTTTCTGACCTTAATAATTCCCTGATTCTGTGAGGTGCTGCTGTCTGCATGTGACCAAGCAGCTGAGCACGTGGAGGTCCTTGGGGATGTGCAGTTGTCACATGAAGTCAGACTCTACCTCCACACCTCAGTGATGTCCCCTGGGCACAGCAACTGCTCAGTGAAGAGTAAGGTCTGGCACACCTTCAGCTTGAATTCAAGTACTGAATTTTAGTGTCATTCACAATTTATGTACCTGCAGACAGTGAAAGATTTTGAAACTGCTCTAGTAATTAGTCTTCCCCCTCTCCTACCCCATCCCACACCCTCTCTGTCTTTCTTTTAAGGCTGCACAATAGGGTGCAGGTTAAACTTGGAATGGTTACCAGACCTGTGGAAAAACAGAGACAACGTTTTTCAGAGCTTGGCTTGAGGGTGCTTGTATTTGGTTGCATTCATTTAACCTTCCTTTTTGTCTTCCAGAAGTGCTGCAGGAATTGCTTATAGAGCAAGAGCATTTGGTTGTATTTTGGGCAGTTAGGTTTTTGTTGTTGTTGTTTTTTGGGGTTTTTTTGTGTAAGAAAGCAGTATGCTTTAATAAACTAGATACATAGGAAAGAGGAAAAAAACCCAAAACCCCAATAAATAAGTGGAAAACCAGGGTACTGTTAGCCAGAAGGTTCATCCAGAGACAAACAGAAGTTCAGACAGCAGTAAGGAGAAAAGGGATCTTTAAGATCTATTTATTGCAATTAATTTCATCTATGTTTGAGCATAGCCAGTTAACATAGTTTCACTGAAGAAAAAGATGATCAGGGTTCTCTGACATTTCTTACTAGTTCAAATCAGTGAAAAAGAAAATTCAGCTACTGAAGATGGAATGGAAGTAAAGGGACTGTGTCATGCACAGCTCTGCAGGTATGGGAGTTAGCCTAGGTAGAACTTGGAAGCTTTGATTTGTCCTGCTTCAAGAAATGCTGAGAATTTAAGGATTGCAATAAAGTGATATAAATTGAAATTAAAGGAGCCCAGCATGGAAATAGATTCCTTTGTATCCTGCACTGTAATTGCAAAACAGGTTTTCAGAAACAATCCCTCTGTAGCTGGACTTAGAGTTAAGAATGAAAACGCTGCTGCACCAGGCTTTGATGGGGCCAGGCACTTACTGTTCTAGGAAGTTTGTGAGGTTTTGGCTGGCACAGATAAACAGGTATGTAAGAACCTAAAATGTCCTCCCTTACCTGGTCTGTAGGTAGGAAAAAAATTCCTTTTTGATAGACTGAGCAAGCTGAAAACTACTGTGATGTTATTTAATGTAACGGTGTAAAGAAATATGGGTTAAAAAGGTGGTTATGGGGAGGAGGGCAATTGTTTTTTCCTTGCAGTACCCCTTACCTGCCCTGCCCTCTGATGCTGTGGCCACTGGAGGACCTCATCCCATCAGAAGATTGGGCAGGGGGCACTGGGGCCTTTGCCTGCTGTTGGACCCTGGGTGCCTCCTCCACTGCTCCCACCGGATGCAGGGAGAGGGGGACACAGCTCCTCTCCTGCCTGCAGCACAGGGCAGAGAGCCTTCCACAAAGAGGATGAGTGGGGACGGATGCTCAGTAGAGCCTTGGAGCAGGGTATTAGATGTGGCACCCTACCACCCTTACAGCTCTGCTTATTTAACAAAGGTGATGCCTTGATACTACCCTAGCCCTGTTAGGTTGACCTTTACACTGCCCTTTTTTCCTCATACCAGTTCTCTGGGAATGATATAAACCAAATAGTAATGGGCAATTGGGGAATAAAATCACCATACCCTGAACCATGAGATGGGTGTTGGTGTTTGAAGTGCACCAGAACACCAAAGCATAAACAGCTTTAAATATCTTACTGAACATGAAATGAAGGTGATTGCAGCATCAATGAGGAGGTGCAATTAACCTGGGATAAAATATGTCATGACTCTGGCAGTCACAGGGAGGGTGACAGAGGAGAAGGTGGTTCCTGTCCCCCAAGGCCAGCTAAAGGAGCTACATCTATTTCATTGGTGACAGTGTGAGCTCTTGACATGCTCTGTGGGTGAATTAATAGCACAGTGTATGACAAAGGCAAGGAGGGAAAAGATTCTAAAACAAAACAAACGGCACAAGAGGAAAGCCTGTGCTGAAAGGTGCAAGTCACTACTTGTTTATTTACCCACCACAGAAAAGAGCCCGTTTACCATGGGCACTTGGTGACAGCCTGAGCCTGTGACATGCCCTGAGCCTGCTCTTAATCCAGATTACAGCTTCAGGCTGGGAAACCTGAACAAAACAACCTCCTGCACAGCAGGAGCTGCCAGGCCTGGGGAGCAGCCAAGAGGAAGTACTGGGAGCTCACAGGCTCTGGAGAGAAGAGCAGGCACTGGCAAAAGGGAGGAGGAGGGAGAGGCTCCAGCAGTATTTCCTCCATGCTGAGCTGTTGTGGGGGAGTCACAGCAGCAGCTGTAGCTGGTACAGTTCACCAAACCATGGCAAGGCCTTCCCTTGCCTTCATCCTGCTCCTTTAACTTCCTCGGCACTGTTCCAGCGAGACACCTTTGGCAGGTGAGAGAAACCTGTTTTACTTTGATGCTTAATCCCTCTTCTGTGCCATCACCAGTTCAGCTCAGGTTGGTTTCAGCCTTCCTGAAGAGGAGAAGTGAGACCAGGTTTTTTGTTGAGCTGCTTCTTAGTTTAAATACCTTCATTTGGAAAGTGTCCCCCTCTTCCCAAGGAGTGACAGCCCAAGTGAGGCAGGGCCCACTGCAAGGCTTGTGCTTCACTTGAATCCCACGGAACTGGAGAGATGTTAAACCCACAGGACAAAAGAGGAGTGTCCAAACTGCAAGCTGTGAAAGCACTGCCCTACAATGGTCATACAAGTTTGAAGACCTGTGAACCTGTTGCTGGAATAGTTCCTAAAGGGAGCTACTTTCTGGATTTATAGGTAACTTTGCCAGCCCAGTCAATCTGTGGCTAAATTTTATTTTTTAGTAAAGCAAATGTACATGGATTTGCTGTTGTAAGCATGTCTTTAGCATAACATTCCTCAACATGGTGATCTCACAGGTCTGAAAAGAAACCCAGTGAAAGAATAGCTTTGCCAAGGGGAATATTTTTAAAGCCATACATGTAGGTGACAGTCTCATCTCACTGGACTCCAAGCATCTCTAGGTGCCAAAGTTCCCCGAGTGCTGAAGAGGAGCTGATGACATCTGAAAGTCCTTGAGGTCTGCATCACCTGGATGTCTGAAGAGAACATCAGCACTCTCAGACCTCCTCTCACTGTCTGGATTCCTGAAGGTGTTCTGGTGACCCCAAAGAAGCAAAACCCAATTTTGCCAGCAAAGGACTAAAGAGGAGAAGAGGGCTGAGTGTTGTCATTGCAGAGGCACAAGGGGCATGGAGGGTGGCAAGGGGGCAGAACTCCATGTTCTTCACCTTCTTCATAGCTCAGCACATCTGCCACAATAGGGGTCTTAAAAAAGTGTAATAATGGCCTGACACAGTAAAAAGCAGCTTTCTGCTACAGCACTAAGGACCTCTCCTTTATAGTACTGGATCCTGCTTCCCTTGTCTGATTACACCAAAGTGGCCTTCTTTGAACTCTGGTGCATAAGCAGGTCACCCAAAATAAACAAGACCAGTGGGAGAGGTGGGGAAGACAGCTGCTTTGAAGGTACTGCCACTGGGTCATGTGGGTGGTTCAAGGCCAGGCTCATTCCAGCCTTCTCAGTCCAAGAGAACACCTGGCAAAAAGAGGCAGTCCCTCTTGCTGGTTCTGCAGAGTTAATCATTAGTAGATTTCTCTGTGTTCTAGCCTAAAATAGCTAGAGTGAGGGGAGTTCTTTCCCCACTTCCCTTGGGTGCCCCTGCACATGATTTTGAGCCTCTGAGGGGTGGCTGGTGGATCAGATTCCTGGTTTAGATTTTGTCCCATCGCTTCTAACCCTCACCCAGAGCAGCTCAGCCTGGATTCTGCCAGGTGCAGCCTCTGAAATGCTGGTTCAAGCTCCCCAGACTCCCTCAAGACAGCACAAACATGCAAGGTTTCATCTGGGTTTGATTTAATAGCAGGCTGGCCTCTGTTAGCACCACAGGAGTGAACAGAAACTGCTCAGAAAGACACAGCCTGTGCCAATAGAAGCAAAAGGTTATTTGTGCTTTGGTGTAAAGGCAAATAAAAATAAAAACCCATAACTGCTTTTAATGCAAGGTGTTTGACAGCTTTGACAAATGTAGGTAAGAAATGTAGAATCTGTACTCCCTTCCAGTGGTATAGTCCCACACATGTTGTGATTTTGAGACTAGTCAGTGCTTCTGAGTCTGAAGTGAATCTGAGGCACAGAAAATCACAAGTCACATGGAAGAAAAGGATTAAAAGGGCCAATGGAGGCTCCAGGCCACAGCTGGGTTTTTGGAGCTGTGACTGTTTCAGGGAATCCAGGCGAGCCCAGGATAAAAATGACCGACCCTAAGTCCAGGGAAACGTGGAAAAAAAATTCTGTGGCAGGGCATGACAGCACAAGGAATGAAAGGTGCAAGAATCACTTCCCCGGACCTGCAGCAGAGCAGACAAAAAGCTGACTCTGCACAGAGATGGAGAGACAGACTAGACACTTTTAAAGCTCCTTTTGCCGATGCTCATGTTAATGTTTTAACAATTCAAAAAGAGCAACCAAGGAAAAACTTTCCACATTCCCATCTGCCTGCACAGGGAGCTGCTGCCATGAGCAGTGCTGGGAGCACACAGTGACCAAAGCAGAAGGTTGGAATGGACTGAACTCCTCAAACAACTGAGCAGTGCAGCAGAAGGGCCCCCCACATGGGAACAGCTCTGGGGACACAGGACTTGGGGCTGCACTGATGGACCTCTCCCTTTTGCAATGCCATGTGTGAGATTGCCATGGGTCTAGGTCTTCTAGACACCCATGGGTTTATCTCAGCCTGCAGGAGGTCAGAGACACCTGTAAAAATGGTAATAAGACTGCCAGGATGGATGTTGCTGTTCTGGGAGCTAGACTACAGGAAAAACCTCTGTCAAGATGGGACAGACATGACTACAGGTGGAGAAGTGTGTGAGAATGGATACAGTGATGGTCTGAAATGAAGTTTCATGCAATGGGAAAAAACCCCCAACTCCTTGTGATTCCTGGGATGGGCAAGGTGTGCTTTTGGCTGGAAGAAGACTGGGGACTTGAGCCATGCATGAGGCCAGATAGGGTTCTGGGTCATGAGAGATCATGGTGACAGTGCTTTGTGGCTCCTTTACTTGGGTACAGCCTGCAGTTCACAAAAGCACTGTTGTTTCCTGGGAAGCACTGAAATTCTGTGCATGTCCTGTGCCAAAAAGACCAACAGCCACCCTGTGAGGAGGATGGTCAGCATCACATTTTAATGACCAGTCCATGCATTTGGGAGAGCAGAGCCCATCTTGTCTCCAGAGGCTGTTTGTCTTGAATGCTCTTCAAACTGGTGTGAATTCTCTTATGCAGAGGATTGTATCTACTAAAATAAAGCCAGAAGAGAGCAACTGGGGAAAGATGTCATGATTATTCATAAAGACCCATTAAAAACTGTCTTTAGTGGTTTAACTCTTCCTTAGTGAGTATGGTTGTTGGGTACATGCTTTGTTTTCATTCAGATGGTATCTGCATCAGAGTGAATCATTTGAATAGGTGCCCTGAGCTTTTGAAATACTGCCATTTCTTTAGGGATGGAGAAAAATAGAGCCAAAATTTAAACTCAGCTGATTAAAATAAGCAGTTTAAAAACACGTGTTTAAAAGTTCTTATTTATTTTAACTTATTAAAGCAAAAAATGCTGAGTAACAAATCAATCCCTGATCTGTCCCACACCCCATCCTGGCACATAGGCAACTACCAAGCTGGTGCTAGACTGGAGAAGTGATCCAGATAAACCTTTTTAATTTTTAAATGGGACATGTGAGTGTTTTTTTTTCCCTCCACATTTCCTAGATAGGCTCTGCACCACGCTGTGTCATTTTTCCTGAATGGCATAGCACGGTTCTTTTACAGCTGGCTTGTAGCAGGAGGAGTATTTTGTCTGAGTCACCAGAGCCATCTGGTCTAGGCAAGTATTTTAGTGAATGATCTCTCTTTCTTACTTAGACTGCTTTTATTCTTCTGTTTATGTGAAGACAAAGGCAGGGTGGTCTCTCACTGACTCGCTCACTCTCCCTCCATGAGCTGGCATTAAACCATGGCCTCAGCCAGCTTCAACACCACCCAACATTACAATGTCAGTGGGCAGATTTTCAAGCTGTGTTTGAGCTATGAATTAAAGTTTTATAAGAATTGGGTTTTTTTGCTTCCTGGGCATTTGCAAACATTTCAGTTCCCTGCAGATTCCTCAGGGTGTAAGTACATCGTGTGGGGGTGGGGGTTCCTCAAAACATTGACCTGTGTGTGCTTCCTGCAGCACTTGGATATCACCCCAGCTTCACAAGTAGTGTTTCCTTGAAACAGCAAGTTCCTTCCCTCATTGCAAGGGGATTTGGGTGGCTTTATCTCTCTCCTTTGGCTCTCAAAGGACGTTTGCTGGTGCTGGTTCATGGTGGTGTTAAACACTGGGTCTTCACCACCAGCCCTGCCATTATCCCACAACAAATGCTTGATGTGATATAAATATTTGTTCTGATAAAAACCTTCCACAGAGGCAGCTTAAGAAAAGCATAGAGCAATTAGTTAGAAATAGCATTTCTTCTGAACAGCAATAGACTGGCTGCTGGAAAAGCAGCCGTACCAGAGACTGCTGCATTTATTGAGTTAGCAGTGCTGGAGACCCCACGTGTGCCAGTGCTGTGTGGATGCAGCAAAAAGAGCCCAGACTTGCTGCTGAAGACCCCACAGTGACATGGTCCCCGTGGAGACACCACTGCTGTGGGTTTTGCTCAGCTGTTGTGACCTGAGCACACAGACCCAGCCAGGGGCTCTCTCCCTGCTTGCACACCAAAGCCCAGCACGTGGAGATGGGAGGGCCCTGGGAAGGGGCCAGAGAAAATGCTGATTTTATTTTCATGGATTGCTGTCTGCCCTCAGTTTTATCACTGCTCAAAGCCAGCTCTGCACACAGGGCTTTGGCTTCCCCTTTCTGCAGCACAGTCTGCACTCAAAAGCTGAGATGTGTGCATGTGTGCACCTGCTGGGGGGGGGAAGGTTGGACTTTCACCTGTGCTTGTGCTCCTCTGCACCCATGGATGACTGACACTGCTCTGGTGGCCCTCCTGGACAGGCCCTGAGCCCAGGGTGGCTCTCCCTAAGCTCCCTCTTCCTCCCCCTCAGCCAGCAAGGCAAAGCAGTGTGACAAGGGCAGTCATGGGTGATTTTTCAAATGACTCATTAGCAAGTAATTTCCTGCAATGGACTAAAACATGACAGCTGAGTCACTGGCTCTGTATCAAGGTTTCAGGGGTTTTACACAGCACTGGGTGTAGTCTGTCTGTCTGTCTGCCCCCATGCACAGAAGGTCCTTGGCAGATGCAAGGCTGGAAGATGCCCAAAGGAGGATCCTGTGTGTCCTCCTTAGAGCTGGCTTGTGTTTGTTGCATGGAGCTGCCAGCTCATTACATGCCAGAAAAAAAAAATTAATGCACATGCACCACCATCCCCCTTCCAGGAGGATCCAGCATGAGCCAAAGCATTACTGAGTGCACCAGTTCTGCAGTAAATCTGGCACAATTTGGTGGATGCAAGGGGTGCCTTGGGTTTGAATGGGATTTGTCCCCCCTTACTGGGTATTTTGGGCCAGGTCCACTGTGCTTGCCTATGATACAACCTGAATAATATCTGGTGTGGACATCAGGATAGAGCTTGTTGTGGCTTAGCTTGCAACAGCACCAGTCAGTGTAAACTGTGGATACAGACAGCTCTGACACCACGATGGGAGTGTACTCACACAAGTACTCTCACACTGTACTAAAAGAAAAGCATCACTGGCTTGCCTGGGTCTGTAGGAGACTGATAACCTATGGGCACACAGCTTGAGAACCACTGAATTTCCTAAATAACTAAAAATTAAGAGAAAGCTTTGGATTGTGTTGCATTATTTTTCATGATTCTGCACTGATTTTAATCCTTCTGGAAGTTGCTGAATAGAAACACCAAGGTTCCTCCAGGAGTGATGATGCTGCTGACCTGATATTTGATGCTGCTCTCAGAAGCATGACCCCTAAATCTTGACCACAGTGTCAAAAAGTGATGAAACTACAGGTGAGCCTCAGAGCTTGGGTTCTTTATGCTGCATGTGCCTTCAAGCATTTCACTGGGGAGAAGCTCCACTTGCACTACCACTTCATAGGGCTCCTGTAAATATTTGCATTGCCACCAAATGCTGTAGCTGTACTCTGCCCATACCAGCCAGCCAAAATATTTTCATGTTCAGGTAGGGGCTCAGCCTGGATCACCCCACTGGCTGAAACAAGTCTGAGGAATAGGGATGAGGGTGAAGTAAACTGGTTTACATGAATACGAGTGGTGCCAGTTTAACAACTCCTGAGAGCTGGAGCAACACCAGTGAGATATATCCAGCATCTCCCCAGGCTTTTGGCAATTTAAACTGACTCTGATAAAAGTTTGATGAGCCAGGTGGGAAGGGTGTGTCATTGTCCCTTTCCCTCCAGTGCTCTGAGTAATGGAAGGTGGTTTACCTTTGGTGGCTAGTTATAAAAAGGAAAAATATAAGAAAAAGCTGCCTCAAAATCAGATGTATTTTGGGAAATGCTTTGCTTGGCAAAGGGAAGCCGTTGGAGGCACTCCTAAAGTCAAACATTTTGGGGACTGAGAGTCGTCTGCAGGGACAGAGCCAGGAACTGGGTTAAACCTCTGCAGTAAGATACATCACCAGGCAGGCAGTAGCAAAACATAGAAAGGGTAAAATAATAAAAAATTAGCAATAATTAGTTAATTGGGATTATGCCTTTCAGTAACAGTTACTGAATTAATAGAACCTGTTGGGTTTCATGTTGTTAGACCATGAACATACTCCCTGCTCCAGGTAGCAGATGTGGTTCCTCAGCTGACATCAATGGAACTAAACTTGCACAGCACAGAAAAGCAGGAGAGCTTTCCAGAAAAGGACTCACAGACCCTTTTTGGATCTGACCTGGGAGAAAACTGTGGGGCCAAGAGCATGAGCCAGGGAGCAGGGAAAAGCAAGCAGCATTGTCCTTCATCCTAAGTGACTTGGTCAGATCAGTCCTGCTCTACAGGATACCAAACCTTGCCAGTGCTCACACAGGCACCTGGAAAACAGGGACAAGGCTTGGACAGGGGCTGGCAGCACCCTGCAGGGGTGAGGATTCACACCCACTGCAGCTCTGCAGTCCCAGCCTTTGAAGGTATAAACCTTCCATCAGGATTACTGAACTCCCACCAGGGATTTTTCCCCCTTTCCCCTTCCCTATTCCTGTTTTTGCCTCTCAGGCAGACACCTCCACTGTGCTGCAGGGGATTTTCCTCTCCCTTCAGGTTTAATCCTCTTCACTGGTGTTTTCCCAGAGCTGCTGTACCCAGCCCTGGTGCTTTTGGAAGAAGAAAGCAAAGCACATTGGAAATGGGTGGCAGCCCAGTCTGTGAGCCCTGGGGGACAGTGGGGTGGCTGCTGGCTTCAGCCTTTACATCCCTGTGCTCTGCATGCTTCCCCAAGGAAAACTGAGATTTTTTCAAACATTTCAGAGAGATTAGCAGGTCCAACTCTTATGAAAATCAACAGGAACTAGACATGCAGGCAGCTGGGGGAAGAAGAAAAGGAATACAACATTAAACACCCAGCTAAAGCTGTTGTGATGAATCAACCATACTCCAGCTCCCAAAGGATGAATCAAATAAATCACTAATCCACACTTTTGAGACAACTAAAATTTGCCTTAAAAGTCTGTGAGTTATGAATACACTGGGGTTTTTTCAGTAACGTGTAAAGCAAGGGAATCATTCTATTACACATAAATACATAGGAATATTTTCCATTGGTCTTTAAAGGATGTGCTTGTAAAAAGATCTTTTCTGACTGTCATTTACTTATACCAATGATCTGGAGATTAAGAAAGCAGGAGCCAGGCCAGGCCAATTTCTCATGTGCTGAAACTCCACTGAGTATAAGTGCATTTAGGGTAGGGCAGTGAAAGCATCCCTCCCAGGAAGAGCAGGAATAAGAAATGCCTGGTAGAATTAGATCCCTCTGAGGGCTGCCTGGTGTGCTGCCTTCTGCCCTGTGGCTGGGGCTTTTCCATCAACCCTCCCATCTCCTTTATGGTGCTTGTTGAAAAGACCCCACAGCTAATGAAGGACCAGCAGCTCACTGCTGGACAATGAGATGTGCAGGCCATAAATCCAGGGTTCCTGACAGAGGGCTGGATTTGTGTCACTCTGCTTTCACACAGGGGTGCTCCAGACCCCCAGCAAAGTGATTCATGGGCTCTTGAAGGCAGCTCTGCCTTCTTGTGCAAATCACAGATCACTGGGTGGATGCTGGAGATGTGTAGACCAACACTGGCTTCTGAGCAAGAGGGACACCAGGAGAGATGACAGGAGAGATGAGCACCAGCGTGCTGCTGCCACCCTGTCATGCCACCACGACCTGCTTAGGTGTCCTGGGAGGCTGGCACAGTTAAATCTCATTAACTAAAAGCAGTATAAGCATAGTAAAACACTGCACTCATCCCTCCTGCTGCATACAGCTGCTGGAGATCCTGGGAGGAAAACCTTCCTCCCAGGTTTCTTCTAGATTTCTCTTCCAAGGGAAGGCTAGCACTGAAAATATTTGCATTTGGTTTTCCTTTCCCCAGCTCTATCTGAATAAAAAAGAATTGCTGAAAGCTTGCAGGCAAATGTCCTCTCACATGGTATTTTAAATCTCATGGTGTGCCATCAGAACAGGCTTTGTATCAGCCATTTATAGCATAGAAAGCTCAAGAAAGTACGAGTGAGACATATCAGTGACAAAACCCCTTCTAGTTAGCTAGGGAGAAATTAGGACCAGAAAAGGTGGAGCACTTTGGTTAAGATTTTACATCTATGAGCTTCACTGATACTGAGGATTCCTCTCTGTGCCTTGCAGTATCAGGCTTCTAATTAATTTAATTGTCCCTATGATGAGCAGTTAAGTGCCAGCCCAAGTGTGTCCTCAAATCTATCTAAATGAAGAGGAAGCTATGATACACAGTAAGGGGGAGTAGGAGGATGATGATTCCTGCCCCAAATGGCCCATGGTGCCCAGCTTTATTTATGGCTGGTAGGAATGAGCCCCTTCCTCAAAGGATCTTGTCCAAGCCAGCCCCTGTGCAGCAGATGGAAACCCACAAGCTGTGAGCATGCTCACACAGCTGAGCCCCAGCACTTGCAGGCTGAAACAGAGCCCGTTTTTTGCCCTAAACCAGCTGGTTTAATTGAAGGACCTCTCCATAACCCTGCCAGTCACACATCCTGAGGCAGCTGAGCTGATAACCAACGCTGTTTCCTGAATCCACTGGGGTATCCCTGACTCTGCTTTCATCCAAACCAAGAAGCTCCTCACCACCATTTGCCAGACTTCAATCAGTATGAAAGCTTTTCTTAGTTCTCTGGGGTGCAAGACCTTGACTTTGGCAAGCTGGCTCAAACCATTCACCAAATGGTGTGATAAATGACAGAAAAACTCTGGTCTGTGGCTGAAGCTATGGGGTTACCCTGGAGGAGCCTGGAGCACACCCAAGCCTTCCCTCCACAAACCTGGGAGCACCCAGGGCTTCCTCTGGGGACACCCAGCACAAACACAAGGTTCATTTTATTTGTACAAACAATCCCTGTGATTACCAGCTGGACTAATGTGGAGAGGAAGGCATTTACCTCCCCAAGTACCTGCAGCAACCCTTCTTTTTACACATTTCATTTGTGCTGGCAAAAAAAGCCTCTGAGGATTCAATTTGTCCTGTGGAAGAAAAAAATAAAACAATATCCAAACTGTCAATCATAAATATGCCATAATAAGCAATTTTAAAAAGGAAAAAATATACAATATAGACACACATGCATATAAAATAAGCTTCATAATTGAGACTTCTCCAGTGCTCATTAGCTGCTGAATATAGATGTTGTGGGCTGCTGTACCCACTCAGTGCTACCATCTTTGCTGCTGCCTACTTCACCAACTGATTTCTCCAGGTGGGATGTGCAAATTAGGCCAATTCCTGGCACAGGCATCTGAGGACACAAGATTATTTGAGGAGGTCAAGGTCCAAGGGAGGAGTCCCACTGCTTAGAAATGGGAGAGATCTTTTGGCCTCATCATGCAGCAACCACAAGATGAAGGCAAGCATTTCCTGGATACAAGTCTCTGTTTCATCTTCTCTGTTGATGCAAAAAAAAAATTTAAAAACCCTCTAGATACTTATATTAACACAAAATAAAACACCACATTTTTTCCCCAGCAGGAGAGATGCAGATGGTCAGGGACCAAACTGTAGGTTTGTACTTTTCAAGGAGTCATGTGCAGCAGCCTGTGCCTGTCCACTCTCTCCAAGAAAACCAGCTTGTAGTGCAGGGACCAGAGAGGCACAGGCAGGATCTTGAGCAGGGCTGCACAAATGCAAAACTGTAAAAATACTTTTGTGTTCACAACTGCCATCATCTAGAGCCTCAGTACCCAGGGAACAATTCCATTATTTTGAATTACTAGTAAGGATGGACTAAGGTGTACTTATATGTAGCATGCACATATACTGCCATGCAAAAAGCAGCAAATTATGTGAAGGTCAGAACTGAAACAAAAAAAAATTCTGTTTTGACTTACAAATGAGAGGGTTTTGTTTTTCTGGGGAAGATTTTCTGCACAGGCAGTGCCACCATTTTAACTTTTGCTTCACGGTGGAATGGGGCAGAACAAACACCAGAAAATGATGCTGACTGATAGAGGCTGAGTTTTTTAAGCAGGTTCATTTCCCAGATGGCAAAGCTGTTTGTTTCTCAGGATCTTTAGTGGGAGGTGGGTCTCCCCCCTGTCCCCTGAGCCACTGCACAGGACCAGGGCCATGCACCCACATCCTGGCTCCTGGAGGAGAGCTGGCTTTGTTGGGTGAGTGTTGAGAGGAGGGCAAAGCATGGGCAATGCTCTGTGTCCCCTTGGGAGGGGACAGGTGGCCTCTGAGCAGCCCCAGCTGAAGAAGGGAATGCAGTAGAGAAGGATGTGCTCCTCCTGCAAACACTGCCAAGGGTGCACTCCCACCAGTGACACCTGACTGAAATCTTTGAACCATAGAAAAAAATCTGCCAGATGTCAGGAGGGAGGAACTGCCATGCAGAACTTGGCTCCCCATTCAAAGCAAAGCAAAGCAAAGCAAAGCAAAGCAAAGCAAAGCAAAGCAAAGCAAAGCAAAAAGCAAAGCAAAGCAAAGCAAAGCAGTGCAGCCCCAAAGAAGCAGGCCAGGCCTGTTTGGGCCAGGTGTGTGAGTGTGCTACCTGGCTGTGTGGCTGCTGGGCATGGAGGATGCCTTGCCCTGAGTGTAGGCAAGCACAGAGTGCCCCTGCTGGTACAGGACCTGAGGCTGGCAGGAGCATGGAGCTCTGCCCATGCCCATTCCTCAGGGTGAAAACCCAGCAGCAGCAGGCTGTCAAGAGAGCCAGAAGCTGCCAGTGCCAGTGCCAGTGCCAGTGCTGTCCATGCCAGAGAAGTAAAAAGGGTTGGTTCTGAGTTCAGAAGAGATGCAGTGACTCCTCTCTGCCCACACATGTCCTTAGGGAGGGCCAAGGAAGCAAGGCTCTGGCGGCTCCTGGCTGTAGCTCCCTCCTCTGGAGCACAACTGCCAGGTTGTTGTCCTGCTGCCCCCCTGGGCCCTGGCTCCTCCATCAGGAGAGGTGCCAGCTGTGGCTGGAGAGGCACCTCCTGCCCCGGTGCACGAGTAAGGAGCACACCACTTGGCTTCAAAACATACAATATACTTTATTGCCTGCTAGATAATCAAAGTGAGGAGTAAACACCATAGCTGGAAAAAGCAGAAAAGGACCAGGAGAAGGAAAAGAATATCCAGTCACCAAACAAGTTATCAGGCAATAAACCATACACAATATAAATAATCTGTTTCCCAAACAACTAAATCTTTATTTTGCTAATGGCCATTATATGGTTAATTATCAGTAGTAAAATCTCTGGATTTCCTTTTCTACACAGCATTAGTAGTAAGAAATATATAAGGGACTCTGCAGAAAGCAATACAAAGGAGTTATATACACAGGCACCTTCTGTGGAGCAAGAACAGAACCTCATCTAATAAGGAAGGGCTATCTACAAACCAGAAGACCATGGTAATACAATATTAGCTCAGACTTAGTTTAGCTGCAGCCTTTCCACAAGGTAGGCTAGCCAACTTATGTATACATATATATTTTAATATAGATATATATAGAGATTTATTATTTTAAAAATAATGTGAACTACCTGTAGTTCCTAGACTAATTTTAAAGAGGCAGTGTACCTTTCTGAAGCTTCATTTCAGGAAGTATATTAAAAATGGTATATAAAAGACTAGCAGACCCTAGCTCACATATCGAGTCCTGATATCTTCCCTCCGACTTCTTTTTCTAATGCTATAGCTGCCACCTGCATTGACAGCAATGCCTTTAGTCATCTGGATTGCTATTTATGTTGCTGTAATTGCTACCACTAAGTTTACTGGATTATAGTGTTAGTAATTGTTGATTATAAATAGCAATAATGCTGCAGTACACTGTCAAAGCCTGCTGCGTTATGAAGATCTAGTCTGTATGTGCATGCAGAATTTTGTTGTTTAATCTAAAAGAACATTTCTCAGTCAAAAGTGCTTCCCTTGTCAACCCTACCACGTTTTTCAACCACATGGCAAGGGTTCCTCTCTCTTAAAGGAAGATGTGATGCCTCTCACCCCACACCAAACTCTCAGCAGCCCTTCACACAGCACCCATTCATCAGAATTTGTTTTCAGGACATAACCATTCCCTCTCACACAGCCAGTGTCCTTAAGGCTACTAAATATGACTTATCAAAATTAAAACAGACTATTTGAGGAAATGCTTTTAACACATTTTGGTCAAGTCTCTAACTGGGCCATTTGAGCCTCGTGCTCCCCACAGCAGGCAGGGAGCAAAGCCTGTTGCTGCTGCCCAGGAGCCAAGCCCAAGCTGCCAGCAGGGATGAGGAAGGGAGAGACATCTGCAGGGAGCACCATAAAGGCCCAGGGTGCCTTTTGTGCCACCCTTTTCCAGTCTGCTCCCTGTTTGTGTCTTGGGGCCTGCTCACAAAGGCAAAGTGGGAGCACGCCCATGCAGACAGGCAGCATCCCTTCCAATGGATTTCCTCCTAAAAACAGGGATGGAGGGATGAGGCCGCTCCTGTCAGCGGTGTCACTTTGCTCTCAGCCCAACCCTTGCTGCTCACACGAGATGCCACATCACTTGTGTCCATGACACAATGTCACTCAGCACACTCCCTGCCCGAGGGCTTCTGGAAGCCTCTTCCCAAATCAGTGGTCACACCCTGATCTGCAGTTGCTCTGCCTCGGGTACCACAGCAGTGCTGAGGGTATCCCCCACAGCCTGCCACATTTCCTGCCAGTCCAGGATCCAGCCCATGTGGCTCAGCATGGTCCCACCTGCACAAGAGACCACTCTGCTTCCCTGCACCCCAGCCAGAAACAACCTCCAGTGCAAGCTCCAACATCTGGCCAAGGGCACACAGCACACACCCAATAGAAGCCCGAAGCCATCTTTGATAGACATGTATCAAGAAAAGTGTGGCAATAAACAGTTTCCCCTAATAATTCTGACATTTTGATATGGGAGCTTAAAAGTAGATATTTGAAAGGATGCCCTGATGGAACAGGATGTATTTGCAGTGTTAGGGAAGGAAGGATGGTCTGTACCCAAGACCATACCTACACATTCTTGCTGAATTGTGCCCTCTGCGTCTTTGATTACAAATCAGTGAAGACAGAAAGTTCCTGACTGGTATTTCAAGTGAACTCAGAAGCAATCTTAGCTATCCAAGCAGCAGGTATCCTTCTTTGTCTCATCCAATACCCACTGGGAGCAGGCAGAAAAGCATCAGAAGAAGAGAGGTGCACACAAAAGCTGGAAGCTGAGCTTTACGGTGCATGATGTAAATACTTCTGCCCATATCAGCAAAACCAGAGTGTAGGGACACTGCTTAAAACTCAGTCACTTCAGTCCCTGTATCACCACAGAGCATCACTTCACCTTATTTATGCCCTTAGACTTTGCTTTGCCATTGACACAGACTCTGCAAGGACAACACAGGAAAAATGCCCTTTTTTTGGTATTTTGCTAAGAATTTTGTGCATGCAAGGGTAAAGGGATCAGTTATTCTTCAGTTCTGTTAGTAACTCCTCTCCAGCTCTACAGGACTCAAAGCACATGCTGATACTCAAGAGCAGGGAAAATGCAGGAAACACCTTGCTATGCTGGGAGAAAGGGGAAAAAAAAGGCAAATTTTAAGTGAGAAGCAATTACACTGTAAAATCAGCTAAATATTCATCTATACTGGCTGCTCTTGTGCTTTTTTTTGACTACTGAGTAACAGGGTGTAATATGGAAGTCATACTCTGGCTGATCTGCTGTAAAGTACAACTTTTTCTGTCTCTTTTGTCTCCACTGTAACTTGTTTTTGCTTATTCCAGGTAGGGTTCCCAGGGGCAAGCAGCTCTGAGAAAATCAGGGGGTGCATGAAGGATTAAGAGTCTATGAGAGCAGGAGAAAAATTGTGAAACATTCAGGAAAACACTCTTCCTTCCCCAGGCATCACTAAAGTCTACATTGATGGTGAAAGCCAAGGACTACTGAACATAATTTGCAACTGAAGTGCAGCCTGATACACAGGCACTATATTTCACAGGCTGTGTGTGGTAACAGGAGGAAAAACTCCTAGCACTAAGCCAGGGTGATTATTTGGCTTGGGGAAAATAATTTCATCCCTCCCACAAGCTTGGTTTCCCCTTTTATAGTGCCAGTTCTTCCAATCGCAAAGTTGTTGAGGAAATTGCATTTTCTAAACTGCTCTGTTGCCCCCTTTTCCTTTTTAAGCCATTAAATATTTTCTCTCTCAATGGCTGGAGAATGCCAACTTCTGCAGGGTGTTGTCTGTGGAGATACTGCCATTCAAAGCCAGTCTTTGGTCAGTACAGGGATTTCATCAAAGGCTCGTACTGGAACTGAACAGACCTGGGTGCCCCATGCATCCAAGCTCCTTGCCATATCCATGCCCATAACTGGGGCCACAGTTACCTGGAGCAAGCATCTCTAGGAGGCCTCTGCTGTGCCCTGCCAGTGGCACCACTTGTCACAGCTCCCAGCACAGCACACAGTCCCTGTGCTGCTTTGCTGTGACTCCCTGGGTGCCAGTGCCCAGCTCTGTGCCACCCCACGGGGCAGCTCAACGAGACCTGGGGCACTGAACACCTCTGCCACTGCCTGCAGCCCCACGGAGCCATGGCTGTGCAGGGCTGCTGCTCAGAGCCTCAGCAGCCCTGGCAAGGGTTGCTGGCCAGGACCCTGGCAGTGTGGGGTACAAGGAGCAGGCACTAGTGCTGCCATCGCCTTCCCCACCTCGAGCTCCCTGTGCCCATGAAGGGCAGGGCTGCTGGGTCTGGGGCAGGGTCCCAGCACATGCCAGCGTGGCTGGGGCAATCTCTGCCTGGTGCCTGGACCAGCAGGGTGTAAGAGACTTGCTGACCCACTTCTGCAACTTCTGGTGAGTGTGGCAAAGCCCTGCCCTACCCAGGGCACCAAGCACAGCAACCAGAGTCCAGGCTGAGAGCCTCCTGATGAACCACAACAGGCAGAAAATGAAGGCAACTGCCCAGCTTGAGGGATGTGCTCTCTTCTTTGCTTTTTGCTGTTCCCTGTAATGGCTCTCTGTCACCCAGAGACTCCTCAATAAACTGTGTCACTGCCCCAGGTAAACTGGTGCACAGGCAACAGCGGAGTGCACAGCTCTTGTAACACACTGGCCCTGCTCCATTAGTCTCCTAAGTGTTTCAAAATCATTCCACTAGTCCTGGTTTGGAGCTGGAGAGAGTATTGCAGGCATAACCACGGGTCCCTGTCTCAAAGCAGAGACCTGGGGATGTCCTGGTCCCTGCACTGCCAACACCATTGCATGCAGCTTTTCCCACATCTTCCAGGGAGAGGCTGCATCAGACCCCAGCAGGGACCTTGCTGCAAGCACAGGTGATGCCTTGCCAGCAGCATGCCACCAGAGGATAGTCAGGAAAAAGGCTGTTTCCAAGGCAGGAGGCAGCAGAGAGAGAACAGCTATAGCCAAGGGCAGGCTCTGGCCCCTGTTGGCTCTCCAGCCTCTTACTGTGGCTGGCACAAGCACTGCCTAACAAAATGGACGCTGTTCTCCTTTGGTTTCCTCCTTGTAATATGGCTTTACTGATGGCCTTGTAGTATCTGAAAAGGGTACCAAGGAAAAAGGCTGGCAAGCTGGGTTGGTTTGGGGCTGGGGATTTTTTTGGTTTGGCTTTTGGTTTTTTCACTGTCTGAACTCTGCAAAAAGAAATAAAAAATTGAAGGCAACTACTGGATAGAAAACACAGCATGAGGAGAAAGGTCTCTTTGAACCCTTCTGATATGGCTATTAACCATCAACCTGACACACTATTCAAAGAAAGAGGTTTTCAAAGGCATGGAGGAGTCCTGTGGTGAGCAAAGTTGGGCTGGCGCTCCTTAAAAATCTTGTCTCAGATTTTATCTGACCATTAGTTCTAAGGTTACATTTATAAAAACAGCTAAAATGTTCCTCCAACTAATGTCATTTGAGGACACTGTCTTTTTCTCCTATATCCTAGAATTTTGTACTTAGGCACTGGGGGAATAAACCACCCTCAAACAGACAGTCAAACACTGGAAAAACAGCATAGGAAGTGGCTGATTCTCTACTATTAAGAGGCTTTTAAGGACAAGTTCAACACCCATCAGGTCTGTGCTAAGTATAGCTTAACCTGCCTTGGAAATTCTCTAGCTGATGTCTCCAAGTCCCTTTGGCCCTGTGACTCTGCACCAAGTAAATACTGCCAAGATCGCATCCTGCCACAACCCAGGATGTGTTTAATATCCTGTCTGTCTGTTTTGTTTTTTGCCTTAGCTTGCTGTTTGTCCAGAAATACACACAAACGCTTCAGACATCCTATTAAGTCAGCTTAACTTTCCTCATGCACCACCAAGACCCTGTCTACTTATATAGTCACCCTAAAAAAAGATGAAAATGGGGAGCAGCAATTCAAGAAGAACACACAGAAATGTCCACCCTGACATTCAAAAGCTACCACAGAAAGCTCTCCTTCTGCCTTTTTCCATCTTGAAAAATGCTGATGGATCTTCTGACAAGTTGATAACAAACAAGAAAACCCCACACTGACAGGAACCACTGCCTCTTTTAAATACCCTTCACTGGCTCTTGTTGATGGATTGCATGGGTTGGGCATTCAAGAAGCATCTTGTTTCTAAAATCTGCTACAAGTAGCCCGAAGAATTATGCCGTTTACATGAAACATAACTCTGTCCTGAGGAAAAAAAAAAAACATGAAAAAAAAAAAAAGTCAAGCTAGGAGCCTGGGCCATTTTAAAACAGGCACTCACAAACATCAAGACAAAAGACCTTTAGGAAATACCAACACTACTGTGACAATGATGTGATGCTGCATTTCACCTAACATGATTGTCCAAAGCTGACCTCTCACCCCCAGCCCCTCTCAGCAGGCTTATGGTGCTCAATTAATGCAGCAACATAACAGCAGTCAACCTGCAAGGAATGGAAGGAAGAGAACAAACAGCAGCAGCCACACTGGTCTGCCACACTCACCTACGGATGGCAGTGGGAATCCATCTGTTCACCATTTCTGCAGTAAGAATTACTTTAGCAACTTAGAAATACAAGCAGAAAAAGCAGAATTTGATTTATGGAGGTGCTTGTCTTTCCTTACAGGCTTCTCTGTACCCTGAGTTAATCCCCCTACCCCTATTTATAAATTTCACATGGGTGAAAAAAGAGCATCTAGGGACAGATTTAATTGTGAAAGTCTGTGGCATCCTTCCCCAATTCATGTTTCTTGATGAAAGCAGTGCTCAGTAACAATAACAAGAAGATAAAAAATATTTTTACATCAGCAATTACGCCAAGTGCACAGAGCCTTGAGACAACCACCATCACCACAGTATTTCAAGGAGACAGATGAAGTTTACAACAGCAAGTATCCAGTGCTTCCACCACCAATCTCTGACTGCCACAACTCAAACCCGCAGGGAACTGCTCTCCCAACACAATCTCTGTCATGCAAAGTGCCTAGAACAGCTTTCAAACACAAGCAGGTGAAAGACACAGAAATTAAAAGCAACATTTTACGAACTGACAAGACATGCAGGGCAAGAGCCCTTGGCTATGTGAATCCTGAAGGTGCAACTCGAACTGCAGCAGGCAGTCCTTAAGGGGGGTTGGTTTGGCTTTTAAAAAAAAAAAAAATTAAGCCATGCACTAAAAAATGAACCAGGCTAAATTCCCATACACTGTGAATCTATTCTCACAATAAAGTGTTAGGAGGAGGAAGTAATTTATCAAGGTTTCAAAAACCTGCTGGTTGGCTGGCTCTGGTGCTGGTGGGCTTTGCTGCTTTATCCACTTCCCAGCAGGATCCCACCCCCTGTGCCTATCTTTTTGCAGAAGCTGTGTTTGACACACATAGCTCAGGAAAACTGTTGTTAAAACACTAATTAAAAACCCTGCAGGTTTTTCAGAGTTATACAGTAGCTTGGGAAGGTGTGGGATACTGTCCATCCTACTGAAAATCTGTGGTGTATTTTGCTACTGATGTCTACCAAGTGTTCAGCCTCTCAAAAAAAAGAGGAGAGAAAGGCAAGATGACTGAAAAGCAAGGTGAAAGATTTGCAAGTGAAGCTTGACGTTCCCAACTTCCTGCAACATAAACAAAACCATCCAAGGAAGAGACCTGTCTCTACCAAATATAGAGCATTTTCAGTGGGACAAAAATATCCAATCAGTTCTTTTTAAACAGCTTTTATGTTGTTCATGTCCCTTGTATCTTGATGGAAATGGATTTCCAGCAGCTGAGATTTGTGGGATGGTGGTTTGATGTTGGATGGTGGAAAATGCTGAATACAGATGCATATTCCAGGAATGCCACCACATCCTCCCACAAGCACTGTCAGGTGTGACAGGCCAGCAGTGCTAAGGGACTGTCATCTACATCAGACGCAACTCACACCATCTAAAAAATTCCATTTGTCCCTTTCTATTTAGACTGGTTTTTTTCTGTAATTTCTATTATAAGACTGTTGAAATAGCTGTATTTGTGGTTTTATTTATCAAAAGAACTAAAAAAACTCTCAACTTGCGAAGCACACTGAGTATTTTCTGAGTGGTCTAAAAGCCCAGAAATTTCTATTTAAGAATACATTTTAATCTCATCATTAAAGATGCTTTTAAATCCCTGCTGGTAACCTTTGGCCTTTAACTAGAGAACAACTGTGTCAAGGTAGAAGAGGAAATAGCTATTTTTTTGTCTACGTTCTTTAAACTAGTTGTAGCTTAATGGCATCTATGAAAATGAAGCTACTGCTTTTATACTGCCTCTTGTGCATTATGGTGTTTTCAAGGTTCGCACCCATTAAACATATAATGAATAAAATCCTCATAAATTAGTTATTTCAAAAATGCAACCCTTCATCCCTAAGAGATTTCCTTGCTGGCATGGATTTCTGCATGAGAAGTAAGTAGTTACCTTCACTTTGAAATATCTCAGAGCTCAATTAACTATGTCCTAAATTTGGTGCACTAGACAAATAGCAAAGATGTCTGAAAAAATTACGTACCAAGATTAAACAGTCACACAGCAATTGCTTCCCTCCATTACTTTCCAGTGTAAAACTATGCCTTGTGCCAGCCAAGCACGGTATATTTTCTTAAGAGAGCAAGAAGAATTTTCTTAAATACTGATTCAAATAATGATGAGCACTTGATATTATTTATGATGTTCTTGCAGGGAAGCACTCATTAGCAACACTTACACCACGTGCCAAATACATCTGTCATCTGGGAGTGAATGGGATGGTTTAGAACTGCATCACCCCTCAAGCAGCTCACACATTACTCCTAAGTGAAAAGTTATTGCTACAGTCACTGAAGCAAAACACAGCATCCATTCCAAGCCACAGACTTGAACTGCAATTTCTGCTTTTTTTTTTTAGACCGCTTGGCAAACCTTGCTCTTGAAATTGGAACCTCTTGAAGACAATGAATTGTCCATCTGCTGTGATGCTAATTTCCCTGCCACCTTACTTCCCTTGGAAAACACTGCTCCTCAAAACAAAAGCAAACACAGCCTTGTTGCCACAACCTGTCAATCTCTCTACCGCCTACTGACATCTGGAAGCTCATGAAGGTCCAACTTCACCATCGTGTTCCCAGCTGGCTTTGTTTCACTTTGTGTTACAAAAATCCATCTAAGCAGCTGCAGGCAAGCACACAAAGATCCCACACAAAGTTGTTGAGGCATTGACAAACTTTCTGTCATCCTGAAGTGGAGAGGCTTGTAGCAAAGGAACCTCCCCCTACCAGAGCCCGGCTTCATGACAAACACCACAGCTGGGAGTCCCAAACCAGATGAATCATCTCAGAATGTAACAGGGAATGTAACACAGAATGTCTGTCTGTCAAGAGAGAGATGTGCAGTGAATTTCCTTCAAATGACATCACTCTGACCCAATGCCAATGGCAATGGCATGCTGCAGGCTGCCTGAATCAATGACATTGGTTTTGCAAGACTGAAAACACATGAACTCCAAAGCCATTACGAAAGCCATTACTATTGGATATCGAAACCAAAACCAAGTATCCTAAACTACTGACAAACTGGGACTATCCGATTTCCAAACTCTCCTTAACTCCTAAATAGTGTTTTAATAACCCCGTGGTGCTGACCAGGTATGAAAGGAACCCAACCTTGGAAGGAAGGGAATTGATGCTCAGATTTGTCTGACTGAAGCCTGATGATCTGCTATAACTGTGAAGCCTTTGGCAGGCCATATACAGAACTTGTACTCCAAAGATGTATTCCAAAAACTTCTTTTGGATTGGAAGGACACCTCCCAGGACATCAGGCTTTCTCTTTCGCACCCTGTTTTCTTAAATTGAATGCTGTTTGATGGCAACACTTGCCTTCTCTTAGTGTGCTGCAATGCTAAGCCTGTAATTCTGACTCAACTGGCTTGATCTTTGAGTCTATTTCAATTAGTTCCTCTTGTTTCACAGGATGACAAATAAGCTGAAGTGCTGCTCTATATGGAATATGTGCTTTGTATTTTGTACTTCATATAGGCTGGATTTTCAATTGCAGTTTCAGTTGGGCTAGCAGCAGCTACACTGTGGGCCAGTGCACTTCTGCTGAACATCTAACGATTCTCCAATCAGAAAACCACCAATAAAATTTCAATGATGAAATTTCAAGTACATTTTAAATAAAACTGTATTAGAGCTCAATTTCTTACTGTTGCTGTGCCAAGAACAGTCCACGAAAAATAATTTGACACCGGATAGAAGGTAGATGTTGTATCTTACAGGTTTTATTTCAGAAAACAAAACAAAACAGAACTCTGCAGCAGAGATAGGAACGCATCTTGAATTTTGTTACAAAGTGCTAGTGTCCTACTGGAGAATAGACAGCCCCATGAGCTGGTGTATAGCATGGCTACTGTATGCCCAGGCATACTGTGTGTCTCACTCCATGTTGTCACATTGTAGGAAAAAAAGTCTCTCTGAAAGCAGGGCTAGTTGTACATTAAAAAAAACTATGGGATGAACAATGAAAGGGACCCAACAAATGGTATCAAGGGGAGAACAGCAGTGTCTAGCAAAGCATGGTGCTTGAGTTGGATGATGCCTTTGCACCCTGTGTTTTTCCAGAAGTATTAGTGGAAATTTATCTTACCTGACAGTTAAGAGTTAGTGTAATGCCATGCAGCTGCAAAAAGCAACCTGAGTCAGAGCTGGGTAACAAACCAGCAATCTAGATGCACTGAGAATTAGCTGAATTCAGCAGGTCTTTAGTTGAAGTACCAAACGAGAGCAGAGGAGAAAAGATGGAACTTCAAGGAATGAAGATGACTGTTTTAAGGAAATTTAGTAATTAAAAAAAAGTGAACAGTGACTTCAAGGTCCATGACTGGGCATCTGATACTGCCAGAACATGTATTTCTTAAAATTTCTTCCACTTTTTTTGCTCACTGAATCAGAACTTTCCTTCCCCTTCCCCTTGACCTTTACATGGCCTTTAAGGCTGAAGCTTTTCCATTCCTGGTGTTTCTTTGCAGAGATACTGACGCATACCCAGTAAAGGCAGTGCAAGATTGCATACATTTCTTCTTTCCTGAGTAAATAGCACATAGATAAAAAAAGCCACAAACCTAAAGGTTTCCCTTCTGCTGCTTTTGACTCAGAGACAGGAGATCTGCTCCCATGTGAACACCCAGTGTCTACTGGCTTCATGAAGTCTGTTCTGGAGTCTTCTGTGATCAAAAAATACATTGCAATCAAGGAAGTTTCAGGCATCCAAGGACAGAAAAAAAGAAGATCCAAACAGTCTAATTTTCAAGCCCCAAGAGGGTAAAATATATGAGCAGAGCAGATTCCTGGTTTAAACAAGTTTCCAAAGTAGTGGGAACCTACTGTTGTTAAGTTTAAGCATTGATGTCACTTGCTATTATTTCTAAAAGAAAAACTGTTTCTGAGTAAGTTCTCTTATGTGCAAAGACTGAACTCATAGCCAGGGCTTCTTCTGTGGGATGACTTTTATCTTTGTTGACTATCAACAAGCATCCCAACTGCGCAAAGACAAAATCCACAAACATGAAGTAGATACCTAGAAAGCTCCAAAGGAAAGGCAAACTTTTCTTCCAAAGCCTAACTGCACCGAGTCCTGGCTCTCTCTCTCCCACAGTCTCCAGCTTCATGTGATGTAAGTCCACAGAATTCTGGGGCACCTGAATGGATCTGTGGATCTTCTAAACCATGTCAACAGTACTGAGCCGGGCTCAGAAGTTTTAAAAAATAAAATGGAAGCTCCCAGTATAGACACATGTAAGGAAGAACAATTGGGCAGAAGTTCTTTGCAAAGTAAATGACATCTTCACAATCACTGTGTAGAAGCTGAGTGGATGATCTGACAGGAAACTACAGCTTACAGTTCTGAGGATCCATCTCTGGGTTTTGTCATCTTCCAGTTTCAGGTGAAAATGAGCTTGTTTAAATATAAATAACCCAACAAGTTCATACTGTTGCTAAAAACAAATTCTGCAAATACTGCTAACTCAACCATATGTTAAAGTAAACAATCATTTGATGGTAAAGCAGGTGAAGTATCAAAGAAGCTCCATTTGAATAATATTTATTTGCAATCATTAGTTTTAAACGGGAAACTGTTTACAGGCACACGCTAGATAACCAAAATAGAATGAACATAAAGAAATCTATTTAAAGGTCCTTATCAAATATTTCAAATATTTTATTAAATATTTTATTCAGTTTCATTATCACAGTTTAATGTACTTTAGCATGTTATACACATGACTTAACATGTGCATTAAAAGTATCAAATTAGAGGTTTTTGAATAATGTATGACATTCTCTAAATGTGCTTATTGACTTTACACACAACTAAGAAGGCAGTAGCTCTGTTATACCGTTGATGGAGATGAACTATTGTAAGGCATGTTTACACCAAACTTTGAAGAGAATAAAACCATATACTAGGTCCAAATTCAGTGGAAATACATGTGAGAATAGGTGGTGAAAGATTGGGCTCCAAGAAGAAAGACCAGAGCAAATCAGTTGTGTTGAAACTGTCAACAGATACTGGTTATTAAAAGCAAGCACTGCTGAGAAAGAAAGTTTTTGTAGCATCCAGGTCAGCAGGATCTGTGTTTTTTTCAGGTTTTTGAAACTGTGTTTTTGAAACTCACACCTTATGGTGTGTAATGTGAAGAAAAGATACCAAAATGTAGCGAGGAAGTTGGAAAACTACCATCTGAGAAACTTCAAGTTGTTTTATAAGTGAACACGGGAACACTTCAGTACACAGCACATTCTGGAAGTCACTGCACTCCCATGTGTATGTGTACACACGTGCAGACACATGCAAGTACATGCCTCTCCTGCTTCTGTCACCCCCAAAGACCCAACCACTGACTGGAGCAGAGCAGTCCTGAGGGGCAAACAACGTTTCAGCTGTGGAGCTGAAAAGAGCAGACTAGACCTGACATTCGGGAGCCCAGTCAGTTTTCCTGAACAGGTGTGGCTTTTCCAGGGGAGTATAGTGAGGGTCTGCTGGTATATGCAAACAGCCAAGATCCAGAAACTACAATGTAATTCTTTGGAAGAACTCCACAAATGCTAAGCTATTTGCAGTCATTTTTAAAATTCCACCTCAATGAAGACCCTAGGTCATGATGATGTGCTTCCCCCTGGAACATCAGGCAAGCCCAAACTTAAATCCAAGAGCATAGTGGTCTGTGACTGGGGCTCCCACACTGTCACAGTGCCAACAACAATGCTGCCCCTTAAGGAAGGAGGGTTTCCAGCCTAAGCTTGGGTGGGGTGCTGAGTGGAGATCTCATGTCAAGTCTTCCTAGATTTCTGCCATCAAAGAATTAGTGGGGAAACATAAAATAGACATCCATTTCATAAGCTTCTTAAAGTTGTCAATTCAGTACAGAATACTGAGTATATAAATGACTATGGTAGTACTTCAGTGAGAGCATAAAACTCACTGTGCCTTTTTCTTGGAGAATTCAGGGGAGGGGGCATGTAACCCTTTCACAGCCTAAACATGTACTTGTTCATGGCACTCAGTGTCCTGAAGTGCCTCAGCATCCTGGCAGCTGTTGTTGACAGTTCAGAAATATGTACAAGGTAAGGAGAATGCCATGAGTATTGCAAAGCATGGCAAAGGAGCTCTACAACCTATTAAACAAGCACAGCAAACAAACAGCATCTAATGGATAATGTAGGGTATACAACACACAAGTTGCACAGTTATGTTTCCTTGCAAAGTCAGGACTGTGAACATAAACTCCAGAAGTTTCAAGAGCAGCACGTGGCTTACTCTACACCTCTGGAAACATCAGAAGTCCACCACCCCACGAGCACTGCATCTTCTGCTGTTACAGAAACTGATCTCACTGAACCACGCAGAGCTAGTGGGCCCAGGTCCTGCAAACCATATGACTGTGGCAGAGGTTAAACGAAAATGCTGCAGCAACATAGTTTGGCTACCACTGTATATTCAGCCTCTACGGTGGCTGCACTATATAAACATCACTCTTGGAAAATAAAGCACACAGCGATATACATATGGTACCAATGGCCAAAAAGATTACATGATCAAGCCTGAAAGCAAATGGAAGTTAACAAAAGTAGTCTTTTAGGAGAGGTAGCCATATTAGACTCAGCATTCAAAAAAAAGGGAGTGCACTCAAAAGGGCTGACATACATTATAGTGTCCCATAGACCCATCATGTTACTGGTTTCCTACATCATTTTTTTTCAGAATGTACACACCCAGGCACACACACGTGCACGCACACACACACACACACACCCACCCCTATATATACACATCTAAATTCTTTTCTAATTCCCCTTTGTTGTCATAATGTTGCCATATTTAGAATAAAGGACAGCTTTCCTTACATGCTCTTAGCTGTCCCCATGACTATAACTTGCTTTCAGTTGGTTCAGTATCTGTACAGTAGCTAAACAGGCAGTGGAAATAAAAACTGGTTCAATTAATATCCTGTTGCAAAAGACAGCATCCAAACTATAAGGCATTCCCTTGTACTGACGTGACTTACAACTCTCTACTTGATCCAAACTGCAGAATGCTCTTCTGCCTTGTGCTACAAAGGCAGCTTTCACCCAAATAATGGAATTTAAACAGCACAAATTCACACACTTCTACCAGTCCCTTGTTCTTGTGGCCCTTTCCAACAACGCTTATCACTTTAATTTCAAAAGTCATGCACCAATGCTATAAAATAGAAACCCAAACTACCAAGAAGTCTCTTGCTCCTGACTTTGGAATACTGTATTAGTATAAAAGAGCATTCAGAGAGCTTAAATAAATATATTCTTTTCCGAAATCCCAGCACATTCAAGGGGTAATTACTGCCAAAAACAGAGCATTAAGTAATCTCCATAGATGTTTTCAGAATAATTTAGTCAGAAAAGACCTGTAAGATATGGAGTTCTGATTGATTTGGTCTAATACCTGGAAAATAGCCTACTGTGGGGATAAGAATCTGCATCTCAAATGTTCTGCAGAACATATTTCCCATATTTGTATACAGTACTAGAACAATTAAGAAGACATTACAGTAATTTTCTCCCAGCTACTTAGATCTGTAGCTTTGGCTAAGACAATGCATTTTGTATGCCTCAGAACTATGAAATATCGAAGATGACTAAATAAATAAAAGTCAAGGAAAACTGGGACAGTACTGCATTTTACACTTGAGACAAGATTCCCCCCCTCCCATGTATAAGTCACAGAGGACAACTACAGTAAATGCTTGTCTTTTTTTTTCAAAGAAAGATTTATACACAGGTTCAGATCCAGAAAATAATGTGAAATGCATAAATATTGATAGCTTTAGCTAAGTTAAAATGGGTTCAGTAAAGTATGATACAACATATTCAGAATAAACAAAGCAGAAAAGCATCATATTTTGGTTTGCTTGAGATATACATAAGGTGCAACAATTTCTTCTCTAGAGGCATTTGTGGACAACGTGTTAACAGGTAACAGTGTTTGCTGGTATACTGAAGTACACACAATAGCAGTAAGATTTTCCAAAATGAAAGCAGCTGAAATTAATAAAAATTAAAACAAAACAAACAAGGAAAAAACCCAACCCCAATACAGTAAGATATTGGTCTGAAGTTTTTGTTGTGCTAACAGACTTTGTTACCTGAAAATACTGATACCCCTTCTAGTAGATTCAGGGAAAATTCTAGCTACTCAAATCAAGACATCACTCAGAAAACCAACAAAGGCAAATGCCTAGTGAACTATAAAGCTTTGCAGGATTTCTGCTACTCTCAGTGCCTAATCGCTTAAAAATTAAGCATATCTACAAAAAGGTTTATAAGTATCTGAAAACAGTCATATCCAGTAAACTGACCCAACCCTACCCCCTCTCTAAGGGAAAGTCAAGGAAAAGCAGATCAAGTAAGATATTAATTCATATAGAAAAAAGTAATTTTCTGTTTCTTTTAAAAAAGGTACCATTAATATACAGAAATATCTCCAGGAACAATATTGAAATTTAAATCGGGAAGGATGGGGTGCTTTGACAAAAATATATCTACTCTAAAGGTTTCTAGAGAAATAAGTTAGTACCATTGTCAACGTGAACGGCCTGCACTGTAACATATTTGGATTTCAGCTAATTATAAAGTGGTCCAAAACTCCAACAGCCACCCTGCTGTGACCCACAAGTTTTAAGCCTTTTAAGTTTCTTCTGTCTTGTTAAAATAACTTATAAAAATTTAATAAAATCTTATTTAAAATACCACCATAGGCTGCAATGGCATTCTAGGGGCTCTTAGACATTTATTCACCTGAATTTTTAAAAAAGCCTTTTCACTGACTCATTGGTTTGTAAATTTTGTTGTTCTTCTGTTGTTCCCTTCTTTCAACACATGCATCCTCGATGTTGCTGTTTCAGTGACACTTCCCCAGCTATGTGCCTTTTGTCAGACCTTTAATCCTTTCTTAAAACTCTTGTGGTACATTGTATATTGTTTCCTGACACTGAACCAGAGACTTTCACTTAACTACAACAATGAAAGGCTAAACCTAGCAAGCATTAATAGTTACTGTCCATATGGCTATTACATCAAATTAGTTACAAAATAACCTCAAAACACATTATCAATTCAGTCAAGTATAAATAAGAATGCCTGATAGAATGATGTAAACTCGCATCATTTAAAGACTTAATTCAAAGAACTTCAAACTCAATCTAATACTATCAAAAGTTCAGCCAGTATGACGAAGACTAATAGAAAATTATTGCTGGAGTCCAATTTGGTAAATTGTTGTGCTACAATGCAAAAAGTAGGGAAACATCTTGTGCTATAGAAGAAGTACCCTGTTGAATTTGTAGCTTTAGATCAATTACTAGTGATCATTTTGCATCTATTGGTAGGAATCAATGCTTGGTTATACAATAGTGTAAGCCAGAATAGTGAAGGTAACAGGCCAAGTGATACACTTGGTCTGCTTTTGGGATGTATTTATGAGAGCAAAACACAAAAATTCAACACAAGCAGAGACAGAAACTGGTAGATGGATCTGTCTGGTAGTCTGAATTGAGTCAAACACTACTCTTCAGTTGTAGTTTAACTGTATACAGCTTTCCACTTTACCAACACAAACTGTAATTGGCCCTTTATGCAAACTCTGAAGCTGATTTGGACTGTGCATAGTAACTACAACAATGCCAGTGTCTGTAAAATGTAAAAGGTATGTGTATTGGTGTACACCATATGGAAAAGTCATGGTTTTAAGTTATTCAGAACTGTGAAATAATACTAAGGTCACTTTTGAAAAACGCATTTGCAGTACTTTTTGTTTGCAGGAAAGTTTCACCAAGTCACTCACATATCTATGCAAAAATAAAGGAACCCACCAAGGCATGAAAGACAAGCCAATTATCTGCAGTATTTTCTTTTCCATACACCACTCCTTTTTCTAATGCACATCATCCTGGTTATTCAAAGCTAAATTAAAAAGAAACAAACCCAAACGTAGCCTGTCAGAACTTTTCCCAGTAAACTCTACCACTCCGGTGGCAAATATAAAAGTGCAGAACATCTGGACCACGTGGCTGCCCAAACACCGCTAACAATGGTACATCTGTCCAGGCTGCCTTGAGTTCTCTGGAACAGCTTTTAAATTCATTCTACAATATAAACGTAGGCATAACCTATTAATATAAACCATCTTAGAACTTAAATCTTCATGTACAAAAATGACTAAGAATATCTAATAGTAACTAGTGCAGTGCGTCAGTGTTTTTGTTGTTGTTTTTTTTTTTTCTTTTTCATTTAGAATAACTAGGTATTATATGAAACTAGTTGTCGTACTCTCTGGTTGGTAAAAGAGATGCTGTGTGAGCTAACAGTAAAGGCAGCCTTTTTCACACCAACCATCTGTTTACTGTTTAAAAGCCTTCAATAGAAAGCAAGCTCTGGGATCATTCCACTCCATTTCAGTTCATTACTAGACAATATCACCCTCCTACATACTGGGTTCCAATTTGAGGACCTGGCCCAAGTTGCTAACGTCTGGCTTCCAGTGAATTCTGGGCCACTCAGAGCAATAAGCACTTTATTGCAGTCTCTAGTTCCATCATATGGACTGACTAGCTTCCCTTGGTAAAGACAAGGCTAGGATATTAGGTAAAGCACAATGTTTTACAATAAAGTGGAGCTTCACTGGTCAGCGCAGGAAATAAGCACTGGAGCCTGAGACATTTCATTTGGCTGTCCATCATGTGGGAGAGGTGTGGCCCTCTGACTTCTGCAAAAGAAGAAAAGAAAAGCCACCCATCAATACTTGGAGCACGGGAGGTGCTGTTAGCAGACCAGAAAGGACGGGAAGCAGCAGTTGTATGGTTTTAGCACCCGACGCCACAGCAGGGTAACTTCCTCACTGCTGCAGGTGCTCACATGCTCTGGTTACAAGTGCTTCCAGAGGTGTCCCTGCAACAGTAACACAATATCCTGAGGACAACCTACATCACAGGGCAAAAGCAGGAAAGAACAAGATGTGATGGTATTTGACTACACAAAGCAAAATCCACAGCGTAAGAGAAAGTTAACAGTGCGCAAGTGCTGTGACTCATTTTGCAAAGGAGCTGCTGCAGCCCTTAGAAGCAGAGCATACAGCACACGTGTGGCAAAAGAAGGAAAATGCACAGAGGCACAGATCGTGTTAGTGCAAGCCAGCAGACAGCTTTTAAGCAATATGGAAATATACTCATCAGCAGAGTTGCACTGGGATTCCTCCACATTACATGACTACAGTCTAGCACATCTCTTTCATTGCTACAGCAGTGTTAATTTACAAATGATCCCTTGGCACAGGGCATCATAAAAATAAACTGTGCCAGAATTATGTGCTGGAAATCAACATCAGTCATGGTACTAAATGGACTTGGGAGAACTTCTTTGTAGCTTGCCTTTTTCAAATACATACACCAAGCATATTACTGCCTGTTATTTATTCTCACAGGTGAGGTCCTATTTTTGTTACAGTATTCTACCAGTATTTGTCACTGGTAGAAATGAAAAACTGGGACCTGCTTCTTATTTACACCTGGGCCATTTTACCTCACTCTTTACCTCACTACCAGCTAAGACCCCAGCAGAAACCCCCAGCAGAGGTACCTATGTGCTTCACACAATCAGAGTGCAATGAAGTGGCCTTGGCACAAAATGCAGCTCAGACTCAGTGCTTAACCAGGGCATGCACAAGGTAAATAAAGCTAAGCAGAAGACTTCCAATGAAAACCACGCTGCCAGAAGGATTCCATATCCCAAGGCTCTATGAAACTATTTAATAAATTAAATTCAGACACTGAAGAAACACATCAAGCAAACCTCCAATTCTTTTCTTCACATTTCTGGCTATTTGCAAATCAAGTGAGTTGCAAAAGGTAACAACAGTTGACAGAGCAGAAAACAGAGAAGCATCCAGCCTGTAGGATTTACATTTCAGTTTTGGCTTCCATTTGCCAAGTCTGTGAGAGACATGGCTAACTTTCTACTGGAAGAGTCCTCTGGTTATCATTTCACCTCCTTCACCGTGATTACAAAGTGGCATTTCCAACAGTTGCAGGATATTTGCCCATTTGGTGTTTTCAGGCCTTATGAAAGGTGCTGCATTGCTTGAGCTGCATGACATCATGGCAGATGGGATTCAAAGAGAAAGACCCAAGCACAGAGCTCTGCAAAACACTGGCTCACTTCAACAAGGACAAGAGGAGGACAAGAACTCTTAAGAGGCACAAGGAAGAAAAACCACAGCAGAGCAAATCTTGTTGCTTTTGTGCATTTCTGGTCAGTGTTAACGGCTGTCAATGAAACCACAATAGTGTGAATGAGAGCAGAGCTAAGCACAGCACTTCCACAAGTCCCATTTTATAGCTTGTGATGACAGACAGGCTGACTGCAGTGTGAAATCACTTCTCACCCAAAACAACGCTGCTTAAGCAAGACAACAGCTTCTGCAGAGAGGAGCCACCAGATCTGTTTCTGGTGTAGGGTTCCTGAGCTTCTAAAAAAGCCTTTGAGCATTTGATGTGCAGCCTGAACCCAAAGGATGGATTTATCAACGAGGCCCATGAGAAGAACAGTTAATTGAGGCTGTGAATGGTTTCATGAACTGCTGCCTTGAGGAGTTCTTAGGCAGCCAGCAATCTGTCAAATGGCATCTGCAGAGGCTGTGATGGTTTCAAACTAGCCCAATGCTTCCTCAATGAGTTTCCACTGCAGGAGAGGATGGGGTTTCACACCCAGTAAGTTCCATGAAGGAACACACTGGACAATCAAGAGCCAAGGAGGACCTGCTGGTTTTGGTTTACTCCCATCACAGGTCTGACCATGCTGAACTGATTCATACACCCTAAGTAACCTGCACATTCTCCACCTTACCTGAATGGATGGCCTCCTCAATAACTGAGAGGACCAATCCAAACTACCTTGGCTTTCCATCACCCAGAGTTGTTCTGTCCCAGGCTACTCTGCAGATGCTTTGCCTCCTACACAGCACAGCACAAGAATAACAAGTCAGCTTCCCTTGGCCACGTTCAGCATAAAAAATTCAGCTCAAAATGTATGAAATTCTCTCCATCATCTCAGGTTTTAGGTCACTGGAAAATGGAAATCAGCGTGCAGTAGCTATTTAAATCTGTTATTGTCTGACAAATAGCATCTGATAATTCCCAATCATTAGGACCTCAAGGACCTGTTAATAGACAAGAATTGGTAGGTAAGCTTACTGGGAAGGATGATTTTACTAACTGCTATACAGTCATTAGGTGAAGACTTGACACTACTAAGCAAGTGGGGTGAAGCAGACAGTCATAGGAAGCTGTGGAAGAGGAAATGCAGGCCAGATTGAACAGTCTGCTCTTCTCATGCTTTCTGAACAAGCTATCAGTCACATACTATTTACTTAAGACAAGAAGAAGTAAAGAAAACCATACCTGTGTACATTTTCCATGGCTGCTACTTCTGCCAGAGCAGCTAAGCTAAAAAATGCAGACACCGCTGGCATATCTGACGTAATACTATGATTTTCTTCTGTCTCTGTGTTTCTGGAGCATTCATTGCTGCAATCTGTTTCTGCACTTGATGACTTTTGAAGAGTACTTTGGGGCAGCTCTTTTGGCTTGTCCTCTGCAAAGAAAGTAAGTTAAGCCTGCAGATGTGGTCCATAAATTCACAGCAGCCTATGGATATGCTGACTAGCCTGGTGTTAACAGAACCTTTACCTTTAGGACTTTGATTCTGCCACTGACACCTGATTTATGCTGTAATCTCTTCTGACCCAAGCTACTGGGTCAGAAGAACAGTACTAAGGTTTATGATGCAGTTTACTGATTTTGCATTCAACTGAATTTGACCTTTTAGGTCAGGCAAGAGAGCTTTTTTGTATGTTTTAGATACAGTAGTCCTGAAAGATTATCCTACTGGAGAACTCCAAGAAGAACTCTGGCATTAACTGTCACACTATGAAATTCAGTTTTACAACCTATAACCAGGTGCGATATAATTTCTTTGCTGGACTGGAAACAAACTGTGAAAGGTTACCTTTCACCATTCACCATTTCTCTCTCTATCAGTTCACAGTTCTTAAGAGTGAAATATCCAGGGAGAAAAGACAAATCTGGTCATTCAAACGAAAGAAGTTGGCCATTATGAACTCAGTGATTTCCCAGTTGGTTGATACCTATATTTTAAATAATGACCAGCAGGTATGAAAACAAGCTAATTTAAAAACACTGCCCTGATAGGTTGCTTGTACCTCAAGCCTTCTCCAACCATTCAGTTTTAATACAATTTTAACTCCAATTTCCTTACCCAGTGTCCCTGCTGCTGGTGACACTCGCCCATCTGCTGTTCGGACAAGATGTGTGATCTTAGTTTTTCTTGCTTTCCTTTTCTGGCTGCCAACTAAAGGCTCATGCATCATTGCTGGCTCTGGAGTGTTTAGGGCAGATATAGAAATTTTATTCTTCCAGACAGACTCACTGGAATTTCTGTCTTCTAATAGTATGGCTGGAAGAGAATAAAAATTCAACTTTAGATGTAGAATAATTCAGCCACTAGCTATGCTCAGTTACCATTTTGCATCTATCTGCATAAAACTGTTCCTCACAGGTACTCAGAGCATAACCCATTGCAAGATATGATCTGAATGCCACCGATGCTTGCAGGGAAGTAACTGAATCCACCTTAAAGATATACTGAAGGTTTAAGTTTCTAATATCTGCAAAGAAAACTGTGAGATCAGCAGTGGCACTTGAGTGGGAGCAGGGTACCACTCTGTATAAAACATTCTGTAACAGAAGATGTCAGCAAGTGGCTAAGAGACAAAACGTATTTAAGGAACAACAAGGGTCCTCACATAAGCTTATCTTAGCTCACAGATAGACGGACAAGAATTCAACAATTCCTGACTAAGCCCAGTCTTACCTCTTGAGTCACTTTACCTCTTTAGACACTACATCAACCCCTTTAAGAAAAGGAAATACTGCCTTTTTCAAAACAACAAAGCTTACAAAACACCCCAAAGGCCGCAAATACAAAAACAGAACTGGATCAGAGCTGAAGACAAGCATACTAAAACAATTAATTAAGCATGGGATAGAATACCATGACAGAAATACTGCCCACATAAAGTCAGAGAATGAGTTTAAATCTCTCTCATCAGCTCCAGTGTTGGTGTTCTGAAGGAGCCTTTTACCCCCAACTAGAACATGATCCCAAATTTTCACTTGACTAATGAGTTTACTTTAATCTCATTCACAAAGAAATTGGTCAGACAGCAATTAAAAATCATATTTAGATTTTCAAATTCTGAGCTCAGTGCCTAGTAGTCAATTGTTTGCAATTTGCATTGATTCAACAAGCCATTCTGCTGATCCCACCAGGTATCACTAGTCCATAAAGGCAACCTGTGACACCTTTTTCCCTCCTGTGATAAAACTGTTATGAAGCCTGCCCCACCTGTGACCACTGTCAGCTAGGGTTAGAAAGAGGCTACAGGTAGCAAATGGAATGCCCAAGTAATTTTTTACAGATGTCTAACCTCTTCTGAAATTGGGAACACTCATGATACTTGCACCAACTTCCTGAGGTATTTTTCCCAGTACGCTGTCATCCTGAATGATTACACATTTTTTCCAAATGCCTGCATCTCATCTTCCCAGCTGCATTTTCAACTCATTACTTTCTTTACTACCTATCAGGTTATACTCCATCTCTTTGCAACAGTCCTTGATATATTTTCCACACCTGTTACTGTGCCTACAGTTAGCTTACTCTTCCCTCCAGTTTCTTTTAATCTTTCTCCCCATTTTAAAAACTTGTTTAAGACACATTTGTCACTTTTTGGGTGGTTTGACCAGCAGAAATTACACACACATAACTGAAGCTGGCGTGCAAACAACTGCTCTTTCAGAAGGGCTAAGAACTGAACAATTCCAACCTCCTGCACTGAGACTGGTGGTGTCACACAGGAGCACCCAGGCCCACAAACTGTGCACAACAGCCAAACAGTCTGCATGGCCTTCGCCTTTTTCATGTTAGTGGCATTTCTGTTTATTGTTAGTTTCGTAGATTTCATGAACCGTCTATTCAAAGATACAGCTAATAAAACCTTTATCTTTTGCTGGTTTCCTTAACTGTTCATTCTGTGAGGATGTGGACTAGGTTAAGAGAATAGCAGTAACACATTTCATCTTGTTAGCAGTTGCCCTTTGCTCCTCTGTCTGAATGGGAAGGACCTTTTAATATTTTATTGTCTAAGAATACAATCAGATCTAACACATACGTGCAAAAACATATGAAACATTCCAAATTTTAATTTGTTTATGATCTTAATTCACCTATGTTCTCTTGCAAAACATTTTTGAATTTGTGCACTTTCTTTATTCAGAAAAAAAGCACACAGCTTCAATTAGCATTCTGAAGTGCTCTAGCTCTAGTTGCCAATCTTTCCAGAGCAGAGCTTTGCTGTAAAACTGATTTTTTTGTAAAGAGCACTCCAGAGAAAGTGCAGGAAAAGATCCACCCTGTAACAGTCCAATTAAGCAGAAGCACCAATGACTGCAAATGTGACTCTCAAGTAACTCAACTGGGCCAACAGTGAGATGTTCAGATAAGCTTTGTGCATCGAGACCAGGATCTTAATTGGAATGCATAATTAAATAGGCAGCTTTCTTTCCAGATTTCTTATTTGGGAATTCATAAGCATTGACTGTATTTTAATGTAATGGTCTGGTTGTAGTCCAACACTATCTGTTAAATCTGATTTGCTCTAATTGGCACTTTGACACTGCTGTCTACTTCTATCTTGATTGAGTTTATAATGCTTTTAATCTTAGTACTACAACTCACTTTTTTTTTAACATTTAATAAAAAAATTAAGACATGACTTCAAACAATGAACAGCATACAATTAAAAGAGACTTGATTTGGTATGCATTTAATTAGATGTGTTGTATGCCAGGTCACTAGAAATTAACTTGATTGATCAATACAGCTGGGGGTTCCCTTTTATATTTTTCCTTCTCATATTGTATGTGTCAAAAAAATAAAGAGGAAAAAAAGCCTTGAAAGGTAAAATAGGTAATAGTGGAAGACATAAGGAGTATACAATGTTGGCATGTGTGACTAAGAAACAGCAGAAGGTCTCCGTAAAAACTCAGCAGTAAGTATATTCTCCCTCCATGTTTTTATATTGTTTTATATTCCCTCTCCAAGTTCTTTTTTTAATCCTTGAAACAAGACTTGAAAGTTGTCTACTTTCCTTTTCTCCTCTAGCTCTAAAAGAAGCTCTTATCACTTCAACATAACATTGCTGCCATACAATCTTGAAGAAGGACTGAAGGTGAGCAATGAGTATTTTGAGTGTGTGGGTGCAGGGTGAATGCTAAAGGGAAGAGCATCTTTTTCTCTTCTCTAACAGTCTTAATGGACACTGGGTTTAGAAATTATTTCACTGACTTTTTTACAGAGTATTATTCAAGTAGACATAAAAGTTGGAAATCACACAAAGGCTTCACTCACAAGACCCTCTGCACTGACTGCTAGAGGATAAAGGAGTCCATGCTTCAACAACTCTACACCTAAACTCTGCTCCTGCATCTCCTCCAAGAGGAACAGCATCCCACTGCTTCAAGTGACAAAGGTATATCCATGAAGATGCTCCAAATCAGGACCTGATTTTGCTCTGCAGGAAGGCTAGGGCTATCCAGGTTTAATTCCCTGTAGTTTTCTTTAATCCATCTGATGTCTATTCTGTTTCCATGCCATCCTGCATTTAAGAGCTGTCCCATGAGGAGCCCAGCTAATTTTCAGGGGAACATTGTCTAGACATGAAATGAGGTTCTGCAGTTACTGTGCAGTCCTGCCAACAGGTAGGTGCATGCTCAGCTCTCCATTAAAGTGGCATGGGCAGAACTACTGGGCTATTTTTGCAAGCAGAGTTGAGAATATGGCATGAAGGTGTGGGCCTTTAGGCATGCCAACACCACAGTGGCAGAAATGACTCTGAGAAAAACGTATCCAGAGGTTATGTTTTATATCCAGAGGAAAAACAAATGTCAGATGGTTTCCTCAGCTAGGTTTGTTAAATGTTTGCAGTTTTTCCTATTCTGCAGGCATGCAGAGTACACATAGTCTTACGTCCCCCCTATCTTTGTGAACAAGAAAAATGAAGTCAATTGAACTGACTTAGCACATCACAGCTTTTCAGACAAGTTTTTCAGACCAAACTCCAACAAAACACAGACTTCAAAGAATTTCTTTAGTGATGCCTTTTATGAGAGACAGCTGCAGTTTAACCACATCTAGTGGAGAATAAATGCTCTGTGGGTCTAAACATGCTGTTATCAAGGAAGAAAGGTGGGCTGTAATCATTTAATTATCTTTATGAAGTGAAACAGTGAAAATCTAGCCAGATAGAGCATAGCTTCAAGTCACCAGTGTCTACAGAACTACTTCACCAAGGAAGTGATGCCAAACAGACTGACCTGGCAGAAATTCCAGCTCTTCCTACAAGAGGACACTGCTACAGTACAGCTTTGGGGCCAGGCAGCACACAGGTGCAGCAAGGACTGGGGACTAACAAAGCTGTCCTTTGCTGTGAGGAGATACAAAGCAGCAGATGGTCAAACCAGGTGCAGGAGACAGCCACCTACGGGGGGAAGCTCTGCTGCAGGAGCCTGTGCTGATCCTCCTCCAGCCAGAGTGGTTGCCAAAGGCACAGAGCTAGTGGCTCTCTCTGAGCTGCAAGCCCCACAAAACAGGGCTCTGATGTGCATGGGAGAGTGTGAGCTGGTGCTGAGACCCGTGTGTGTGTTCATCCTCTCTTCTCCCCTCTTCATGCAAAGGCCAGTGTTCCAGCTGGCTGCTACACAGACCATGCAAGAGCCTCAGCACAGCTCACTAAGTGTACCTGCAAAGGCAATCACTGAGACTTGTTATTTTAAGTACTATTTCCCACTGGAAAGCCTTGTTAGTGTGGCAGAAAAATAAAACTCCCAGATAAGTGTTAACCTTCCCAAACATGCATGGGTGCAGCTGTGCTTCTGTCAGCCTTCCTAAGGAAGACATGTATCTCTTGACATATTCAACTGCATTACTGTGTGCTCTCTCTAGCATTTCACTGGTGTTTGACTGGGCTGTACCCTGCTCCATGAATAGCTGCAAACTCTTAATATGGTGACGTGCACTGATGCTGCCATATACAATGTGGTCAAAATTCACTCACATTTTCATACCAGAGACACGCAGACAACGTAATACAGTCACAACAAATCTGCCTTTACTGCACTTACTTTCCTTCACTCCTAACAGATGCATACAGGCATACACATTTTTCAAGATGAAACAACATGAAGCCAGTATGACCTCTGCTGACAGCAATCCTTCCAAGTGTCTCCTCTGCAGCTATACATTCAAGCTCCTTCTTTCTGCAAAATTAACTTCATAAAAATCAAAACCACACATTATGTAGACTTGTGACTACTCACAAGTATAGATTAACCACAAAAAGGAGTTGAAATTTTCATTCATTGTTTGACTCACAAAATGCTCAAATAAATATTATCCAAATTGAAATGAAGATACTGGGATTCCCATCTTGAATACTGCAAAATATAGGGCAGCTCAGCCACATGGTTTAGGGCCTGTTGCTTAGGAACTCCTGGACGGAGGATGAAGATCTGTAGGCAGCACATGAGGGAGAGGCTGACCAGAACCTGCTGAGGTCATGCCCACACTGCACTTTGCATATCAACACTTTGCATCCAGTCACTGAGAGTACACTTCAGAGTAGTAAAGACTCCAAATTCTCTCCCCTCTGTAATTCAGGGGAAAATGCAGTTCCCCATCAATATACAGACATCTATATTGTCTTTCCTCTGATGATTATATGTGAGCTGTGCAAGGCTCCAAAGTTCCTCATGTCTTGGCTTTAGTCTTGGGAGGAACTTAGCAAGCTGGCTCTGCCCCAGCAAATGCACAGACACATCTTTAATGTTTAGATGCTGTGACATTATCCACATGCTTAACTTCCAAGGACATGCCTCCGTGTTGTGCTGGAATGAGGCCAGGATACTCAACACTTGCCAGGGTTGAATCTTTGATCATAGTGCACACTTCACTTTGTATCAAAACAGGCTGGCTTCTTTTAAACAAATGCAGGGTTTGACATTTTGCTTACCCACATTTTTATCTGCAGATTTTAAGGTATTTATATTTTTCACTCTTTACCTAATCATCTATTAAACACTTTCTGTTTCTTTTCCCCCAGGAGAATTTGAACACCCATTTTTCTTAATAATTTTTCTACACAGTCTATTAATAATTCAGGAACGAATTCTCAATGATGCCAAATAAAAACTATGCTAATCTGTGATGCCTTTTTTATACCAACATAGGAGCAAGATAGTTACTTCTCATAAGCAACTCCCACAACATATTCATTGTACAAATACAAGAAGACAGAGCACATAACTTCAAATTATTTGCACCATGGAATGCAAAAGAGCAGGCAAAGCCTATGTGGGAAAATAGTGCACGTGCAACACAGATGAGAGAAAACACAGCACCAAGAAAGGAGAGGAAATTACATGCCAAATCTTAGGAAAATATATGAACCATAAAGCTAGCTGGGGCAACTGGAGATGGGAACAACAATTTTATCATCTTAGAGATGAATATGGGTGGGGAAGAAACCAGACAAAACTAATGGAGTTAAGAAGACAGAACCAGAGAGGCTTTTCTACACTACAGGAACAATGCAGGAGAGAACACTGTGGAACAGCTAAGGAACAGTCTGGGCACGACCTGAATAGTGCAGGCAACATGATGACAAAAGAAAAAGGGTCCAGGGAAGCAGGCCAAGCTATAACCCTGTACATACTGTACACCTGAAAATGCCCCTCAGAGTCATGAGTTCTGAGGGGTGCAGGATTATGCTACTGCAACAAGGAGAAGACTTCAGAGAGCTAACAGTGGACAGTGGGCAGACAAGGTCCAGAACATAACTTAAAAAACTGCAGAAGGTAGGTTCAATATGAAGCAAACAGAAAGCTGGTTTAAGATTCCTATAGAGGCAGGGTTGGAGGTTGGTACTTCTGAGATCTGATGCAGAAACAAGTTCTTACATCCTGACCAGGCTCTTACACCTTGACCAGCGGCAGTCTGCAAAGTTCCAGGCAGCAAGAAGTCACAGGAATGGGGGATAGGGACATTACAAATGCTCTAGCAAAATAATATGGTCACTGATACAGAAGGATGCAGAGCTGTGAGCTGTAGAAGATAGAAGTTTTAAGGGCCAACTGCAGAACTGCCTTTGCTTTGTCAGCTCTGCTGCATGGCATCTGGAGCAGGAAACTGTAATTCAAGAGAGATGCCAAGTAAAAACAAAACAGCATCATACTGGAGTAAGGTAATACCAACTGGAGCCAGGAGGCAATGGAATCATAGCAGACAGGGAAAATAAGGAACCAAAGCGATCAAACACTAGAGAGCTGAGGGATCTCTGTCTAGCAGCATTTGCCCAAGACTGAATTGAGAAAGAAGGCAGCTGAAAACCTTAATTAAGCAATGCACCAGTACCTGTGTCCGGAACATTAAGCTTCTTTCTGTGCTTAAATTTGCTGACAATTTTGTGGAATAAGTTCTTTTTCTGAGACTGGAATGAACCTACAGACAACATCAATAACACATACTTTTAATTAGAAGCTTGAAAAAGAGCACAACAGTCACAGCATGTACTGTACAACCTCCCCTTCCTATAATACAAGTTGCCATTGGATGGGGAAACACAAAACCTGACCTTCTGCCTGAAGGGACTCTGGAGGCTTTCAGCAAACTGTAGCTCAACCCATCACCTCCCAGTGTTTAAGTGCATACAAAGCATTTTAGGGAATGAAGCCCTTAGGAAAGCTCAGCCATACAATAAAACAGGGGGCTTTCTTGCTTGTTTAAAGATACGCTCTCTTTTGCAAGTATACTGGGCTTGGCTGGCAGGGAGTAAACTTAACAGTGCTGGAAACACACCAGTGGTTTAGTTACTGCTGAGAAGTGTTCACAGAACATCAAGATCTCTCTCACTCTGCCACTCCAGCAAGTAGGCTGAGGGTGTTCAAGACGCTGGGAGGGGACACAGCTGGGACAGCTGACCCACACTGGTCAAGAGGCATTTGACACCATACTCATCACAAAACTGTAGGGAATGTTTTTTTGAAGTTGTCCATTGCTCAGGAACTGGCTGGGCATCAGTTTGTTAGTGGTGAGTGCCGGCTTTTGCATTACTTGTTTCCTCTCTCCAACTTACAAAACTGTTTTCTTGACCCAGGAAGTATTTTCCCTTGTTTTTGCCCTTCCTATTCTCTTCCACATCCCACTGTAGGAGCGAGCAACATGGTGGGAACCTACTTACAACCCAGGGCCAATCCACCACAGGATGCAAGAGCTATCACTGCCTCCCTGGTGACCAGAAATGAGATATACTAAATGCAGAAGTAGAAGTTCCCAGAGGAGGAAGGTGAGCTTATGTCCAGCTCATGGTATCATTCTTACTTTGCCAGCAGAGTCTTTACTAGGAGCAGTCAGAAGGCATCTTGTGTGACATTGGACCACAAAATACACCACTATCAGAGGTCATCAGGAAGTCAGCCTTCATTAGGGGAACAATCACTGATAAACAGCAACACAGGCATAAGAGATGCATAATCTCCACAACGCAAAGCCATTTTTAGGGAGTTTACAGAAACTCAACTCCAAAATCTTATTTCCAATGACACAGTGGATAAGCAAGTCTTCAGGCTAGTTCAGAACAGACCAGCCCAAACAGAAATGAGATGCTGTGCACGTGACAAGATGATTTATAGCCTAACAAGCAGGTGTCCTTCCCATCTCTAGCCCACCTGGAACAGGATTGCACCCACCACAAATACCTTTTCCTGGAAAGTGAAAAGTGGCCTTTTCCACTCCTCCTCATCCTTAAAAGGAACCAGACACACACACTGGCTACTGGGACACAGCTGCAACCATACAGAAATGTGCAAGCAGGGTAAATCTACATTATATATCTGCAATTTGCCATCTCAGACTCCATATGCAAGGAAAGAAAGAGTAAAAAGTGTGTAGCATATGGAGGAAGTATTTAGTCTTATGAAGTGAAAACCATTCACAGACACTAGGCTGTCTGATAAACACCTAAAATTACTGAGAGAAAGCTGAAATCCAGCCAGAGGCAGGCATAGAAACTTTTAACATTTTGCACATGTTGGCTTTGTGGCTGCTACTTCTTTTTTCATACGGAAGAAATCAAAACTTTGGAGAAAGATTAAAACATTTCCAAAAATCTAGAAGTCAAACAATAAATCAAATAAAGTCCAAGCAAGAGATCATCTTAGGCAACATCAGCTTGAATTTTAACAGCTGCACTAGAATCTGTATAGAAAACAGCAGAAAGTACAATAGAAGAGGCCATATTCACTCAAACTTACTGAAGTGTTGTTCTGCAAATTGTACAACAGCTTCCTGAGTATCACAGAGGACTAGTCTAGTGTCAGAGCAACAAAAATGTAAAACAAGGAATGAAAAAACTCGGAAAGCTTGAGCAAAAACCCAAGTGAAAGAACTAAGCTTTTCTTGATACCAAGCTCAAACACTTCATTCTATATCAACAGAAACAAGTCTTCCCACCAGTTCCACAAGACAGAGGTACATAACTACATGATTCTTGTGACATTTTTATTATTACTTTTTAGTTAGCTGTTTAGTGATTTTTACAGATTCTTGGAAAAAGCAACATATTACGTATCACCTGTGTCTCAATTTCTACAGCTCAACCTGCACCATTACAAACCATTTCAATCATCATCACAGACAATCAGCCAGCATCAACAACTCTAAGCAGAATAACTGAGATGAAAAACTCAGAAAAAGACGACAAGCATTGCACAAAGGGGGAAACCTGTGTCTTTCATCTCTTTCTTCCCCACTGAAGGCACCTCTGTTATCAGCCTGTATCTACAAAATGCCACTTTCTCATGTGGAAAATCCAAGGACTTTAGTAGGATTGAAAGAAAAGCTGCCTTTCAATAAGGCAATTCTCTTATTTCCTTCCTTTGTAGCTGTTACTCCTGTGAGACAGTGACCAGTGACACTCTGAATACCCTTTGGCCATAAATGCATTGAAAGAGAAGATGGGCTAATAACTAACTAACTCAACAGGTCATACTTGGACGTGACAATGTAACTCCTGACTCCATGAGAAACTCCATCCACACTCTCCGCCTTAACAGTGTAGGCACAGTCACCATGCAGGAGCTGACAGGATGCCTGGCTGGGCTGCACCTGTTTCATGGGGACAACAGGCAAGTATTCCAAGACTTTGAACAAATACCACTTGTGCACATTCAATCCAGAAAAAATCCATGACTGAAAAAACTAACCTAAAACTCTCGCTGTTAGGCAATGGACCCTAGATGTGATTTCCTATAGAAAGCTGAAAAAAACCCTTTTAATGTTAGTTTACTTGACATTGTTATACAGCCATCTACTCATCTTGCTCTGTTGGAAATATTCTACGCAGCTATTCCTCTCCCTAGCACTTCAGCAACTGCCACAGGATTTAATCCCTGGCCTGCCCATTGTGCTCACTGAGGATAGTAGGGATTCCTCCTGGGAATACTTGCTAAGACCAGTGGCAGCTGCTCAAGGAAGCAGCAGGCAAGAAAATGAACCAAAACTGCATTTCCTCCAAATTTCTGGGTATAGGCCTCCTTTGCTCTCAAAAAGTTCCCTGTTCTAAAGGATCTGATCAATAGAGGATGTTTCAACAAGACCCTAACAAAATCAGGACAAACAGTCTGTGCATTTCTGCATCTCCTGGAGGAAGGCACTGTATTTTTAGGTCATGATCCTTGGAATGTTACAGCACGAAATCTCCAAGCATCTGAATGCTCTGAACCAAGCTAAAAAAACCCCAGAGCTAAGACCAAGAGGAATGCCACAAAGCAGCATCCATTTTAAGCTGATGCTTTATTTCTAGTCCTAGAGGCTACAGACAAAAAAAAAAAAAAGTAGACAATCTTTTCCCCAAATAAAAGCACATTGTGCATTCCCCTCTTTGCCTTCTCAAAATGAAAGCTTTAGTGCAGTGCTTGGTGTATAAGTGAGCATTTCTTCACAGCAGAAAGCAGAAATAATGACTCTGCCTGTTGCTCACTTTTGCATACAAGCAGATTAGTGACTCACTGCAGACAGCTGACTTCTGCGTGGTGGGATGTTTTGGCACATATGCCATTGGAAAGAAGGAAAAAAAAAAGGAAACAGTCACAGCTCCAGTAAATGTCGGAGCAGGCCATCTGCAGAAATACAGTATAGCTGTATTCTTCAGCCATTTTGTGACATTATTATTGTATATGCACATTCCCAGTTCAAAACGGTTGATGTGGATTTTGACAAAACTTTATGGCTTATTCAGTCCTGCTCCCATTGAAGGAAGACCATGAATCATTTCAGTGGGAGCAGAATTTAGACAATTTGGAAATTGGGGGAAAAAAGCCTCTCATTTAAGAAAATGTTCAAATTTTCCTTCATACATGTGGAACAGGTTTCATGTTAAAGGGTTCTTCAGGTGTTTTTATGTGAAAGAACTGGCTGAAGTGTGGACTGGATGTGACAAGAACAACAGAAGTGTCAGTGGGCAGTGCCCTACTGATTTTCCACTTCAGAGTAGGAAAACAGCCTGACAAAGCTGGCTGTGTGGTCAGGTAGCAGATCAAGCCCACTGTAGGTATAGGCTAATGACACTTGACAGAAAATCAATCCAGCACTGTTTACTCCAAAATAAAACTTATTAAAGCATACAGTTACAGTTGGGGGTGGGATGCAGAGAAACACCCCAAACCCAACAAACAAAAAGATTCCTCTGGTTTTTTTTTCACCCAGCATCCTGGGGAAGGTTTAGAGTGCAGCACTCCAACATATTTTCTTAATTTCAAATGTTTAGTAGACACTGTAGGCTTCAAAAATTAAGTAGTTATCTGTGCTGAGTGAAAATGAAGAGTTTAGGATCCTGCACACACTCATTCAAAAAAAAAGCAGCACACTAGTTCAAGAAGTGTTTACTTAAGCATATCCCTACTGATTTTTATCTATTTGGAAACATCCAGAGGCCCCAAACACTTGTAGACACTATTTGTGCTGGGCAACTCTTCTAATCACCTGACAGAGGACACATCCAAGCAAAACCCACAGAGCAGAAACAACTCCACACAACACAGAGTAATGCAGAGCAGTGTAAAGTTAAGGTCTCCCACATCCCAACAGTCACATCCATTATATTGACCCTTCATGGTTCACGCTCATTGCATAAAAATAAGATGCTACTTTTGTTTAATTCTAATGGTGTAAAAAAGCAGGACAATTCAAAAAACCCATAACCACACCATATCAAGCTCTATTATTTTGCATGATATGCCAGTTCCATTTACTGCAGTACTTGCAGTAGCCTAGCACACAGACCTGCTTGTGCTACGCTTTTGGAGGTCAAGGTTCTCTAAGAATAAGAACTTTATATTCATCACACTTCACCAGACAACAGCACAATGAGGCTCAACAGTCTGTCAGTACATCACAAATTAAATTGAGGATTCAGCTTAATAAATGTTTGACTCAACTGGAACAAACCTTACTAAGCTAGTAAGCTCACTTGTATGCACTTCGGGTCAGGTCATTTCAAATCCACAGCTCATAGCCTAGTTTTACACATCCTAAGAAAATAAAACACATTTAAAATTGACCTACTGCCATGAAATATTTATTTTTTAGCAGTCCTTCTTTTCCAGAAGAAAAATGGTTTGTTGGAAAGTTTTTCAGCTACCTCTTGAGAACTGACTGAACCTTGCTCCTCAGAGAGTTGGAATGACTGCCACAAAACTGTCAGCTTGCCCAGCTAAAGCCTGTGAGTTCAACATTCTCTGGAATTAGGAGCAGGTATCACTAGCTCTGCCTGGATTAGTCTGGGGCTGTGGTTAGATGCTCACTACAGAAAGCAGTGTTACTATCCAATATTCCTGCCCTGGGGCTGCTTGTTGCAACTCCACAGCTCAGTTGGTGGAAAAGTTCATGTGACTGTTTACCATCTGCTCAGTGCAAAGTCAGCTGGCTTAGTTTAAAGAGCCCTTACTGTCAGCCAGAGGCAAATGCTCCACGACTGTCTCTGCAGGGCTGTGCCAAAGCTACTCATATCAGGCTTGTAACCAGCCTGCAGTTATGTTTTTGACCTTCCCTTGAGACCAGGCCAAATATATTCCAAAGCTCATTAAATGATGCTAACAAAGATAAAAACTAAACTCTCCTACACGAGCCTACCTAAAAGTAGAATGAAGTTCTGGTTTACCTGACTTAAGGCAGAATTCTAGCCCACCATTCCCAAACACCACAGGGCCTGCAGAATTTTTAAACATACAGACACTTGAACAGGTAAATACTGCAGTGAGAAACCCAATGAGCTGCCACTACAACTTCAACTGCTAGATCACTGTAGTTGAGGAGATTTTCCTCCCAACAGATGCTGCTTAATTACCAGTGTGTTATCATACTGTAAAGCAATTCATTCATGCTCATTTAAGAAGTTCTGTCAAATACATACCATAAAACAAAATAAAAGGCAGCTGAATGCAGAACTAGCTTGGTATTAGCACAAGTCTAATTTTGCAAAGTGGCTGTTCCACATCCCATTACAAAAATCAATGACAAAATTGGCATGCACTAGAAAAGAACAGCTGCTCACTGTAATATGATTATTTGTGAAGCATTCAAAAGGCATAGATCTAATCCAGGGTCACCTGGCTAAAAAAGCCAGTATTAGATCTTGAAACCTGTCAGTCAGTGGAACTACCATTATTGTAGAAAAGGACACCAACTTCACATTGCAAACTGTGCCTGATGAGGATCCTTTTGAGCATCCTTTTGTCTTGTGGAATTACTGGTATAGAATTCCTTCATTTTGTGATGCTTCTAACTGTATATATGCATCAGTATTCCTCCCACAGTATAAAAGCAGTTTTACCCCACCACATTCTCTACCACCTGTGTCACAGGTTGGCTGTACAAAAAGCCAGACAAGGGTGTCATAAGTTTCTCAGCAATGGAGCTGGGTATGGAATTGGTTTTCATGTCCTCTAACTTTTTTTTAATCACATCAGGACATTTTTGCTCAAAACTTATTACCAAATTATAATCTTGATAGAAGAAAAATTCCAGACGTTTCATTCAGACATCTCTGGTATATTATGTTTTAATTTACAGATCCTAAAACTACAGTGAAATTAGAACTGGCATAAAACTAAGCTTAGAAAAATGTTAAAATGTAACCTTTTATCATATACCCTTTTTTCCCCAGTTTCTCCTGGGAAAACTTGTCAAATTCACTTACCTCACAAATACTCATGTTTTTGAAAAATTTTCTCATGATGAGAAATACATTTCATGTATAAACTCTACCCAGTTGTACTTATAATGAAAATCAGGACTCAAGAGTGAAAACAATCAGCCTGAAAACTAAACCAAATGAGAACCAATTAACAACTTCAGTGCTAGGATATTTCTCCTTTGACTACAGACTTTACATAGGTAACAGTAAGGTAAGGGTGTAAAAATTCCTGAGCTTGTCACAGCACTGCTCTTGTTTAAAAACATCTCACACTTGGAAATTTACCTTTGTTGGATTTTGGTAGTTCACATGAGCCGCCTCCAATCTTTCGCTTTTTCCTCGAAACAGCTGAATTTTTCCTGTCAAAGGTAATAGGACTGTATTGAGGGAGGCTGTTGAATTTCTTTGCAAATTCTTCTTCCAATTTTGCTATGCTAAATGGGAAACAAAACCATTCAAATTAAATGTAACTCTTTCTAGAGGAAAACATATATTGTTTAAGAGCATGTGTGTGTGTACACACACCCTTCTACACAGAGAGAGGGGAAAAACAGGTAAGTGCACACACTGTAAACACCAAACCAGTATATATTAATCCAAATTTGGAATGTACATTTCTGCTTCTGCATTTGTAACAGTGCAAATTGATTACTTTAGTAGCATATGTTAAAATTAGAAAAAAAAAAATCAATGTCATACTGGTGACATTTAGCTCTGTTTGCTGCACAGATTTGTACAAGAGATTTGTCTGTTCTGTGAGGGGAATGAACAAAGACAGTAAAACTAATAAATAAACCAATAAAACTACTTCACATAAAAGTTCTTACACCAGAATGGAAACAGCATTTCAAACCAGAAGAAGAATGTCAAACTAATCAATCTTCTGTGAATATTCTGAAACATGAAGCTTTGGGGTGGGAATTAGTATTGTATTTGTTCTGGGTGATTAGATTTTCTCCCCCCATATTTTATTTGCTGTGAGATGAGAAATGCAACTAGCTCATGCCTCCATGAAACCCAACACGTCTCATACTGCAGCCCAACCTGAATGACTGTCACCAGATTAACTACAACTCAAAAAATCCACAGGTAAGGCATGAATGCTCCTAACAGCCAGAAGAAAACAAAGCACTCAAAAGAGGATGGCACAGCATTTCCAGCTATATGCACTGGCTTGCATAAGCACTCTATTCCTGCAAATTTTTGCAGCCAGGCAGAAGTAGAAACTGTGTTTTAGTAAAAGCCAGTGTACACAGGCAGGTTATAAATAGCACTGTCAATAACAGGGGAACAACGACATTTTCCACTTGTTTTTAATTCTCCTTGCTATGAAAAACCTCAACTTGACAGAAGTTGGCATGACTGTTGGAAGGAAGGCCCTTATACACTTGGAAATATCACAAGAAACATGGTACTTCTCTCTGCTTTCTGAAGCAGCACTTCAAACAAATTGCATTGGGAAAGCTTTGGTACACAGAATGATACCTCATTTTTTCTCACTAATTATGACATCTCCCAGTAAGCAGTTTTCCATCTTAAAATACAGCCTTGGCTGTTTGCAGACCATGTGTGCAGTGGGGTTTGTTTGTGTATGTATGTTTTATTTTGTTTTTAAATCACAAAGGTATCTGACATCAGTAGTGCTTGGCACTGCTACCTTTTTGTCCTCTGTACGGATGCTCCCTGACAACCACAAACCCGTGGGATTTTCTGCTCTGACAGCTGTCATGCAGTGTCATCCTCCAACTCAGCTCCTCTCCCACTGTCTATTCCCACCTGCAGCTCCTGCCCCACGGGCATGTGAGGGGCTGCAGCTCTAATTGGGAAGGCCAAACCTCATTTGACAGTGCATGAGCTGCCATCCTGGCTAGCAAATTATAACTTGTGTGATGTGCAGGCAATGGGGAGTGCTGCTCTCTCTATGTCAGAGATTAATTATTTAAAGAAATAAAAATCACCCACACTGCCATGAATTTTAAGAGCCTCTCAGAAGCCTGGTTAGACATGTGCAGCTGAGCTGAGGTGTTCATGCTGCACACCCCAGTCCTGCCAGGAGATATGTGCAGGTAGAGCCCTGCTAGGCAAAGGAATGGGCTGTACATGGTGAAAGCACATCTGACCCAAACCATCAGGAAAATGAGAGAAGCTACTGATGGGAAAGGTGAGAGGACATGGAAAATGACGTAATTCTGAAGGGTGAGGACCCTTTCATCAACACATGTACAAGATGAGGCTGAAATGTGATGCTGAAGGGAGGAGAAGGAGTTAAGTGGAGCAGGTAGAGGTAAAACCAGCTCTTCAAGTAGCCAGAACAGGTAATGCAATGAAAAGGGATATGGGATACCTTCTCTTGCACTTATGCTTCACAAATTCTTAATTCTGCCTTTACAGAATTCTAAATACTATTCATTGACGATGCAACTGAATAAAGATGAGAGATTGGAAAATATGTATTTCCTTATCCAGCCAGCTAATGAGGGTAGAACAGCATTGAATGAATGATTTAGATAATTTTCCTAGCTACTTTGAATAAATAATTTACAACTACTTTTTTTTATGCTACAAGATGTGATCAGTTTTCCCACCATTATGCATGAAAAGTTTTCAATCTTTCAACTTAAAAATATTTCCAAAACTTATACAAAGCTCTAAAAATACAAAGTGTTCCATTTGTTATTGACTAATTTTACTTGACTATTGGGGATTCCCACTGATTTAACATCTTTGCTAAAAGTGAGCTGCAACTAGATGTCACATAGACTAGCTGGTAAAAAGGGTACTACAAACTTGCAAAACCAAACGTATTATAATTTTAAGCATAAAATATGGAAAAACTCCCCCTTTTAAATTCATTTTCCCATCTGCAAGAATTTGCAAGTATGAATGGCTACCCAGATTTAACTACTGCACCTGCTGCTAATTAAATCTGTAGTACTCTGAAAGAAATCATTACTTGTATACTAGAAAAGTAATTATTTGCACCCTTGGTAAATTTTAATGCATCTATACTCATTAATTGTTTTAAAGATATATTTAATTTCACCATGGTGGACATAAACAGTTTAAATATCTTTTCTCTGCAACAGAAAAAAGACATGTTTATCATAATCATTTGCCAATATAAGAACATTGTTTACTATTCCTCTGTAAACAATCTCTCCAAGTGGGCAAAGAGATCTATTCTTTCTAGTCTAATATAGTTTATGATTGAACACATACACAGAACTATAAATAGTGCTTGCAAAGTACTCCGAAAATTTAAGTAACCCTCTTCACCAGTTTTTGAGCAGGTAAATAGTGTGTGATTTGTTTAGAACTGAGCAAATAACATCATTCAAGTTCACTTCTAGTGGTGCACACCAGGAAAGATCTCAAAGAAATTACTTTGCTATATAAACGCTATTAGAGCATGACTCAGTCCAACAGGGTTTTTCATTTTAGAAATTGTGATTATTTGTGTGTTAGACGCAGTTCACTTAGCTGCAGTAAGGAGGACTCACTCTTAAATTATTAGGCTGACCTAACTAAAACATCAAACAGTGTTAAGCCACAACTTACCCAAAAACAAACTCTTCCTTTGGCTTAGTCTTTTTCAGTTTTTTGTTCCCACTTGTCCCACTTGGGGAAAAGGCCCAGATTTCTTCATTCCAGCATCCTTCATGATCTGAGGAGTTACCTTTTCCTGAGCTTCTTTTTCCTGTGATGAAGGCAGAAAATTGTTTCTTATCTTTAGAAAAATGTTCCAAAATAAAGTAGATTCAGAAGAAACTTGTGTACCAAGTCAGTACTGCAAGCCTGACCTTCTTGAAGGCAGTTACAAAACATTTTTCATTTTAAACTGGGTAATGATGATATTGACAACTATTCTACATCCCTTGTCCAGTCTTCTCCTGGACTACCTCAAAAGTCAGGATCGCTTAAAGTATAAAGAAGAAAGAAATTAAGAGATATATAGTAATAAGCTTCCCTGAATTACAAACATCTTTTTTCTTTTCTGGCTGTTCTAATTACACATATAAATCTAACAGTCGGAAAAACACATTTCCAGACATCTCACTGAAAGCTTCCAGAAATTATCTAAAATTTGTCCTTCCACAAGATAAAGGGTTCTCACTCACTGCCTAAAGCAAAACTAACAACCAAAGCAAAACCAGAACACATTTGCTTTCTTGCAGGATTGAGAATTATGCTCACAACCATAAGAGTTGTTTATATAGAAACAAGGTAATTGTTCGGGGTTACATACATCACAAGTCCTGCACACATCTATCAGCAGGCTGACAAATTAAAGAACAAAGCCTTCAGTGAAGCAGCTAAAAATCAGATAACGAAAGACAAAAACAGAGCAGTTAGGAGTTTGTGAGGTAAGCAGGAACACAGACTGCAAGACTTCAAAAGACCTGCCCTGGAACATGGAGTCCAGCCACTCCACCTGTGCCTAGCATCTCAGGTGGCGAGACACAACATTCCCTCTGCACACTGCTCAGGCTCCAGCTTAAACATGGGCTTTTGCTTTTCCTCCCACTCCAGGCAGGTTTTGCAGTTCATGCTGTAAACAAAACACTCAAAGCCACCCACCTCTGTCCACATTAGCGCGCAGAGATGTGAGCATGCCCTCTGACACCAGAGTTTTATAAAGAGCACCTTTGCAAGATCTCTCCGATTTCCTGGAGCCACAGGTTTCTATCTTTTTAACACAGTCACTGTCCTCAGTTTTGACCTGTTCTGGTAAGCTCTGGGGTACCACCTCCTCTGTTGGGGTCAGTGGTTCCACTTTAATGTTATCAGAAGCCTCACACGGTACTTCCTTGCTGGCTTCAATACTAAGGAAATCGGGAGGCTTTGATTCTTTGGTGGTCTCCATCGGTTTCTCCTTTGATGTTTTCTTCTCTTTCGATTTCACTTTTTTCTTTGGTGATTTTGTATCCAACATGCTTCCCTTCACATTTGAGACAGGGCGGGTTTTTTTGCGGGGAGTATCCGCGAGTCTCTCAGCACCCCAGTCCCCCTTGGCCACAGCTTCAATTGTGTACATTACACTCTCAATGTCCGACTCGGAGGACTGCCTCTTTTTACAAGATTTCTTGGGGGTGGATTTTTCATTTGTGTGCCGGTCCAGCTTATTTTTTTTCTTTTTCTTCTTTATCTTTTCCGGCTTTAGCCCAAGGATAGTCATGTCACTCATGAAAAGCTCTGGAGAACGGCACATGTGATCCTTTGTGCTATCCTTTCTCTCAAAAGGACTGTTTTCCATTGCAAGACTTGTAAAATCTCTGCATTTTGCAGTTTCTGATTCCTCAGCTTTTGTTTCATCTGGGTTTTGCATTTTCTCTATCCCCAATTGTTCTACTTTTCCTTTACTGGAGTCTTTTACTGTTGTTTTCTCCAGTTCTACTTCCATGTCCTCTGAAACTTCCCCTTCCTCATCTTCCAGTGCTTCCACTTTTGTTTTCCCAGGTTCTTTCACTTTTACTCCTTCTGAAGCAAGGCACATCTAAAATAAGTTTAAAAACAGTCCCATGAAACAAACATCAACTGTTAACATTACTGACTTATACTAAAAGGAGCATTAAACAGGGAATCTCTCTTGCATTTTAGTTTAGGAAAGCAAACTGTATTCTTTATTAAATTTAGTATTTTTTTAAAATTTAATTCATATTTTCAGTACTACAGGACAGTACTGTAAACCAGGCTGAAGCCCTGCTGAAATCAATGCAATGGGATGAGAGCTAAGTGCAAGAATAAGGCTGGTGGGTTTTATTGCTCTAATAGAAAGAGACTCCAACTAATCTCAGTGGTGCTTCCTTTAAGGCTTTTTATATAATCTGGAAACCCACTGGTAGATTGATTTTCAGAATATCTGAAATGCAACAGAGTTATCTCTGACTATTGCCACAGACAAGCTACTTGAAATCTCACATCCATTCCCCCTTCAACTTTCAAATGTCCCTAATACAATTCCTTTTTCCATTTTCCAAATGGCCTTGAAGGAGGAAGGAAAACCATGTTTACCGAATCTCACTAACTGGGATTATTTTCTTTTACTTGAATGTAAGAAATAATTTGGAAGGTAGCACAAAAGCCTTCCAAATCTTTCTTCTCACGTCACAGACTTATTTTGCAAAGAACTGCAAAGCAGCAGTGGTTGCCATGGTTATCTCCTGGAGATAACACTAATGGAAACCAAAATCCTTATACTATCTAAGGAACATGGATATTCAAAAAAAGACCTGTCAGAAGGTCCTCAAACTGCCGTGTTCCTGCAGCACTGACTTGGCAGATCCTCTCTGCTTTGGATCACCTGTAAGTTATGTGGACACTTCTACAGAAGGTGTCACCAACCAACTGCCCTTGAGAAAACCTGCTTTGTTCTTACTGTCCCCTCTCAAGGCCCCCAAGCTGAATTCCCAGTGCAGTTTTGCTTTTAGAACAAATGTCAATCAGTCACCTGGAGCCAAACCAGATGGAAGAGGCTTGCTTTGAACGAGACATCAGAAGTTTCCCACAGCTCAGCCCACAGGCCATGTGGTCAGTTTGGATGTACCTCCCCCAGACCACTGGGTTCTCTTTAGGTCCATTTTAGATTTCTCAAATTGGCAAGGCTTTTTTTCCTTGCAAACTAAAAAAAGTCTCTCATACCAACTTACAACACCAATGACTGGGATGTTTTTGTAGCAGTTTTCCAAAATTCTTGCTGCACAGGGTACTGATCTGATTCAGGACAAGTCAGGCTGAGCACTGTAAAGCACCAGAGCTTGGGCAACACACAGTATCTATTGGGAAGGTTAGACTAGGCAAACAAGAACTGCACAACTATGCTGACATGGGCTCTTGGTACAAAGGTACTTCTGTGACTTTTTTACTACACTGCAATGTTAAGCACAGCCTGTGATTTTCAAAAGCTAAAGATCAATCTTTAGTATGAAGCTCACTGGACTAAAAAATATTTTGTCAATTCAACATACGTCCCCTAGCCAATCGATTTCTCCTCTTTACACATTTGCTGATTCTGCAGTAGCCAGTAGTACAGAGCTATACATGTGGCTACAAAAAAAGTGACTACTGTCTTGGTAGCACTAAATAAATTTGTAATGCAACAATCTTCAAGATTGAGTAAGCTTAAAAAAAGTATTTAGAAACAAAATAAAGGCAAAATATCAATAAAGTGCCATTGGTTTTAACTGCTCCCAGAAGGAATATCTGCCAAGAGTATCATAGCAGAACTTCTATAGGAAGTTACTGACCTGTTAGCTCACCTGAAAAATAAAATGGACATGAAAAGCAAAAATAAATGAAAGCAGCTCATGACCATTAACATGAATTTGTAATGGCAATGTCTGAATTTGATTAACACAGTCATCCAGTCCTCTCTCTCAACTACTTGTGTCCCTCAGCCAAACCCTGACACCTCAAAGCCTAAACCAAGAAATTGAATCAAGTTCAATTGCAAAGTCCCTTTGCCACCAGGAACTGGTGGTACTTCTCAGCTGCACCACGCTCTTAGAAACCTCTAAATTGATGGCTAATCTGGGGAAATCTAGACTTGTGGCATCTGAGCCATGGTAATTTATTGTTTCCATAAGCAGCGGTGCAATTATAACTGTATCACTGTTCTGCTTTGCAGATTTCACAATAAATCGTTTAAATTCTCCACCCCACTGCACCTGGGGCAATTAGTCACCAATGTTTTAGTATTACCTCTGCCAGCTGAAATAGTGCTGATGTTCCACACTGTTTCGTTAAATCAGAAGACCCTGAACGGGATGTACTTGAAGAAATCTATGGAGAGAAAATCCAACACAAATAAAACATTCTTTTATCACTATACATTCTTTTATGTTTATGACACAGCTTTTGAAGGGCTTGTTTCCCCCACCCTTCCCAAAATTCATTCATAAGATTACATACTGAAAAAGAAGAGCAGACGTGTGCATGCTGGTATGAATAAAAGCCCACTCCAACAGTGCTCTGGTAGATAATGCTACTGTACGCTAAACGGTACTTGCAGATTTGGGGTTTTTCTTGTCAGGACTCCCTCTGAGGAACAGGATGAACTGAAACACATGCTCTCTCACACAGGATCAGACTCCAGCAGTTAAGCAACAATCTACACCAGCATGCAACCCAGCTGGTGGTGTTTTTAAAGGCTTAGCAGGACACTGGATTCCAAAATTTTTAATTATTTCATTTCATTATCATAGGTTAAGGAGTCTATTCATTTCAGGCTATGATACTGCCTTTTGGTGTCCTATAGGACTCATATAAAAGAGATGCTCGGAACCCAAAGTTGAGTAGGAGCCCTCAGGCCTTTGGTAATCTTTAGTACTCCTCAGAGTAAAAGGAGGCTGTCATGCAAGCATGCAGCTGATTATCCTCCAGAATTTTTTTCCTGTATCAGGCCATGACTCTCTTCAGTACTTCATGGTATTTTAGAGCTTTAGAGCATCAGTTTTGAGCTAGGTGCAAAGAAATGATCTTTTTCTAAACCAATTTAAAGTATCAGTATCAGGATTGGCCACCAGTATGAAGAAAATGTTTAATTTTTAAGGACATATCCCATCATCTCTGACCAGGCTTGTGGGTTTCTTATACCTCCTTCTGTAGGCTGCATAAGAAAGTGAAGTTACAAGGGACTGGGGAACTAAAGTATTACACCCTTTAGGCGCTCCCTATCTCCACAGACTCCATTTTCATTACTCTCAACCAACATATCCTACAAAGCCAATTGCAGAATTTGGCCTGTCAGTGCCATAAGGGAAATAAAAAAAAAACAAAAAACACTGTTTCTCCTGGAAGGGGCAGCTCTTCACAGCACCCCCCAAGCTCTGACCATTAGAGCTCAAGCCTCCACATGCTGCTCACAGCCAAGTGGTGTTACTGCTGTGAAGAGGCCTCCTTGCCTTGGTGAGGTGATGCCCCACTCCCACACTGCCTCCCTTCACTCTCGTGCCTCTGCACTGAAGGCTAAAGACAGAGCAAGGGACTCAGCAGAGCTGAACAGCAACAGCCTCCCAGGCTTCAGAATCCAGAGTGGCTGCTCCACCCATCCGTAGAAACTCAGAAATCCTCAGAATTTTTAGAAAATAATTTAACCTCCTTCTGAATTTTATTTTAATCACCATCACTGAAATATTGTGACATATCAAAAAAGGAAGGGACAGGAAAGAAGGGGGAAAAAAGAAGCTAAAATTGTTTAATCTACATAGCAAAGAGATGAAGGAGGAGCAGAGCAGTGTGGTATGCTGAAGAAGACAGGCTCCCACGAACCAGACACTTGCCATGCCAACAGCATGCAGACAGTAGTCCAGTCCCCTCCAGAGCACAGCATCTGCAGTTTGGAGTTACAGCAGCATAGCACAGCTGTCTGCCAAAGCCACTTGCAAACCTAAGACACCCTTGAGGTGATTATTAACATGGTTTATTTGGGATGCTCCAAACCAGGTCCTGAACTGAAAACTTAAGCTGAATCCCTCACAAATCATTTATCCAGCTACGATCCAACATTAGAAATCTCCAAAACTGGGGAAAAAAGAAGAAAAAAAATCAGTAGCACTGATGTCCTACAAGACCTAGAGATATGGAGGACGTGCCTAGCACATCTGCTGTGTTTTTCCCTGTTTGAATCAGAGCCTTTAACGTCCATTTTGTGTATTAAATTAGGCTTGCAGGAATCCATCTGAGCAATCACTGAGAGATCACGGAAACCTGTCCAACATACAGCGTCATGCTGCCAGACTTAGCTTCACTTTTTCTGCCACCTGCAGTACAAACTGTGCACTCCTGTGGACAAGCATCTGTCCCTCTACTAAATTAGGGCTTCACAAGCTTCACAGTCACATCACAACTTCTAATGCTGACTTCTAAAATTCAGGCTGTACTTGGCAATAAGCCTTGCTCCAGAACAGCACTACCCAGCCCGCTGCTGTCCTGTTAGAGGCCATATTAAAAACTCCTGGTGTCCCTGAGTAAATACTACCAGCCCTTCTGCTGCCCCAGAGCTGCAACAGCCAAATACCCTTATGGATCACTGATCACAGTTAGGTGTAATCACCCTTGCACAGGCACTGCTGGCAATAAAGCACACAGCCACAAACTCTGCCACTGCCAGAGACTGCCTGTACAGTAAGGCAGATTTTCTTCCACTCATGTAAGTTCCTATAAAGTCACAGTCTTGCAAGACTATCAATGGAACAAGACATTAAATACTTGCATTTCAATGCTTATAGCCTCTGCCTTTTTCCTGAGAGAGACTGACCTCACCAGCAAGAATATCGGGCTGGCTCCAACTAGATAGGATCCAGAGAACCATTTTCCTTACTGAAATAGGATGTGAATTTGAAATAAAAAACTAAAGCATCACAACAACAACAAAAAAAAAACCAAAAAAAAACCCAAAAAACCAACAAAAAAAAAGTGTACAAGTAATGTGCTAGCATACTCCCTTATTTGTCTGGAATACAGCATGTATCTCCATCTTTCAGTCATCACAAAGAATAGCATCTGCACATCAAAGCTCAGAGATTTTTGAGTAAATCATCCATATCAAAGAGGAAGACCTCTGCAAGGTTATATTTAAGACTCACAGAATTTAAGGAAACTTGATCCAGCATTCTTGATTACTGCTGACAGCTGCCAATTTCAGAACTTAATACACTGCATCAGACTCAAAGTCTGATGACCTCAAAGTCTACTATCCTTTTCCTGTTCTCAGTCCCCGATTAAGAAATGCGCATTTCAATCATTATAACTTAAGTTTTATTGTTTTAATCCTTGTATCCAGCTCCTCATTAAGAATAATACTGTTATCTCCATCTTTGCTGTTCTCCTGAGCATTGTTTTTATCACAGTTATAAAGCTAATTTTCCTTTCTGTGCTGTCTCTAAGAAAATACGCACATTCACAAGTGTCTAAAAGATCAGATCCCTGGGACCACTGCCTATTTCTCTTGATGTCATTATTTACTAATCTATGTTTCTGGAAATACCAAATTTCATACTAGAGCAAATGTTAAACAATTCATATTTTTTTTGTAAAGAAGTTATACACATCCTCCCCTTCTGACACTACTGGGTATAACTTTACCTCTGCCAACTGGAAGAGTGCCGACTTCCCACAGTGCTTTACTGGCTCGGGACTTGGCAACTGGGAAGTATTTGATGAGATCTAGGTTACAAATGAACAGAGGAGAAAATATTTCAGTGGCACGCAGGAAAGACAGAAAGGAAGGGAGAAAAAGAATGGAAAATAAGAGATTAGTTAAATCAGTTATTTTTAGTTCTTTCTGGCAAAAGGCCCGACTTCAGATAGGCAACCCCACCCAAGAAACACTTTAACAGACAGGTAGAAAGTAGGAGAATACAAGCAAATGCAGCATTCCTTCCTTAGATTACACTCATGGATACTCTATGTTTGTACTGTCCACAGCTAATATTCTGTCATGCTGTGTGTTTTACATCTGTTTTATGTGACCAAGTGAACAAATACTACCTGTTGCTTAAAAATATGCACTATTAGTTGTTAAGGTTAAATAAAATTCTCCCAGAAGGTCAGGGCAGTATTTCCCATTACTTAGACATAGATGAGGACCATCTGCCCTCACAGGCCATTCTTGTTTCACTTTCTTTAGTTATGAAAAACAAAGTAAGACCTATGTCTGGAGACCAAATCTAGCCTTCCAAAGAGCTGTTGGTGTGTCAGCACTTGTGATGAGTAAATAAAAACCATTACCACTTTAGGGAATTGCTTTTACCTCCAAATTTTTTCAGACCTGCTTTCCAGTGCAGCATTATGAATTCAGAAATACAAGAATTACTCTTTCTGATATGTGAGCTTTTTTGGCACAGCATTGCATGGTACTATTTAACCTGGAAGCCTTCAAAGCCTTGGGACAAAACCACCAGTGTTTCTGTGGTATCACCCTCACCACAGAAGTCACGCTTAGGACCATGATTAGGCAGGTAGTGACAGGACAAGGGTGATGGTTTTAAGCTGCAAGAGGGCAGGTTTGCAGCAGATGTTATGGAAAATTCTGAACTCAGAGCGTGGTGAGGCACTGGAACAGGTGGCCCAGAGAGGCTGGCGTTCAGGGCCAGGCTGGATGGGGCTTTGAGAAACCTCACTGAGTGAAAGGTGTCCCTGCATGTGGCAGGGGGGTTGGAACGAGATGACCTTTAAGGCCCCTTCCAAGTCAAACCATTCTATGGCTCTATGATCTTCCAGATGCAAAAATATCGTGTTTGCCTTTCTCCTGATAATTAATTCTTTCTTTTGAACTAGGTTATTTGAAGAATTTATCTTTCAATTACCTGTCAAAGAATTTATTATTGCACTCCCCACAGCATCCTCCTCCAACAATCTAGGACATCCATTTCACTTAAACCTATTTTAAATATAGTGAACAATACTCAGTTGTGCCCTAACAGTAATTCTTAATATTAAACTGAAATATTTCAACATCCTAGTTTTGCTTTGAGACAGTTCAGTGAACCTGCTCAGGACCCCACTTGACTAAGTGATCTTGTACACTGCACTTTGCAGGAACATGGTCTCAACTTTTTATCTTTCTATTATAACAAATACTCATTTCAATGATTTTTATTTAGGACAATATGAATGGCAGAAAAAGGACAGAACAACACCCACACACACTGAATTATAACTTGAGAACATACAGGCATATCTTGCCCCCTGATGCAGAAAGTGAGGAAAGAGTACATTCTGACAAGACAACAGGTATTCCTAACAGCATGTGGGATCTTTATAGTACTAAAAGAAAGAGAGGAAGCAAACACTTCATATCAGAAAAAAAAATCTTTCAAGAGTTAAGAAAACAAACAGCAAGCAACACAAGTGTGTAACTCATTCTGATGAAATTACTGGCCAAACATCAGAAGGGAAAGAATGGCTGATCAGTCAGCTCTCAGTGATATTATCTTCCAGCCTTAATTAAAATAATCAGAACTTCCAGTACTACAACCACAAACAGACCTTTACTTATGCAGAGCATTAACTGGAAGATCATTAGGATCAAGTTACTATCTTTTATTACAATACAGGTGGGATTTTAGCTACTACATTACATTTTATTTGCTAAAGAAGCATGGTACTCCATTTTCATCTTCCTCCTAGAACAGGCATTAAATTTCAACGCAACCATTTAATAATTTCAGTATGTGGGCAAACAGCAAATACCTTTGTCTTTACCTGGGAAGACTACAGCTTTACATATGAGAAAGCTGGAAAACACTCACTAGACTTTGCACTCCCAGTTTCAAGGCATTTTGACCAAAAGTTTTGGATTCAAACTTCCTGTTCTGCACAGAAATAAATCGAGAGCAAACCATCTCAAAATGAGTACATGAGAATGCAGCAGGGACAAAATCATCCTCAGGCATGCTTTTCTTCTTAGATGATAGTAATATGCTGGACTAGCAAAAAAAAAATTCCACCTTGTTGCATGCTGCATGTGACTTTTTCTTTTTTTTTATTTAAATCACCTAGAGAAAAAATATTTAGAAAAGCTGCTGAAAGCAAGGAGTTTGTTGGTTGTGGATTTGTTTTATTTTTAAGATGGCTGAACTAGCAATTCTTTTGCTTCCATACCCCAGAAGCCTTTCTTTAAAAAGGAGTAAGAGTTTAGGAAAGTAAATCCAAGAGGTACTCATCTTTCCTCTCAAGGAAGCAATCACCACCATCTGCTCACATGTGCCAAACACAGATGCAGTAAGACCAAGAGAGCAAGGGGTCCCATCTGTTCTGCCTCCCTCCCATGGCAAGGAAGGGGACAGTGACCAGCCCCCATGAGCAGACAGGCTGCAAACAGCCACTGCCCTCAGGAACACAGCCCACTGCTCAGAAATCACAGCCTTTCCATAAAGGTTCAAATGAGAAGGAAAAGTAGGGCCAACTACTTGCCAGGTCAGAGCAGCATGAGAAAGTCAAAAGCGGAACTTGACAACAGTCCAAACTTCAAAAAGCTCTTATGAAGATGTCACATCATCTTTGAATGTGTGTCATCTCCAAGGCACTTGCCAGGGCACCCACAGGACCAAACGAAGTCTTGCTCCCAGGATTTTCATCATCTGTTGTGGCAAGTCACTGGGCAGGCCTCATTAGCCATATCCTGAGCAGCTTTAATTGACAACTACAGCACTTGGGCTAGACAACCATATGAAAGACTAACTGAGGCTGCAAAGACAAAAAGAATCCCATGCTACTCTACACATAATGAGCTGTTTCTGAGTGACAGGGCACTTGTACTCCTGGGGTAAAGGTGTCTGTTTTTAATGACAAACCTACTCAATGGGATCGCTGTCTTCACAAAGAGGCACTCTTACTCACCCTGCTGCAAAGGCGGTGAAGAGAAAGGCAACATATGAGGAACACCCAGCCAGAACCAAAACTGAGCTGGGATGGCTGCCAGAAGTCTCCAGGCACATCAGACCAAAGCACACTTCACATTTCTTCACAGGTCTACTTGGCTACGGGTTAAATAACTACTTTCTCTCCCTCTCTTTTTTCTTTTTTAGCACTGTACACTGCTGACAGCAGCCCACTGCAAATTGCTTGCCATAATTTAGCTCACTAAATGCATTAATGCGTTCATATAGACAAGATGCAGCGAGAAGTGGCACAGTAAGGAATAGGACTTTTGCCAAATTTGACAAAGACAGCCTGTGCAAATGAAAGCCCTTATACCTGAAAGAGCACAAGCAGCTTTAGTAGCAGGGGAGAAAGCTTAAAGAGGTTCTGTAATATGCTCAATACTTTCCCCAGGAGCACCCTAAATTAAATCATCAGGCTACAAGCTTAGAAAAACTGCTTCTCTACTGTTATAGATAAAAAATTATGTTCATCACTGTCATTAAGGTTTTACAGAAAGAATAACCATGGCTAACAAGATGGGGTTTTTAAATTTTGTTTTTCTTTTTTTTTTTTTCCTCTTTTTCAGATTTCTGTCTCCTGTTTCCAGCCACAGGACAAAACTAACTCCACCACACTGCACACACATTTAAATATTTTTACAAGAAAAAGGGATTAACCCTGACTCTAAAACTGTCCTCAGTAAATCCTAATTAACTTTCTATGCACCACTTCTACCTAACATTTGATGATTCATATGTGCACTCCAATGTGCCAAAGGAGCTCACTCAGTGTAGTGGAATGCAACTCAATGCACTGTCACAACCATATGACAATTTTTAGGTTTTTTGTTCAATTAGGAGAAGAAATGATTTTAGGTTCTGTGAAATTCTGAGAGTATGGATAAGCCAGGTTTTATGTGACAATTTAAGAATGTTGTACTGAATGCAATACATACTCTGTTCAACTCTGCAGATAGACAAAATGACTGAGATTTTTGCAACTAAGTTAGCAGACTCACTTGCAGTATTATTCCAGTATTTTGACTAAAATTAACAAGAAATGTTCTCCAGCTTCTATATTTAATTTGGTTTAAAAGTCTGGCTTCAGCACACTGTTTCATCCTGCTCAATTATACTAATTTTCTCAAAAGAGCTTTGCAAATTGATTTGTAATTTTCAAAAATGTGGTACATATAAAAACACCTTCATTATTAGAGATATTAACTCTATTGTATCTTTTACAGGGGTGTTTGTAGTCAGTTATTTTCTGGCTCCTGAATGAGTAAATTGATTCATCTTCCTGGGCCCTCCTAAGAAAAATATAAATGTCCATTCTAGCCAAGCTAAAAACACATAGTAGACAATTAGCTCAACTTTTCACAGAAGAAAGTGTGTGGTATGTAGCAAAACCTCTGTAAACACAAATAATAACAAACCGGGTATCTTTTAATCCCTTTATGCTCCTCTGCAATAGCACCAGCTCCAATCCCAGCCTTTTCAGACACGCACAAAATGAACCAGTGGCTTAACTGATTCTGCAAGCAGTATCAGACTCCCCCAAATGGGCAAGAACAGTATATGTGTGGAAAGTCAATTCACAGAGGCACGTTCAACACATGGGAGAAGAAATTCCTAAAAGGAGTATTTCAGGAACTCCAAACTTCAATATGTGGAGGAAGGCTACATATTTATGGGAAACTGATAGGTTTGATAAGTCACCACCTAAGATGCTGTTAAATATCCTTGTGATAAGCTTCTTTTGCAAGGATTCTTCAAATGATTCCTGCCTCTAGGGCAGTCACCATTCTGCCATGCTGCAGCCTCTTCCACAGGCAGTGCACAGTGTCATTTCAGAGTGTCTTTTAACTGCTGTTGTCCTAGATGTAAAATTAAAAGGTCATTTGGATAGTAAGTCTGCAGTGATCCTTTGGGTATGGAAAGCTAGGTAATGTTCACAAGCCCGGTATCTCTCAGCTGGTAGAACATCTCATCAACATCTCATCCAGTCACTGGCTATTCACCATGGTTTTCTCAGCACAATGCTGTCAGGAAGATACACATCTCCTGATGGGAATCCTTGATAAGACAGGGTGCTTAGCCATTCAGTGACAACTCTCACAGTTCCCTGCCTCCTCCCATCCTCCCCCACCACATTCAGCCATTATACCTCAGCAAACTGGAACAATGCAGACTCCTCCGTTTGTTTTACTGCCCCCAGGACTCCAGGCTGTGATGTGTTGGAAGAGATCTGTCAGGAAAACAATCATGCTTGTATTACCTAACTCTTCAGTTTCAGCATCACACTTCAACATGCTATATTTATAATCTGTCATAAACAGACTCCTGGTACTCCAGAGTACGCAAACGTGTCCCAGCACACCCTTAGAACAAACAATATCTGCTTTCCAGGAAACACATAAACAGGTGATCTCTGAAATAGTAATCTTGAATTATTTTCAAGAAGGAAAATCTTTCCTAGGATCAACAAAACAGGCTTTTTTGAAGGGCTTTTATTTGCCTGCTGATATGTCAAAGAAGGGTTAGCAACAAATACTTTACACTGTATTGTATTTCACAGTTCAGTGGAAGACCTGACACTGCAGAATGGTGGTGATGACAGAGCACAAATTGCTACTTAGCACAGAAGATAAGTGTGGACAGGAACACAATGTGTGCAGGTATTTTGAGATACCACATCTATCCCACATACTAAGGTAACTGCATTTCATACTGTTTAACTTGTGCCAATTAATTTTGTTGCAAATGACACCTCTGATTAATGTTAGACTTCACTACAAGTATCAATTATTTTGACACTGACACACATACCTACCATGCACTGGTTAGGTGCACCCTCTCTACAGGCTGTTTAACATCCTGGAAAAATAAGACTACCTAATCTGCATTTCTAATTACTCATCATCAGTAAGCCACTTCTAAACCACATGTTTTAGCAGTGCAGATCAGCTTGTTTCCTGGCACTCATTGAAATTTTTCTTCAACAGGTGAGGAAAAGCCAGAGGTCAGAAACCCTTAGCAAGGGAATATCTGGCAGCACACAATTCCTGCCTACTTCCACACGGGTCTGGCACTTCCCTCCTTCAGCACTGTAAAATGAACTGAAACAATTAGGTGAGCTAGTATTTGTCTTACTCTTTAAAAGATTCAGCAGTGAAATTCAATATAAGACATTGCTCTACTGACAGTATAAGCACACAGAAGCACCTCAGAAATATGGGAAGATGGATGTTGAATCATTACCACAGAAGTGTCACAAGTGATCCTGGAATTAACCAGTTGTAAGAAGCCTCTAAGTATTGCTTTTCATTGCTAGCACACCAGGCATTTCCTCTTCCTAACAAGAAAAGCCAGCAGGATGTTTAAGAGCCTAATTACAGGCTATCAACTTCTCTCTGGCCATTATCCTTAATCAGAAATAAAGGATCAGTGCTCCAATTTATTTCTAATACGTTTGAAAGACTTGGATCTTAAGTTTGAACTCAAGGACTTGTGTGCTGATGTTGAAATATCCAACTGAAAAAAAAGTCCTGAGTGCTACTGCAATGTATCTGCTCCAGAAGTGATGATGTTCTTGGGAGGAGTATGAAAGTGCAAAAGCAATGGATTATAAAGACAAACAAGTCAGATTCACATCTGGTGTCAATACAGGTAATAGAAAGCCCCTACTACAACAGAATTTCTTTCCATATACGCTTACTTAAAAACTACCCAGGGGCCCCTAAAATCAGTATCTATACAACTAAATACTTCTGTGCCATGTATTATGACTATTTCAAAAGTTGGAACAATACCAAGAAACAAGTGATGCTTGCAGAGGGCTAGAGTTCCTTGCAATCTTGTTTTTGTCAAGTTATTTCTATCAATGAAACCCATTAAGACTTCGATGAAACTGTTTTCTTTCTTCAGAGAAAAAGAACAACAACATACATACACACACACACCCCCCAGAGTTGCACTTCTAGCAATAACTGGAGTGTGTTGACAAAAATATTGTACATTGGAAAATAAAAGCACACTTGCATGGAGTTGTTCGGCAGTTCTAGAAGAAAATTTTGGAAATTTAAGAACTACAATTATTTTTGATGGAGCCAATGACTAAAGCAGCCACACTAGACATAAAATCCAAATAACGCATTAAAACCTTAGTTAATAAGGCTCTAGTTTAAAACTAAGTGCAGGAATGACATATCTCCAAATTACAGCTTAAACCACAGTTCCATTATTGCACTTGGGTTTCCACCATGGTCCTAAACACAGTCTTGCACTTCAAGTCTGACCAACCTGACAAATGATTCAACAGTATAAATCCAAGAATGAGGGAACAAATAAAAGCATGAATTTTAGTTAAAGACACTTGATTTTTCTTTCAATTGGACATTGGATGCTTCTTAAAAGGAAGCACTTAGAAAAAAATCCCTTTTTAAATAAACTCACCTCTGCAAACTGAAACAATGATGACTTCTGACAGGCTTCTGTAGAATTAGATGCATCAGACTGGCAAGTACTGGAGGAAACCTGAAACAAGGAGAATGCAGAGTAAGACCTGAAAGGTGTTTCTCTCAAGCTAAAAACAACAGTGAGCAAAACAAACCATTTAAGAGAAGAAGGATAAGCTAATGTTTTGCCATCCTGGAAAGATTAAATCATATTTATAGATGAAAACATAGTGTAGTACCCATTTTTTGAAAACTGTCTTAGAAGAAAGACCACAAAAATACAGGGTTTTCTTCTCCTTCTATGATTCTGAACTTGTCAGAATAGTTTTATGCAACAGAATACTCAATGGATTATACTGGACTACACATATAACTATCTTGTATTGGTGATGCTATCAACACTGCTGTATCTGTAATTTGTGCTACAATTCCAAGAAAGATTACACAGAAGGTAAAAAATATTTTGAAGACACAGTTGATGACAGGAATACTAATTAGAAAAATAATCTCCAATCATAACAGCATGAAAATAAGTAGATAAAGGCAGCACAGGCCTAACATTTCTCAAATCATGTACCTAAACATACATTTTAGGGATGCTTTTGAGAAGGTGTGCAAGAAAGTCATTATATCTGAAAACAAAATACAAAGAAATGACTGTTCAAAACCAAAAGCCTTAATTGAATTAACACAGATCTTAGCCATGTTATTCTTATTAGCTAGAAATGTGCTAATCAAGCATAATTCTGTAAAGGAATTCTATCAAATATGATATATTCATTAAGTGTCACATCTGAGTGTAAAAGATTTACACGTGTAACTCCTAGGAGAATGAGGTACTGTTAGCATAAAATAAGGTATGCAACATGGCTTGTAAGAAACAGAAAAAAAGGAAGGAGTCTTTTTAAGATTTTAGAGAAATTTTTTCCCTAACAACTTTTTTCCCCGCAAAATTTCAGTTTATTTAAAAGATTCAAAAATAAACGTGGGGGCTTTTTCTTATTCATTACCTAAACAAGTAAATCAACAGCTTTTAATGGTGAAAGCACACGAGATTTAGCTACTGACTGCACCTGTTGTTAGTAAGCACAAAGCCCCACAGTACATGCAGGCCTGCAGCACGTGCAGCTTGCCCTGCTGCTGTTTGTCTGAGATCCTGAAGCACTGCAAGAGCAACAGCAGCATTTGCTTTCAGGAATCTGCTATCCATTCCCCCCCTGGAAACACTAAATCCAAATGTAGCAACCCACAGGCCAAGGGGAAACACACCAACGTGACAATCTGCTTACATATACAAACCAACTTGTTTCTTCCCTACCATAAAACCCAGCACCAACAGGGACTCCTGTGATCTATATTTTCACTGTATTTATTAAATGTTTTATCAGTGTACTACAGAAGTACAGTAACCCACAGGGCCACAAAGAACGTATTTTTAATGTCTATCTTCTGCCTTTTTAGTAGGTTGTGCTACTGTTTTCACTTATTGCTGACTTTTATCATGTTTCTGTACAGTCTCTTTAAGACGTCTGTGCCTCAACAGTAGTCTGGACTACACCAGGAAAGCATCTTGCTGCTTTTTGAGTGACCCATCTCTGAAGATCTGAGACTCTGCAGAGGTGTAAATACATAAGGTGGCTGCTTGCACATCTGAGCACTCATTTAGTTATTTTAGGCCACTGCACTGCTGGGATTGTTAAAAGAATAACCAAATTTTGGACTTGTTTCCCATACTTTCTGCAGTTCAACCAGCCGCCTTATACTGCTTAGCTCTGAGTTTGGAGCCATTGAGCCATGGACCCCAGGAGCACCAGGCTGGAGTGGCAGTGCTCTTCCAAGAGGGGCTATCCCAGCTCAGCCCCCACTGCACAGGCGCTGTCAGGCACTCAGGATGAGCCTTCTCCCTGCCTTGGAGGCCACGTGCTGGGGGCTGGGCACAGTTTGTACACCTGCTGGTACAAGAACCACTTGCTGTGGGAGGTGTGAAGCCCAGTTTTCTATAGTTTTGTGAGTACAGTTTTTGTTACTGAGCTGGTGCTCAGTAACTCAGTGGAGATTTTGTGGTTGGAACCACAATGCTTTTCCTATCAATTCCTGCTACTCTTTAAAAAAGTTAGTGCTGTTGTCTTTACTTGGCAGAGCACCAGTTTGAGCTTGTTTCTTCTACTCTGCTGCTACCCAAACATTCTGGACCTGTGGGAAACTTATCTCCAGGACTTCTAACTTTGCCAGGTTGAACCTGATCAAAGCATTAAAGTAATTACCAGAGGGAACAGATGCACAGATAGTGCCATTTTCTACATCTCATTTCCTGTTCTAATAAAATGTCCTCAACATCCCATTTCTTCTCCTGTTTCTTCCTCCCAGCCTTCCCTCAAGCTGCACTGATTTTGCACTTCTGATTTACACTTTGCACAGACCCTGCACCATATGCAAGGTAGCCTTTTGTTCTCAAGAAGAAGGAAACCCCAGGCCTTCCTTCCCCTGCAGGTTTCCATAACCTGCTCTGAAACGCTCTCACCGAACAAGGGCGGAGGAAAACCCGGGACAGCCGCGCTCCGAGCGGTGCGAGGCGCTAGCGCTGGCAGACAGGCAGGCTTTGGAGGACGCTCCGGATTTGGGATTTCTGGGCAGTAACCTACAGAGAGTCCACTAGGTGCTGCTCTAAGGCAAGGAAAGGGCCAGACGAGTAAGGGAGATGAGCAGGAGTGCTGCTCGCTCGGCTTCAGCCCTGCTGCCAATAACTGTGGCGAAGACCAGGCTTTGCTGGCACAACCACAGCAGCTGGAGCAGAGCCGTGCGGCATCTCTGCTTAGGTGCTCAATAAAACATGCTCATGCACCGCTGTCTTTGTAACTGATGAAAAACGCGGAAGAAAAAACTGATCCAAAATGCAGGGGGAAACTCACTGCGTATCCATGTCCTCTGTAGTTTCTCTTACCTATCTGCTTAGTAACTTAGTAATTCCACTGCGGCCTAGAAATCAATCACCTACCAACACTGAATTCTGTTATCAGAAGTGAAACTCTCTAGTCTGTGACAAAACTTTGCAAAAATGGGAACATACTGGCAACATACAGAGACGGCAACTGAAGCCCCAAAACAATTTGTAAATATCACTGCCGTGCTTCTTCCCATCCTTCTGCTGGTAGGTCGCTTGGTTAAGTGACATCTGGGCTTCGGACAACTTGAAGATTAAACACCTCACTTGAAAAAGCCCTGTCCATTCATTTAGCATATACTTGAAACAGAACATCAGCAGGTGTTGAATACTTTTCATTGGATTAGCAGACCTCTAAGTACAATGTCCTACATCCTCTCCCAAGCGCTGAGCAAAACTGCTGCCCTCCCCTCCATTAACAACTGTAAGATTGTAAGAGTAGGTAAGACCTATGCTTACAAGGCTACTCAAGGCTGCATAATCATATACATGCACAGCAGTCAATATGCATGTTGACAGGTAATCCTGTGTCTGGCAGATTCCCAGTTTAAGCACCATATATATGTACATGTATCTTAAGCATATATACCCACTTTAATGATAATTTAGACTACATGATATAATTTAGAGCATTCTTTAAAATATGATGATGTTTTTTTAAATATGACACTCCTTCTTTATAAAACAGAACCGCCAAGGATTTACATGCGTAATGTGTATTTATATAATCGTGTATATAAAAATGATACATATGCTCTCTATAATAAATCAACTTCTGAACCCCTTTCACTAACCATACCTCTATAGTCACCTTACTACATCGTATTCTCTCCCACACGGATACCAACTCTAATACAACACAACTGACTCCTCTTCAGTGAAGAGCAAAGCAGCTTCCCAACTCTGCAATGAATTCTTGAGCTGCTTTCTGAGTCTGTCATACCAGCTCCTAGCACGTTCTGCTAACCTCCCAGATGCTGGTTTAAGTGTGAGACCATAAGCATGGAAATCCAATCTTTAGATTATCCTAAAGGCATGCAAAAATGACCATCTTACATCTCCTCTGTCCACATGCCTGAGGGTAGGAAGACAGAAAAGCTGTTCAGTTTTTCAAGTCTAAATAATAGATTTAGGATCATTGCTGCATTTGAGAAACATGTACTTAAGAAATATTTATTCTGTATCTATACACCACTGAAACAAAATAAAGGAAAAATGGAAGACACATCAGGGCTGCCACACAAAAGAAACTAAGAAAGTCTCTCAGCACCTGGATACACAGCTGGAGACTTAAATCCTGCTAACAAGCAATGAGGAGGATTTAACTTTGTTCATTTGGGTCCCTTTAAGAATAGCAATTACCCCAATTGACCTGGAGGAGGTATTTTACAAAGGGAACCCTCAAAAAGAATCAGAGATGTGGTTTCCTGGAAAAGTCCTCTATCTCTTAACCATTTGCCAGATAAGGTAGGACAATTAAAATATGGTAACTCATTAGTAAGTATGGGATAAATTATGGCCCATCACAATTCTAACAATCACCCAACTAGTTTTGTCTGGGCTGTATTTATGACAATTATTTTGCTCTACATTTTTGGGGAAAGCAGATTTACTCAGGTTGCTTCTTAAGAGCCAGGTTTCAAAAGAAGACTACGTGTCCAGAAGAGTAGAGCATAGTTTATTCATACAGTGAATATTTCATCACAAGTTGTATTGTACACTTCTATCAGGATAAACGGGATTTATTGAGGCACATGGGAAGTGTGTCTTTTGCTCAAAATAATAAAGTTCTGATTAAAAGAACTTTTATGCACTAAAACAATCACACAACATGCTTTTTGATCTGACTCTAAATCTACATGTAGATTTTATTCTTACACTGCCATCTGAAATCATACTACTGAGACATTTGTAAAATCGAGACATCTCAGCTCTCAAGGTCATAGCAAAGACCTTTTTTTAAAGGAATGCAGTATCTGTAACTACAATATATCTTCCCTCACATTTAAATGTAACAGCCTAGTAAAAGCAGCTTTTATGGTCCAAACTGAGAGATTACAAGTTTGAGAAGTACAGGATAGTATAATTTTAGCACAAAATACTCTATTTCTTTTCACTTCTCTGTCAACTTGGCTTGAATATTTCTTATTTTTCATGCTGGAGCACAGAAGGCCAGTACCCACACAGCACAAAACTTCCATGGCTAAAACTGGTGTGCAAAGGGCATTGAGGAGTCCTGGCAGTACAGGAGCAATACATCTCAAATGCACTACACACACAGATTAAGTTAATTATTACTTTTCCTTCCAATAAAAACAAGAACAACAAAAGAGAGCTCTTTCCTAGAGCTAGTAATTTATGACAGTGACTACTTATTACACCCAACAAAGAAGCCATCTTTTGAAGAATTTTCAAAGTTAGCTTAAAAAACAGATTATTTTAATAACCAGTCTAAAGAAAGACCATAGATCTCTGCACTACTGGAGATATGCACAAACAATTACTATACTCCTTTGTAAAAACGCAAAACACGTTTGTGATGGCAACTGAACTACAAAGTTTACAAACTTCTTTTTAGACATAAGAATTTAGTGAATAGGAGCAGACTGTAACTCTTCAATTTCCTGTTAGCATTTCCATGGTTTCAGAATGCATATACAATGATGCTGACTTTGTAGGAAATTATTTATTTATTTGTCTGTTAGTGGTAAGGCCACAGTTTGTGTGATGCACTGCATAAGCATATAAATCCTTGCCCAGAAAAGTGTGCAAACGACCTGTTTGTTAAGACAGTCACTGTATTTCAACCCTTTTACCTCTGACAATGTACTTCATGGGACAGGCTTGACTGGTTTGCTTAAGTATCAGCAGAGTTAATACTGAACTGTGCTCAACCTCTGCATTTACAGCTGGGATATAAGACTCACACTTCATTCCCAGCTGTGGTTACCTGAGATGAGTCCTACCTTTTATTCCCCACTGGTCAAATATTCCTCTTACAAGCTCTTTAAACTGAGAGCTTGTGGTTAGGGAGAGAAGAGAGTTCCTTACCTCTTGTGCAGTAAGGGCATGTTCCCCTGCGAGAAGCAGCATACTCAGGCCTCCCATTTGTGTAGGATCTGTTAAAAGAGTAAAATAAAGTCTTAAGTTGATTCATTTACTTGTTTAAAAAACCTACCACTTGCACCACTAAAGCCCCAGAAGACTACTTGTCACAGACACTCTCAGCAAGCTGCCATAAAAGGCAGTTCAAGAGAATCACAAATAACCATTTCTGTACCCTCTGGGAAGGCTTTCAAAGCTGTTTGAAGGATTTAATTGGATTTGTGTGCTTAACACCCCATTGCATGGATTTACAATTCTACTGCCAAAGGTTTTATGTACTACAGAGATGAATATCTTTAAAACAGCAACTGTAATGATCTCATACATAAATATACACAAAGATGCTCTAATAATGCACACGTTTATAAGTCAGTGGATGCTCCTACCAAGGGAGCGGTTCCTTCCTTGGCGACCGAACAAATAAAAGGATGGAACAAAACAACATGATCAAGCTCTGAAGCAAAATTTCTATTTTCATTTGTCTTTAATTTAGAGCTGTATTTAGTGGTGAAAAGTGCCAGCCTGACAGCTCTGAAGCATGAAGCCAGAATAGCACAAGCACCGGCCAGGCAAGCTGCCTGCCTACTTGTTGCCCCGCCAATACAATATATAATTGAGGAATGTAAAATGGAGATATAAATGTTCTTTCTCCAAGTATTTGATACTGACAGCTTTTCTCCTCCAGCCTTCCTGCACCTCGGGAGCTCAGAAAATGACAAGAAGTGAAAGCAATAAACTCTGACACTGCATTACTCATGGAGTAGCTTTTCCCCTCAGAACAGTGGTTGCTCTTCATCACTATGAAGACTAATTGTCTGATTTTGGGAGAGTGCCTTGGGAGCAATGCAGGCGCCTGATTTAACAGTGTCATATAGAGACGGGGGGGAGACAGTGGCCAAATGTCTCATACATCAGCCACAATGTGAGTGGAATTTTTTTCTTTTTTTCAGCTGACATGGGCCAAATCTGTACCTGTAAACCTCCAAATAGTTTAGTGCTACAGATGATCATGGTCCAATTCATGGGAATACTCATTGATGCCGTTCAATTCAATACCACAGATGCTGCCCGAAGTTTTCCTCCACACAGCATCTCTCACTGACATTCTCAAGGTAAGTTTTTTCAACAGTCTTTCAGAAGGGCATTAAATAGAAACAGAGGAAAACAATGTAAATAAACCAAGCTCTTATACTACCTCATGGATAGAAGAGTGGCTTATTATTAAATAGTATTAAAAAGGCATCCTAAATAGCACTAAATTCAAACCCAATATTCAACTGGAATTAACATTTTCCTTCACCATAATAAACGCACAGAACACAGGTGGGGTTGTTTTTTGGTTTTTTTGTTTGTTTTTTTTTTTTAAGTTTGCCTTTTTAAATAAAAAAGGGAAAAAAAAAATCACACTTCTGTGAAGAGACAAGGCACTACCAGAAATGTAGAATCTATTAACAAGAAGAGAGACGGAAAATGTGAAGGGGCAGTAAGTATTTAAGCACAATTCAAAAGTGAAGTGATCCTGTCAGCAACAGCACTTTTTACCATCCAAGCAGTTGATCAGAAACCATTCAGTTCTTCCAACCAGAGGACATCAGAGCAATTAGGATAACTTGAAAGATAATGCCTAAGCAGGCAGTTAATTTGGAGAAAGGAGAGACTGGAAGAGATCTCCAGGCCCACCATAAACTTCCTGAGCCCCATATTAAACAGTAAGGCCTTGGCTGGTTGCTTCCTACTTCCTTTACTCCCTTTGGAAGGTGTTTGCAGGATTCAAATCTTCTAAGTGTTAAGGGCTTTCTTCCAGGTTTTAGCTTAAATATACTCAGGGCCAGGTAGAACATGTTTTTTTCTGGTACTCGCATCTCTAAGATTAGTAACTGTTTCCCTAAATGGTATCTCCCTTTTCTGCATTTACAGGACTTGTCCTACTCTTCTTACACTTGTTTTCCTGGTCTAAACAATTCAAGATCTCCCAATGTCATCAAGCACATCCATCTCCCATCATTTCAGCAATTCCTATAGCTGTCTTCTGCAGTCATCCCAGGTGTAGTTCACCTTTCTAGTATATGGATGACCAGCAGCACAACCACATCAGATGAGAGGGTTCCTGAAAACAGTTTGCCTGACAAACTGCAGTACAGCACTTTCTTATGCTTGCATCACCCCGATGACTCCCAGCTGCTCTTTCGTGCTTTATTTTTGTTACCTGTTGGTCCTTTTCCCTCTCCCCAGTTTTGGCCATCTCAAGAACACCCAGTTTATGACTTGCCCCTCTTCTAAATATCCTTTTGGTAGTTTTAGTTTTCTGCCTTTCAAATAAGTAACTTATCATAAAAGAAGAAAGACAGAAGTTGGTTTAGTGTTTTTCTCCCCAAGTAAGCAAATACTTAGTGTTCATTTAAATATAAAAATTAAGAGGAAGGAAAAAATGACAGATAAATTGGAAATAAAAGTTTAATGTGATGCTTCAGCAACTTGAACATTTATGCTGCAGCTGTAGCAGAGGGTTGGTGCTTAGATGTCTGCTCACAATAAAAAGAAAAATCCTTCCACTAAGGTTTCAAATTACAAAATAACTTCACCTAAGGGAAGACAAAATGTACATATCCAAACACTGCCATATGCTTATAGTGCCTTCTCAGCACAATAATGTTTCTCCTCTGGCACTAGCAGCTTACTGGTATGAAGAAGAATTTTAAGGGGTATTTTACAGAATTTATTCTTAAATCAACAGTACTGGTAAAATAGCACACACATTTGACTTGCAGAATGGCAGGCAATTCATGACTTTCTCAACAGCTTCTAATACTGATGAAACTTAGAACCATCTCTCTGTTTGGGAATGACATACTTTGTTAGTACTGATGGTTACAGACTCAGCAGGCTGGCTTGCTCATCACAGCCATTTCTCAGCCAGAGGAAACAACAAACTGAGGAAGTACTAAGCATGAAGAAGGCCAGCAGGAACCACCTTCAATCAACTTTTACCTGGGTGCATAATTGAGCTTCTTTCTAAAAAATAGAAACTGTGTTTCTATAGCAATATTGCCGACTCTAGAAGTGTCTTTCTTCTGCCCTTTGCCTCACTAAAAAGCATTTTGGCATGGATGGTTTTCTTCTTTAGCAAAAATATGCAAGTACTGGGAATCTCACACATTTGTATGGCAAAACTTTTGCAAACAGCAGTGTTCTTTGCCCTGTACCCTACACAGGTGAGCCATTTCATGGGGAAAAACATGCTCAATTACAGCTTCCAGGCTGGATGATCAAAGACACCACTAGTGCATCTGCAGGCCAGAAGCTCAATGCTGGTGCCACACCTCAGCTTCTTGACATAATGGTAGGTTAGCATGACAGACTTAAATGTGGTATGGTTACTCTTGTAAAGGCAAAAAAAAGGACAGAAACAGCCTGTGTGGGACCTAGATAAAGCAAGATTTTACCCTCTACATATTAGATCTTGCAAAGTAGAATGTAATACACAAAAAGCAATTAAGACATGATTAACAACGACCAACAAATGAAACAGATTTCCTGGCATGATTCTAGACTTGTATAAACCCTGTCCTGAGGACGCTTGAAGAGACAAGTGGATCAGTGGCATTTCAAAGGTAAAAGTGTTTTTGAGGTGGTTCAGCTACATTTCAGTTCATCAGCTAGAATAAAGCTTGGATTTTAAAGAGATTGTACTGGGTAGAAGAGTGTTGAATTGAACTATCATGTGAAGTCATGCAGAGAGTAGCACAACAAACATATTTAACATGAGCTGGTAGGTAGTTGACAAAGCAGTAATCCATCTGGCATGGCACACTTGTCATGATGTGGATGCAGCTAACATCTCTGTCAGAAGCTGTCTTTATTTTACGAGCTATTCTTATACCAAAGATATTGCCAGTCTTCACTGGCATGAGGACTGGAGCAAGATCCTTATAAATTACTGTGCTCATTGACTCAGCCTGCAGAAAAAAAACCCAACAAACTATCACAGGTAGCACTAAAGGACATTCTTCAGAAATGAATGGCTCTATAGAAATAACAATGGATTCATTTCTAATTAATTCTTAATTTCCCTGTCCTCTATTCTGATGGGTGTTGATTCAAAACCTCTGTACTCAAAAACTCAACATTAGGATAGCCCAGCAGGAACACTGAGGGATGGATGAGAGGTAGATTAAGTCTTGTTACTTGCTCTTTCTGTTAATTCCATAAATATTTAAGGAGCATAGAAATGACTCCTCTAAAAGTAAAAGCAGAATGGTCTGCAGAGGCTTGTGATTTTTGGAACTGCTCTCCCATACACCAGAATGATGTAGTATGAAACACTTTTATTTTGATCACATTTCACAGTTACTTAAGAGCCACAAGAAATTTCATCACAGGAATTTTCATACTAGTATACTAAGGTATACAAGCCTCTTTATCCCTTTTCATTCTTTTATACTTGTCCCATAAGACCATTTTCTACTCTCCAGATCACAATCTCCCAAAGCAGAAAAGTCCTATCCTGCTACACACCTGTCATAAACCAAATAGGATGTAACAAAGTTTCTAATTTTATAAATAATCATGCATCTGAAACTTTAAACAAAGGAAAAAAAAAAGGAAATAACAACCAAACAGAAGGGAAAAAAGAATGGCAGGGATGGGTTTTTTTTAACCTTGACTGCTAGGTTCTTAAGCTGCCAGTACTTAACATTAATGTCCCTGTATTTCAAGGTCATGATTACAACAGTTCTGCTATTTGTGGATATCAGTGAGAGATTATCTGCTTTTCACCAGTTCAGGCACTCCATGTACACTTCTTCACTTTTTTTTTTCCCCCAAATATTTAGAAGTTTAGAATTCGCTCCTCCAAGGTATTATGGGCAAAAGAGCACATTTAAGTGAAATTAAATTATGCTTCTCTTGATTTAAATACAAAAGTGTTAGCCCCACTGGTACATTAATCTACAAGAATATTAACATACAAGAATATTAACAATTTGAGACACCCATAAATTATTTTTGCAAACAGTAAATTACTAAAAAGAGTAGAGCATTCTATGACAGAGAAACAGAACGCACACAAATCAGCACTTTCCTTTTTGACCAGAGAATGGAAGTCTCTAACAGCAGATCAGCTGGAATTGAAAATCAATCAAATCTGGGCCCTACAAGGGGTATGAGTTAGGATGCCTCATATCTGGATTTGCCTCTTGAAAATAAATCACGCACTACAGAAAATTTTATAAAACCGTTGCACAGAAGTTTAACTACAGTTTTGGCAACTTAATCTGGGACACTACAGTACCATTACAGGTATCCCAATCCAGTTTCAATACCACATCACCAGACAAAACGAGGATGCAACAGCTGAGTACCATGGATGGAAATCTCACCTGCCATCCCAAAGTTAAGTTGTGGCATTTCTTCACTTTTGGTTACTTTCCTTGGGCTCGGTAAGTCTTTTGCAGAGTCTGATGCAATGGCCCATAGCTTTTTCCTGTTCGTAACACTGGATGCCTGGGTTTTCACAGGTTTGTTGGTTGTGGGGCACCACTTGTACCCTGGGTTTGCTTTCATAAATGCATCCTTGTACTGGAAAAGAACACAGAAATTATCAGTCATGACATTATACGCTACACAGGGTACGTAAGAGGATTTATTACAGTAACTAACTCTTAAATATCTTGATTTTTAAAGTTTAATCACATGTTTAGAGTCCAACTGCCAACACAATTTGCTAAGAAGAAATATTTGCTAAGAAGATAAGGAGAATTGTATCTAAAAAAGTGGCTTTTCTCTTTCCTCTCCTGAGGGTCTATTAGCCAGAGCAAGCTGAAGTTCTGATCCTGCAAACTGCTCCCCAGTGCTTGTCTGCTCATGCTCTGAAAAACAGATACTTGAATTCTTCGAAGGTTTACTTTCTAGTTTGAATTAAATAAAAACACACATTTAGCAATAAATGCAGCATGATGCCTTGCACTCATTCTTCTCTAATAGTTCTGTATTTTAGAATATTTAAGTATATGCCTTCCCAAACCAGGCACAGAAAACAAATTGCAACCAGCATAACGTCATATTCAGTATCTTGTGATACACCATCCCAGTGCGCCTTCCAAAATGTAGAATGCTGTATGGCTGCATAAAACAAACTCTGACCATTTTAAACATTCTTTGGCCTTGAGCACCCAGCACACATCTCAGTTGTTTGCCGTGTTTTTGGTACGAGGCAGCAAAACTAAAGGAAGCCAAACTACACATTGGGGGTGGGGGAAAGGTTCTGGATTGCCGCAGTTTGGGAGGTGGGCAAAAAGACCAGCATCTATTTTATTCACAAAACAAAACACCAACCTTTTCCAAGAATTTTACTGCCCACATTAAACCAAGATTTTTGAATGTTAACAGCAACAGAAAGACTGCATTTCAGTATTTTACGTGTGTTGCTATGCAAGGTTGAGAACTGGCAAATCAGAGGAGCATGCCACACATTCCAGCTGCAGATGTTTGCCTAACAACTGATAGGGGTGCACAGCACTTGCTGCTGTGGGAGCCTACACAGCAAGTACCAGTGCTCACTGCAGGCACAAGGAACCCAACACCCAACACCCCTTCACGACTGGGTAGCTCTCAGGGGCAGCAATCGACCAAAAGAGCAGATTTGTGCTTGGAAGTACATGGCAGGGCAGATGCAGGAAGTTTGCTCTGTGATTACACGTTCCCACCCACACAGCTGTCACCAGTCCCAGCCATGGCACAGAGAAGCATCTATGTTTCATGCACATGCATGCACAGAAACATAGAGAGGAAAAAAAATCCCTTGGGCATCAAATACAGAAATAGCACTGAAAGCTTTGTTCTCTGTTAGAGCCACTACAGTGTCTTCCCAGTTCCACAGTCTGCCTTGTGGCAGGGTCACCACTGCACGTGCACTGCTTTCTTTCATTTCTATCTTCACCTCTGAGCTGGCACTTGCTACCTCCAGACCGTAGCACAGATAAAAATGTTTTGGTTTACAAGAAACACAGCACTGTGTGAACCCTGCTGTGTGAAGTCCTGTATTTATAGAAATGGCTATAAATAATAAAAATCTGCAGGGATCACTGACCCACATACATGCTGTATTTTCTGAATAGAGAGTATGTATTAAATCTGCAAAGTAAGGACTGCGACACTGCTCACCTCACTCCTTTTCCCTTTCCCTCAGTTTGCTTTGGGAGCTCAGTACACCACAAAAATAGCCTGGTGGAGGGAAGGGATAGGAAGGGGAGGGTAAGGGAAGAGGAGGAAAGGAAATACACGACGAAGCAGCTTTGCCTTCCATTGTTAAAGCCACAGCCCACTCACAAATGATGTTTCCAGCCTGCAGCAGAGTCGCTAGCAATGAGCTACATAAGCTCTTCATATCAGAATGCTGCTTTGAGTAATTCAATTATTCTATTGAGTAATTTGACAAGCCGACAGGCAGGCCATCAAATGAGAGCTAGAATGCATGCCATTTGTGAGACGAGGCTGCAATAAGCTTTTAATCAGTTTTCAACAAGAGCAATTCAAGCGAGCTGGTCTATTAATGTCTTTTTTTTCCTCTGCAAAGCCAAGAAGTGAACATTAACTGCAGTTTCTGAAAGGAAGGGAGCAAGCTGAGAGAGGACAACTCATTGGAATGGTTCAGTTTGAACACATAAAATTAAAAAAGAGAAAATTTAAAAAGTTAAACAATAGCCAAGAAGTAGTTTTTATAAATGTATACAGGGGCCTGATCCAAATCTTAAAAACCCTTTTGGTACTGACTTCTGTGACTACTAAACCAAGGACTGAAACAAACAGATTTTGCTTACACGGTCATGAGAAGATAACTTAAATGAGCTACACAGTAACAAGAAAAAGTCAACAGTGGAGTGTACTGCTTTCCTCCCTTTAACCAACTGTGCACTAAAGCAACATAACACAGCCAATCAAAGCAGATGTCTAAAATTGATTTAAAAAAACACCAAAACACAAGCAAACCAAACTAACCAAACAAAACAACAAAAACCCAACCTAAACATAAGTACCTAACATGGAATGCAAAGACACCACCTTGCTTTCCACAACAAATGGCAGGGACTTCCCAGCAGGGTCATGTTCTTAAGTTTCAGGTAAGAAACAGAACAAGATGTGTTTGTGGGATTGGTCTGATGCCTTATTTCTTTTTTGTGAAAGCATGGAGAATCTTGTGTTATGCAGCAGGACTGGTGCCACTTCAGAACTGAGGTTAAAACTCCCCAAGTTGCTTTCATCACCAAATAAAAAAAGATTTGCTTCCTGTAGTTGTGGTAGGAACAGGAGCTCACAAGGGTACTCCAGCTACACCTCAGGCTAGCTGTTAGCACGTGCTTAATTTGAAATGTATGCTATTAAATGTCACATGAATCCCAGAGACCCAACATTAAAAAAAATTCCCCAGAAAATACAGCACTCCATTTTTCACTTCTGAAGGATGCAGGGTTCGCATTACACACGTTACAGTCCATACAGTCAGCCAGTGGACTTGTCAGACTCCAGCCAGCAAGCCAGGACACTTCTCCCCTTCTACCCTGAGGCAGCTGCCAAAGCAGTGGCACCACAAGGCCAGCAAGCTCCAGCCTGGCTGACTGGACCTGAGACACCACTGGCCGAGGACAAGCAGGGAGAAGCATTCAGCTCAGCCACTGAATGGCAGCAGAATCACACAGTCAGTGAGGTTGGAAAAGACCTCTGAGATCACTGAGTTCAGCCTACAGACCAACACAGCTTGCCAGCTACACCATTGCACTCAGAGCCATATCCAGTCTTTCCTTAAATACCTTCAGGGATGGTGACTCCACCATCTTCTGGGACAGTCCACTCCCATGTCAGATCACATCTACCAGGCTGCTCCCTACAGGAAACAATCCTGACTGCCTGGATCTTGCTGATGCAAAGATATATTTTAAAAAATTAATTATCTTCTAGCAAGGGAATAGGGCTTGAACAATTTCACCAGATACTTTCTAAGGCAGCTGAACACTCCCAAGAAGTCCTGTAAGAGTTAACAGAAGAACACTACTCTTATTACTGAAGTGAATAAAAATGTTGTGCATATGTATGGTGGCCAGATTAATTTCCCTCAGTGAAGGAAAATGCTAAAAAGTACAGCAACACTTCTAGTTCCTTTTTGAGTATGTATCAACTACCAGGCTTATACCCTAGACAGTGAAACTTTCAAATTTAAGCTGATCTAAGAAGTCTGCAGGATAGAAATGAAAAGTCTACTCATAAAGGTAACACCAGCAAAAGCAGACGTCAAGATCAGCAGGTGCAGCACCAGGTCTCCAGGGCAGCTGTTGCTACAAGAGACCATAACCCACAAGATGGAAAAT
>JANRGV010000051.1:16804435-16832779 GCA_024734035.1 Alethe castanea
TGGAAAATAGAGGGAGCGTGGGGTCAGTTTTTCCAGACAATTAAGGCACCCCAAGGTGCAGACAGGTACATAATGGGATTTTCCACAGTGCCTGAATGAACTAGAGACCTGATGACCCTCTCAGTGGGAGTCGGGAATAGATGTACAGTCTACTAGGAAACTTCTTGTAATTCCAGCTGACAAAAAGTTTGGGCGCCTCACTATCTTCCAAAATGCTAGATCTTGCATACAGCTAGACACATGTAAATAAAAGTGCCTTGACTTGCATACTGTTGAGGTAATATCACTGCTAGTAGCAAGCAGGTAAGAAACTGAAAGCTTTTTGCATGGCACTTGATCTAACCTAAATGATTTTGGGAGCTACAGCAACAAGTAGTAATAAAACATTCTAGAGACTGTAGAAGAGCAGGGACGTTAGCCACTGCAGGACGGACCATTTCTCTAAGGCTTATCTGTATCTCTGAAAGAGTGGTTCAGATGCTCAGGGTATACAAGATACATTGTGTGTCCTGCCAGGACAGTTGCTAAAGGCTGCTCAGTGAAATTTGGAAGTCAAAGGACACTGAAAAGTTACATTTAAGCAACAAAGATTACTCACTGTACCTTAAATCTCCGTGAGCTGATGCAAGTACTTAAACAGAAGACCACTGGTACAACGGGTATTTTTATCTTCTCCCAAAGATGCTCACCTTCTTGATTTTTAAATAAATTCTCTTTAGGAAAAAGGAAAGCACCAACAAGTGGCTCTCACTAAAGCTGACATTAACCTCTTTTTGACAGTCTCAGCAGTAAGCCTATCTACAGGTGAACTTGTGCAACCTGCTCTATGTGGACCTGCTCGAGCAGTGTGTTGGACAAGATGATCTCCAGAGGTCCCTTCCAACCCCAACCATTCTGTGGTTCTGTGAAAAGCAAGTGTTACAATAAAATGACCAATCCATGCACACAGAATGGGCTTGTAGGTGAAGAAGGCCCAAATGTATTCAACAGCACATTATAACTGCTAATTATTGCTGTAACATACACTGTTTAAAGAAAAAAATTATATGCTATCTCTCTTCTACACATTCTTAGAGCTACTTATAATGATGTAAACTACTTAGATTTATTGTTCTGCTTTGACATTGAATATTCAATTTGTTCTTCATGCCAAAAAAAAATCACTACAAGAACAATGATTTCTATAACAATATGATTAATAGTTTCAGATGTCACTTCATACAGAAGTTCTACAATTATTTTCCTTCTTAATGAACAAGTTTCCTTCAGCAAGACAAAAGGCTAAGAAAAACAGTCACTATTATCCATGCCTGGTTTAGTTTGTTTCTTCCAAAAATTATTTCTTTATTCTCATCTTCCCTTTCTCTGCATCTGTACTGAATCTTTTAATTGCCCTTTCTCCAGACATTTAGAGAAATATTGCTAATTCATAAACGGGAATGCAGAATGAAACTGGAATGGCTGGACAAAGCTATCACTCAAATGTTTCAAGACAGTGCCACAGATGAGGAACTACAGACGTCCTACAGACCCTCCTTAAAAAAAGGACCTTCCATGCAAAACACCTGGATTTTCCTGTGGACCTTTCCATGATCACATGAGCTACTGAACAGAGACCTTATATCCTGTTAACAGTAGCAGACACCTTCAGATCCCAGGACAGGCATGGATAATAGTTTTCCCTATCGTTTCACAGCTATCTGCACTTCCCACAGTGTGCCAGCATACTCAGCAAAGGACAGGTATGTTTTTCTTCTCACTGGTGTTCCTTTATTTTTATTAAGATTGAATTCAAAGGTTACCCATGATCTGTATCATACAGGTAATCACAGGGATCTGTTTTGGGGTCAGATTATCAGCCTACGTAACTGGCTGTGTCTTTCTCACTCTGCCATCAATAACCACAAACTTCTTGGCAACAGCTTATCATGAAAGCTATTTATTAAAAAGGTTCATTTAAATTTTAAGTTGACACAAAGACACCTTGCAATAGCGGGATAAATCTCCTTTCCTTGCTCCTCATTAATGGACTCTGATTACACACTGCTCTCTGATTTAGTATTTGGCTCACCAAATCTTACTGTATCAGGAACTGTTTAATGGGGAATGCACTTCAAGAAACACTAGTAATTTTTTAATTCATTAGCATCACAGGTAAAAAGGGACTACATTTCTTGACTGTGCCTTTGGTTTGGTCCACCTGCATTACAGTAGCTGGCATCACTGATATTCAATGCACAGCTAAGTATCACTAGTCAGCTGACACATGACTGTATGTTATTGTTTACAATGGCCACTATCCTTGTGTTAACAAATGAAAGAAACTGCAGAAATTATCAGGCCATACAATTACAAAGTGCATTATTTATACCAGTGACAACCAGAACCAGGTTAGTGTATGCACACAGACCAATTGCTTTCCATTCTGGTCCAAAGGATCAAGTGAATTACAGCAAGAACAGCAACTGCTCCGGGCACCATAATTCCATGGTGAAGCTTAGGAACAGAGGGAAGCGAAGGATCCCACAGAAAACATTTAACACACAGAGAAAAAGAAGACAAATATGTAATGAACTCCCTTTACATCCACCACTCAGACAGAACATACCTCCTTGGCCATGTCAGTGTATTTCTGTTTTTCTTTTGGATCTAGAACAGACCACCAATCTGCCAAGATCTTGGTTGCGCCACGGTTATCGAGGCGAGGGTGTTCTTTCCGCACCAGAGAGCGGTGGCGTTTGCAGAACAAGAGGAACGCGTTCATTGGGCGGCGAGCTCGCTGCTCTGACGACTCGTCATCTTCAGTCTCATCAGCATCCTGCTCTAAACCATCAGGGCCAAGGAGAGGCACCTGGCAGAAGCAAAGGGAAGGGGTGTCAGCTCAGTTATCCATGTTTTGCGCCAAGACTGAGACCGGGTGCGCCACCTGGGAGTGAAGGAGAGGTACGTGGATGCACACAGCTGCCTCCAAAGGCCATCCACTTCATCCGGACAATGCAGAGTTCCATACCAAACCTCCTCACCTGATGGTCCAAGGTTCCCTCAATGCAAGACTTATCCCTGACTTCCAAGTGGAACCATTTCTAAGCTGAGAACCATTCTCTAGTAACAGTCCTAAAGGGGCTGGCAGGAGCAGATCCATCCTACCCCCTTCTGACATCTTAGTGGGATGAGGCAAGCAGAGCTACCTCAGACCTTGATTATCTGTGTTTGCAGCTACAGAGCACACAAAGAGGAACAGGTAACAGTTTGTTAGTTTGTCAGTTGTTTCCCCATCTCCTGCTGGTCACTGCTCAGCCTGTGAGCAGCACAGCAGTGCAGCCACCACAAAGCTGCCCAGCAAAGGTAGAGGGCAGATCTCAATAGAATACACTGCCAAAATGTGCTTTCTCCACTTACAGGCAAGCATATCATTCCTACAAGGGACGAGTCACAGAACTTACTCCATGAGACAGAGAACCACCTCCTACCTGCTATTTTATACCGTGATGTGAAAGGACCTCTAAGGTCAACAGAAAGCACCCTCAGAGAATCAGGCTCCTGCCCGTACTTGTCAAGGTCACCCTCTCTTATCAGTGTATAGCTCAAGGCAGTCTCCTCAGCACTGACCTTTCCATTCCTGTCCTAGCAAAGCACCAAGGAGATACAGACATGAACGCCATCCACATGATGGAATCATCACATCTGCATAAACAATTCCTGCTTCTTGTTACAGAGAATGAGTCCAGCTGTAGAAGTGTGAGGTGCCACATGGCATGAAAAAAGGGTAAGGTCAGCGTCATTGAACAATACCAAAATACCAAGTGTCAAACCAGAGACAGATTACTTAGCTGTGCACTCAGTATTCTGGAAGAGAAGTTGAATTTCACGTGCAAAGATAGTAAAAATTGTAGACAGCTTTTTCCTTCTTTTTCCCTTTTAATCTTTGTAGATTTTAATCTTTAAAAAAGAAGAATGAAAACTTTAGTTTGGTATGCCCTTCAGAGCCACTAGAAGCACATACCAAGCACAAGCCAACTTAATGTCTAAACGAGCAATTAAAAAAAAAGCTCATCAAAAACCTTCTCTGAGCAATCAAGATTAGGATGAGCACACATTATGAAAATATAGCAGATAAAACTACTGCAATGTAAAAAAATTTGTCCACTATTTTAAGCACATGACTGACAATTCACTTTCTTGTGTCACTACCTGCCTTTACAGCCTTACGGGCACTGCATCACATCACTTTTTATTGGCTGTGTTTCTTCACAAAGGAGAACAAGACGACATAAAATAAAAAAAACAGCTAGAGAGAATCTGATCTACCATTAACCATCTATGGTCAGAACATCCAATTAAATCTACCTTATCAATATCTTCCTCTTCTTCTTCCTCTTCTTCCTCCTCAGAGAAGTCAAGGAGCTTCTTGGCAAGCAGGGGATGCCACTGAAGACACTTCCTTTTTGGTCGCTTCCCAGTTCCTTCACCTTCTGTTGAGTGATCCTTATTCCTACTACTGCCTTTCATTACTGTGACCTGTCATGCAAAAATATTGATAAATTCACAACAAACCCTTAGGCATAAAAGACCATCCAACCAGTGACAAATATATGAGGCACCAATGTAAGACTCTCAGAAATTTCTGGCAAGGTATTAGATAGAGATTTATTCCAATTATCAACATAAGCATGGATGCACTTTATGCAATCTTAACACTTCCATGTAATGCCTAGAATAACTAGCAATACACAATTTAAGAGCATGAAGTAAGGATCCCAGCTAGTTCAGCTCTGAAATGTGCCCCTGTCTGAAGGATGGCAGAGAAGTCCTTCACTAGCCAAGTGACTGAGAGACTCCACAGCTCTCTCACACTTATATCCACTGCAGCTTTTCATATTTTGCCACTGCAAATATCAATGTCAGGACATCCCTCTTTCTTGCAGTGGAACGTATCACCAACCATTCATGTGTTAATCATGCACTTGTATACATATATATACACACAAATGTTGATATAGAACCTCATGATACTATTAGCTAGAATTTGTCCAGTGCCATTAAAAGGTGCAATAGGCAAATCTGAGTCCTTAAGAGAAGTGAATTTTAATACACACAAATTTGAAGCAAACAACCAGAGATAGTTATGCTGATATTTCAAAAGCACTGTGGAGGAAACAAAAACCATGTGCTGAGCCAAGTGCATGCAGAAGACAAATCATATTTAGTTGTGTGTGTGTCCTTATCTAAAAAATACCTCAGAACTATCTCTTAGTAAAAATACATACTTAACACATCCAAGGTACCAGTTAAAGGGTTGACTTAAGATGTCCTATCCAAATAAGGGACAAATTAATACATACATAAACAAATAAAACCAGCACATCACATACAAGTACTGAAGCACACAGAAAGCAAGTGCTGCTGGCACACAGTCTGCTCCCTTGTAGTCTTATGTTAACATAGTGTAATATCAGTGGCAATCCTGACAGGAGCATGGCTAGCTTTCCAAGAAAACAACACAAACATCAAAACAAACTGAACTTCAGAGTGGTTAGCCAGCTACATCTTTATAAAGCCAAGAAATCTGATGAAGTCTCACAGGAGTTTCTCACCAGCAGGATAAAGCAGCTGCACTCAGCCCTGGTCCCATAGGCAAAGCCAGAAAAAGCTATGTTGCTGACTTTCAGGAAAAGGGCACAGAAAGTGTCAAACCTTGTAACTGCAAGGCCACAGTCCATTTTAGGCTGCTGCTTTCTGGAAGATGCCTGGTGCAACACTAATCTTTCAGCCTACAATGGCACAAGAGAAAGCTGCCACACTTGCACTTGAGTGTGGTGCAACTTAGACCAGCTGCTTGAAGCATTGTGCCACCCCTGGGGCAAATGCCTGGCAAGAACCATCTTGCACAACTCCAGCCAGGCTCCCACGTTCAGTGAGCACTATTTCTGGTTTTGGATGATCTCTTCCAGGTGTTTCTTGTTGGTTATTGTCGGTTAATTCACTGGCATTTTGGCAATGTGCCCTTGTTAGCACCAGAAACGTGCATAAGCAGCTGCTTCCCCTGCAGACCTTAACAGTGCAGAAAGCTGAAGGACCTTCAGACACTGCTTGCTGGAGGAACAACTGAAGCCTGTGAACCTCCTGAACCTGAAGGTTCTCAAATTTTAACCTACATTTTAAAATGGCTTTTCCTGGATGTATATTGAAGTTTGTTAGATCCTCCCCACTTGCCAGCAGCACCCGCCCCCTTACTAATTAACCCTGTAACTTTGTAGTAACTTTGTCCCATTAAGTAACATATTTTACTTTATCCATGTAATGCCACTTCCACCTGGAAAACATTTAAACACTGATTTCATATCACCCGCCCCTCTGTTCATTTTCTGTAACCAACTCCTGTAGGTTACAGGGAGTTTTATACAGCACATAACCATGCACCATTTCACCTAAATTTTCGTCCATACCTTGCAAAGCAGATCCAAATACACAAACCACTTTGGCTTAAAAAAAAAACATTAAGATGTAGAAAATTAAGCTACAATTCAGTATCACAAAATATATGTTCAAAATTATTTTTATCCCACTATGACCTCTGCCATGTACCACACTGCACTGTGCTCTCCATCTGTCTCTCTTCCTAAAGTGCTGAACCACCATTTGCCTTTGTTTGGGGTATTTTCAGACACAAATCAACAAAGCTTAATGTTCAAGCAGGAGCTTCAGCTCCTGTGGGCAACAGACTTGTTCAGAGATTGCTAAATGCTACAGATCTGCCTATTACTGCAGTCAATAAAGCATGTGGCCTATTTCTGAGCAGGATTAATATGCTACAAGTACAACAGGGAGAGCTACTCCAGCCCTCACCACTCACTTGTGTACATGAGCTAATCATGTGGCTTCCGTCTACAGTAAGTATGACAAGTACTACTAGTAGCCTTCTACCTTTTTAGTGTGAAACTCAATCAACATTTGAGAAGTGCTCCATGATCCTCCTTTATAAAGCTCAGATGAAGTCTCAGGGTTTTTTCAACTACAGCACTGCCTTTACAGCTGGCACCTCTCTGCTTGCTCCCATTAAAAGCATGAGCAAGGGAAGACCTCACAGGACTTAGGTGTATTTTACATGTGCCCTCCATCACCCCTGAGGCCCTGCCTATGCTCTATGCTGAGTCTGGAAAGGCAGCACAGAGCCAGCACCAGTCACCTTGCAAACCCCAAAGGGGCTCTCAGTACCTTACACCTCTTCACCACAGCTGAGCTCACAAATAATTTTTGTTTTCCATGCATGAAGGCTAGGTATTAAAACACTCACCACTAAAATAATCAAAGCTCATCGCACATTATTGCAAAAACAAAAATGTACACTCAGCTTCAGAAATTGAAGGGATGTTCATTAGGTTGTTTTATTAAATTGTGAACCATTTTACAACACAGAGTAAGACAGATCCTGATTGTCATGCAAGCACCATTTACCACAGAAAAACACAGTCACTCTTTTCTTCTGCTTCGGAGAGAATCTCTGCAATGGCAAACAACAAAAACCCTCCTGATTTTGACCCCACTGATGGAAGGACTGAGGCCACAAGCAGACTTCAAACTATGTTTACATCATGGCCTGGAAGTCCTTCACTTCTTAAGTAAGTCAAGCTATGTATTCTACTCTCTATGCCTGCTTTTCTTTCCTCTAAAATGGGGTAATTCATAATACAAACACATAAAATTATTTCCTTCCCCCTAAGGGTGGGTCATATTCTATTTCCATGCACTTTTGTCTTTCAAATTCCTCTTTCCCCATTTTTATTTATTGTGATCCCTGTAAGTTCTGACATACGTTTCAGAAACTTTTTTTTTTGGTGTGCACTTTTTGCTGATGCAGTCAAATATAGGACTGACATAGTGAAAAATGTTCTAATTCTTTATTACATCACATGTGACTTTTCCTGCTAAAAATGGATGCCAACATAATGTAGTAAACTTGTTTTCCTTTAGATTGCTTAATTTTTTATTTAACTACATCCCCACTTCATGGGTATTTGTGTCCTTATTGTTGATATATTCACACAATTATGAGAATAAAAAAATCCAGGCAAATGCAAAATACAGCTAACATGGACATGGACATTTTCCTTTTGGCAAGATGTACCAGAATGCATGTATGATTATGATTAAACAACAGTGGAAGCTTTACTGGCATTATTTACATCTTGAATGGCAAAACATCAATGGAATCCAGTTACCCAACTCTTAAGATTCTATTTATCTATCTGATTTTTTTTGCCCCTTGACACATAGTCAATAGCACATGCTTGTTTTAAATGAGAGATTGGGAGCTGGCAGACAGAAGCAAGCAAAAACACTACCTATTTCTCTTTCAGGGATTCCCAAGCACTGGCAATCATCTCTATCAGCATGCTTTTAAAGAAAGAGCTGGACTTGGACCCTACAAGAACTGAAGCACACATTTAAGCTTGGCAAATGAGAAGTTCCATAGAAAGTCACAGAACAAGCCATGTGCAATCTTTGAGAGATTTGGGCTTAAAAGTAGAGAAGGTACACAACACCTGAAGTGCAAAGTTTTTAATAACTGGAATTTATTCATCAGAACACACAAAACCCCTAATTTCTTCTACAGGTATCAGTAAAAATATCATGTATCTTTTAAGGCAGATGGAATGGCTTTTATAAGTTTGCCAGTGTAAAAATTATTAAAACAAGACAACAAGATTTTGCAAGTCACTTCTCAGCTTAAGGATGACAAAAATGAAGTGACAGACAGTACAGAGAAAGTAGGAATATTTCAACAAGATAAGGTATGGACAGCTTTCCTTAAAATAAGACACATATGCTTTATAATGTCACTCAGGATACCTGTCAAGGCTGACATTCATGATCCATTGACAGTGAGATACCTTCAGGGTGACATTCTACATCTACTTTTAGTGCATATACAGATCAAACATTACAGAAATATTACATCAGTATAAAAATTTAAGAATTTTCTTGTGTGTGCTGGCTGCCCTTCTGGTCCTAGAAACATTCAGCAAAGAATATTAGTCTTCTTGGAAGTCTTATACATATGTATAGCTAATACAGCTTCAGAAGAAAAAAAAATTCCTTAAGAAAAGAGGTGGATGGAAGGAAAGCAGGAGAGAAGATGTTGTTAAGCTTTTTACTGCCTATGTTTCTATTTCAAATACATAACTGTTTACAATTCTTTGTTTTTTAAGTGTTCATTAACAACAAGCATTTAATTACAGTTGGTAATGTTAGATTTTGTTTTTCCTCTATCTTCCTCTGTTATTTATGAGTCCTTATACACAGAGCCAACCAACTTCACCAGTACCAATTTTGGAACTATCTCATCCCAGTGCTGATCTGCCACTGAGAATGTCGCTTGTGCTAAATAAGCTACACTCGATAAACTACGTCCACAAACACCAAAATCCTTAAGAAGGTCTTGTAAAGGTCTTCAAAAGCAGCCAAGTGCTCTAAGGCACGTTGTAATGCACGTTAGAAAGCAATGCAAGACCTGCAAAAGCAGAACCCCACAGACATGGATTGTGACTATGGTGTACTCCCTGTTGGAAGGTTCTCCATAGAACAACATCTAAGCTTCAGCAACTCTCATTTCCATGAGGACAGTGGAAATGAATTTCAGATTTTCTGCTACCTTAAAAATACCCTCGCATTTCCTGGAGCCCAGCCGGGCCCTTGGTTGACTCAATGAAGATTACTGGTACAAAGGAGCAAAGGCAGAGTTTCTAGTGGATTTTCCACACTTTCTGCTCTGTTTTGTACTATCTAAGTTCTCTACTACATTATAAAAACAAAACGCTAATAAGAAAAGAGAGACCTGAACTATGACACTAATAGCTTGTTGTTTTGGGTTCTACTGAGCTGTTTCAATGAAGAAGACTGGGAAATGAGTTCATGTTCTCAGCAGTCTAGTGGGCTGAAGAGGTATTTGAATTTTCACATGAAAGCAAAAGCTGATTGCTGGCTGTAAAATACATCTACACAAATACAAAAAGTGTTGTATTTTTTAAAATAAGTTTCTTTTACCTCTGAAACAAATGAACCAGAATATTTCTATAATGTATGACAAAAACTAGTTGGCACTAATTGCTGACCGGTCAGTGAATATACTCTTTATTGCTTCACAGCAGAAAGCCATTAATGAGCTTTCTAATTTTCAGAGATGTGATGGTTTAATGGGGGACATGCTGAGACTCAATGGGGTCCTGTTAGCCAGCAGAGCTTTGGGAGAGACTGTCACCACATGAAACACTTAGCAACACAGCTACAAGTGTTAGTTAATTTTTAATGACACACTCTTCCATCTTCAGAAATTATTTTAAACTGCTCCTTATTCTCAAACTCAGATATCAGTTGCTTGTTTTCTTTGTTTTCTAACACATAAAATTAAACCCCAAGATCATAGAACAATGTCAACAGCACTTTTTTAAGTTTTGGGGGGCTTTTATAAGCATCCCTTTCATACCTGCCGAAGAGGATGATAAGCAACATATAAAACAAGTCATTGGAGTTTAAACTTCAACTCTACTCTTTCTCTTTTCATTCAGACATGCAAGACGAGAAATATTTTCTTTGGCATTTTTTAATGCAATGCAATCAACCAAGCTTTGTTTAGTATGAAAAATACTATGTTGAACGACTGTACACACTGTAGCACCTTCTGCCTCTGTGAAGTGGCTCGCTGGTGCACATGAAGGGAAGGAAGTGATGGAAGAGTTTGCCTTGCAGAAAAAGATCTGGGGTTGCAAGTCACTAACATCTTTACTCAAACAGAGCATATGAACAGGAGCCTAGAGTCACATAAGTAAAAGCAGCTGTCTGAAGGCTCAGATCTTAACCATAACAAGACTTTTTGTTGTCTTGAATTTAAGTTACAGTAGGATATTTGCTATTGTAGGACTTGTTTTAGACTTCAGCAGCTGCAGAGGCAGAAACTCAAAAACCAGAAACCCAGTAAATCACAGCTACAGCTATATTTACTTCACCAAGCAAGACCCCAGTGACACACTCCGTTAGCCAAAATTTCTGGGTCATAAAGTGCAGAAGACAAGCGTTTGTTAGGGTGACATCCACCTTTCTGGACACCAGGTGCTAACCACCCTGCATGCCAAAAGATCACCAGCACGTCTGCCTACAACCCTGTGCATCTGCTGCAATAATGCACCAGGATTATTTGCCTAGCAACTTCCTCAGCCTGGAGCTCCTGGAGAACAGGCAGGGGGTTCTCTCACAGAAAGGAACCACACACTGGGGAGCAGGGCAAGGCCTCCTGTCCATGTAGGTAAGGCCACTCACCCAGGGGAGGGACACACTGGGACACCTGCACTACCAAACCTGGCTCTGTTCCTAGGTGAAGGAGATGTAACCCAGAGAGCCTGGAAATTCTGGCAATCCTTTTGCTCCAAAGCAGCATTTCTTTTTCTTTCTACATCTGCAGCCACAACAAGAGAGAGCACCAAGAAACCTGGGAAGGCGAGCAGAATAAATGCCTGAAATTCAAAACATAGAGGCAGCAGAGCCCAACCTACTTTGCAATACTTCCTCCCACAGAGGGGAGATAATAACAACAACCGCTTCAAAGCCTTCGACTGACACCAGAGTAATTTACCAGCAGAGCACTTTTCCTTCAGGAACACAGAACAGACTGTAAAATGCAACCACCTCTCAGACAGGAGATGAGTGTTTGTCCACAGAGCATCACAGACCATAGCAACAGCACAGTCCAAAAAACCACTGACTTTCAGCAAGTTAGAGCTGAGAGAGCCACCATGAAATATTTGCTTTGTGTTCCTGTGTGAGTGGGACTACCTGAGCCTGCATGGGTAGCAGCTTTTCTAGAAAGATAGCTGTCATTTCTGCATTTCCCATTATTTCAATGTTGCAAAATTAAAATCTTTGTGATTTGTCAACTGGATCACCAGGAGTTCTTGCTCTGTAGCTTTTGCAAGCCACTAAATGCTTAATCTCAGCATAAAGAGATTTAGAGCCAGTGAGCTCACAGGTAAGATGGCCACAGAAAAAACTCACTGAATTTCAGTGCATGGACATTCTCATCAGATCATTCCCAGGAAGGCACCTGCACTTCAGCAACAGCTTCCTCACTGAAGGGCCTATCAGGTAAGAAATCAAAGTCAAATAGGAATTTTATGTGAACAAGAACAATGGCCTGGAGTTCTGCTCACAGCCTTCAGAGGATGAGACCATATTAATGAAAGGAAAAAAAAAGTTTAAAAGTACATGTTCTAGACTTGCCACTCCCAAAGCTCCGTTTTTATCTGTGATTAGCAGGCATACAAATTGCTGTAGGGTGCAGTCATGGCAGAAACATAGCCAAGTGCCTTTGTGCAGGGCAGAGCTGCAAAAAGAGACGTTCCTGCAGCAGACATTGCAGGGGGAGCACAGCTGAATGGTAAAATTGTTCAGCTCTCCTTTTCACCTCTTGTTGATTGTGTCCCCGTGTCTTCTGCAAAACCAGGACAGTGCAGCTGTGTCCATCACTACTGTAACCCATTCTAAGGTTTACCATGTGCGTAACAGAGCTTTCATAATAAAATTCACTCATAATTGCCACTAGTGTCAGGGGAACCATATACAGCTGTATGAGCAAATGAAAGAATTACTCCCTTAATACATATTTAATAGGCCATAAAATATCCCTGCACAACCCCATATTATACTTTGTCTACTTCTGCTCTCTTCAAGTGCAATAGGCTAAGGCAGTTGTCTAAACATTCTCTTGTACAGCTACTACACTCTACTCCTATGGAAGAAGAATCAAACTAATGGCTACAGAAAGTATTTACTCAGCCTTATGCATCTTCAATATAAAGCCCATAAATCATGGTAATGTAACTCTTATGCATCTCAGAAACAACCATAAAGAGGCTTCACAAGAATTTCAAATAAAAGGGGCTTGTGCTACCTCCACTAACAGAAATACCGCAAGACTGACTTGATAATAAATTCCAGGCTACTAAAATATTTTCTTCAGAATCAAATTATCACAATCACCTTCCATTCTCTTCCCCCACCAATAGGAGCAAGTGTGTAAAGCCAAAAATGAGAAGTGAACCCTCATGAGTCTGTTTCCTGTATGAACCCCTCCCTAACAAACTCTTTAATTTCCAACCTTTTGACCATACTAAAGCAGCAACACTTTCACAAAATACATTGTATCTCATATTAGGCATAACCCAAGGAGGTAAACAGAGCGCCAAGAAAGAGCAGAATTTTGCTAAATGGCTACAAATCTCCTCTCAGAAACAACAAGAGGAAAAAGGTTAGATTGGATGTAAGGAAAAACTTCCCCACCAAAAGGGTTGCCAAGCATTGAACACGCTGCTTAGGGATCTGATTAAGTCACTATGCCAGGAGGACTTTTAAAAGACATGTAGATGTGGCATTTAGTGACATGGCTGAGCGGTGGACTTCAATGATCTTCAAGGCTTTTTCCTTTCCAATTCTGTAATTCCATTAAAAGCGGAAGCCAAATTAATTTCCACGTTTATCAGTTATATTTGTATTTATCATTTTGCTAAAGGCAGCATTTTAAGACTCAGGAATGAGCTTTTAATTTAGACTAGATTCCTTAATGCAGTGTTTTAGTCTGATCACAGAAAGAGATACTAAAGCTAAAGAACTTGAATTCTGGTTTTGGAATTATCATTGTCTCTCAGAACTATGCAGATCCACATAAAAACTTTCTGGCTCTGCGAACATTTGTAATTATTTCAAAAGCAGATGTATTACCTTAATACATAATTTTCAAGTGCCATCTAGTGGTTTTCTTTTTTAATTTCAATTTGGAATTTAAAAGTAAACTTTCCCTTTTCCTTATCTTTAAACTTTTTTAAAAGTTTGATATTTCTATCACTTCCTGTTATTTTATGATATGACTCTGGACAGTGCAATGGTAAATAGATGTTTGAATTAAGCCTAAGTTTGAGCACTCTGATTAACTGAATTTGGGCCAGAAAACAGCTGATTTCAGAACTAAAGAATTGAAAGAAAAAGGGGGGAAAAAAAGCCCAACCTTATCCATCTTATCCACGGAAACAAGGCACAAATGTCAGTTCATTATACAGAGCTTTTTCAGTACAACTTAATGACTTCTTATCATGAGAAAATTCTCACTTGTTAGAAGTCTGTAAATAACTAGGGTGTCAAATAAACACACAAGAAAATAATGGAGAAAGAAGCATTCCTCACACTGGATAAAGCCAAAAATCTACAGTGCCATATCAAAAGGCTTCTGTTTTACACTCAACCCAACCTATGATATTACACACATCCAAGACTTAAAATACCCAGAAAAATCTGACCACTTAACATATTACTCTCATAACGGGAACAATTACTTCATGTCTTCTGTGTCCCATCTCTAATATCCTCTTATTCTACAAGTGTAAGGAATTGGGCCCACCAGGTACCCCACAAAATTGCTAAATGTGCACATGCAGTAGTGTGCCCAAGACAGCATCAAACCTGCAGTGTGTACCATGCAGACAACCTGTGTGAAACATGCAGAGCATGTCAGATCCTGAATTAATACGTATGGAAAGACATATTATGTGCTTCCATTCCACCTGGAAATTTATGGAAGACTTGTGTCAGGCAGCCACCAATCAAGGAAAGTATCCGAGCTTCTTGACAATGAACCTCTGAGAACCATTTTTCTTTTAGGCTCTATTTCTGTAATATACTTTTGCTACAGTAACATACAAATAATTTTGTGCCCACCTATGGCTACAGCAGAAGCGTTGGAACTCAGTGTCTGAGATGGAGCCAAAGTTAAAAATATACCATTATCAAACATCATCTTTGTTATCATTTTACTGAAAGACTTGTTAGCTGCAGCAGAAACAAATTCTCTGGGGAAAAAAAATGCATAGATCTTATTAATTCTGTCTTGAATTCAAAGCACTTTAATAAAAGGTGGGAACATTGCTATCTTCCTAACTTTTGCAGTTTGGAAAGAGGCTAACACAGATGAAAAGTCTTGGACAAAAGGTCAGAAACAAATTCACAGTCAAACTGGGAAGAAAGTTTTTACTCTGATCCCAGTCCCTGCTCCCTTCTGCTGTCTGTCCCTTCCAGAAAATGAAGAAACTGAAAAGAAAACTTTCTCATTCAGCAGTCTTTTTGTGTGCTTGCTCCATGGGTAATCACAGAGACATTATATATGCCCAGCAAGGCACACTTTGGATGCAGCTCCAGGTGGGCATCCCTGGAGCTCAGAGGATGCAGAGGGAGCATCAGGAAGCTCGTCCCCCTGGCAGGGCCACACTGCTGCCCCTGCACCAATGTGCTGGTTTGGCACTAAAGACAACCCAAGGAAGTGATCTTTTCTGTGCCAAACCAGCACAACCCCAGAGCCTCTGCTCGTGCAACCCAGCACTCTGAGCCCTGTGTCCCACTGCTCGTGCATAAAACCCCTGACACACATCACTGAATCTGCCTGATCCAGGGCTTATCCAGCACCCTCAGTGTAATAACCCACCTACAGGTCCTGGAAAACTCACGGTATAGTGCAATTGAATAAGCAACACAAAGATCTGGAGGAGCATGAAATCACAACGCTGCCCCTGAATACAAGAACAGGGCACACATACACAGTGCCTGAAAGAATAAAAGAAAATTACATAACACACAGATATAATGAAAGAAATAAACAATGTTACTTAAAAAGCCCTCAGAAGGTAGAATGGTATCTTATTCCATGTATAATCTCAATAAAGCAGCCTCAGCTATTTAGCACATTAAACGCCCCTTTAAAACAATCTCCCTATCAAAATAATCTCAAGTTCCATGGTTCCATTATCCCGTTGCCTAAATTGTGGTACTTGGCTAACTCAGTTAATCCATTAAAAAGGCATGAAAATTTTGGCCTACACTGCTTCAAGTTCTTTCTAGGATGAGAGCATTTTGTGTATTCCCTCTAAAAGCCCATGTGATATGAGCCAAGTTAGCAAAGCAGTTCCCCCAGGACATCACACAACACCAGTAAGTCTACTGCTCCTTTTGCAGGAGAAATGTGAGCTAAAATTCTGCATGGAGATTTACAGTACTTCACTTGATGGAAAAGGTGTAAAGATCAAACCCACACAGTTCATAAAATTAAAACAAAGTAATTTTACTTTCATACCTCAATTTTTAAAATTGCTTTATTTGAGAGCTACATATATACAGTATGAGCTAGAAAGTACTGTATAATGGCAAACAACAATTGAGTAGGTCCATATTTCATTGATGACAATTCACTATAGCATCATGGCCATATTCTCCTGTAGCTCTGTGGATGCTGAGTATGAATTATTTCAAATTCCTGGAAGAAAACAAGCTACCAAGAAAATGTGTTCTTTGCCAGGGAGGTAGCTTAATTCTAGAAGACATTTCAGAGTTTTTTCCTAACAATTTCTCTCAAGCTTTGACCTAAACCATCAAAAGTAAGCAGGGATGTAGACAATGCTCCCATTCTCAAGCCATATGCATGCTCATATGCAAAAATGCATCACCACCTCGAGTTCTGCTGAACATAACAGTCTCTTTTAAGGAGAAAGAGACTTGGCTTATTTTTAATTCACAGAAAGACAATCACAGGATTCAGCAATGACCACTTCAAAGGATCTAAAGCTAGAAGTGTGACGTGAGCTGCATGTGAAAGATTTAGAAAAAACAAGACTTTTGCATTGTTCTTCTTAAAATGCCATAATACAGTTCTTAATTTTCATGCACTAATAAACCATTATTTCAAGAAAAGGGCAATATTAAATACTAAATTCAGCAGCTGGGGTCTCTAGTCTACTCAAGGCAGACGTAGCTTCAATGCTGAACCACACTGCTCAGGACCCCATCCAGGGATAGAGAATCCACCACTCTCACAGTGGAGGGTATTTTTCCTTATGCTCAACCCAAATGTCCCCACCTGAAACTTCTGACAATCACCACATGCTTGTCCTTTCACTAGGCACCTCTAAAAGCAGTCTAGGTTCCTCTTCTTCATAATGATCCTACAGATAGCTGGAGTCAACTGGAGCATCCCCTCAGCCTTCTCAATTGAAACACAAGGAGCTCTCACTCAGCCTCTCCTGGTATGTCATGTGCTCTGACCCAAAACCCTGAGTACTCCTCGACTGTGCTCCCTACAGTGCCTCTGTACAGGTATTCAGTCTCAGGAGCTCAGAGCAGGAAAACCCTTCTCTCAGCCTGCTGCCTACATTCCTGCTCACACAGCCCAGCCCAGTTCACTTTTGTGGCTACAAGGCCTTGCTGCTGAATTCTACTCAATGTACTGCCCGTTACAATCACCAGGCCTTTCTATGCAAAGCTGTTTTCTGCCTTTCTTTTTGTTAAACCTCTTGGGTTCCTGCTAGCCCATGTCAACTTTCTCAAGTTCCTCTGAATGGCAGCTCCTGCAATCCACTACTTCCACCAATTCAGCATCACGTTCCAATTTGCTGAGGGTGCACTCCAACCCGTCATTTGTATCACCAACAAAAATATTCAACACTGACACCAGTATCAGTCCCTAAGGAACACCACCAATAACTCTCTGTCAGTTCAATACTGGCTGAGCCAATTTTTCACACACTGCAGTCTATCCAACAATCCATCTAGGGGGAATTCAGTTCGGCTCCAGGGATGCTAATGAAAGTGTCAAAAAACTTGGTACCATCAGAGTAAACAAAGTCCTCTGCTCTCCCTTTGCCAAGAGCTTTTTCTCTCCATCACTTCTTCACACCTAGGAAGAATTTTCCCATGGTAAATTCATGTTTGGCTGTTTCCTGTCCTTTTCTTGTTCCTTGAGTGCCTAGAAGTGACTTCCAGGAGGACCAGTGGTGCAGTCCCCTCAGTGACCAAGCTGAGATCAGTCAGCCTTTTGTTTCCCAGATGTTTCTTAGTGCCTTAGAGCACAATTAAACACCTCAGGGTGTCTTCTGCCTGCATGATCCACAAGAATGATGGCCCTGTTTCATTTGACCTGTGGTGACCTGAGATTACAACCATGCTACCTGTCTGCCAGAAACTCCAAATGCTGAAGAGCTGGAAATACTGGTATGTGGAGAACAAGCAGCACAGCTAGTTTGCCTCAACCCTTCCTGTTCCTTTCAAGAAGCTACCCAATACTACAAACTGAAGCTTACAAACCTCTGCCCCACTTAAAAAAAAATTAACAATTCATGAAATCTAAACAATGCAAGGTGTTTTAATTTTGCTTGAAAGTATGAGTCCAATTTAGTCCAAGCTTTCCTTTATATTCTAAATTTTTAAAAAGCTTGTTTTTCAGTAGGGGAAAGAGCAAGAAGTTACTGTGATTCTGAGGCAAGTTCTAAAAAAACCTCAGCAAACGAGAGCAAGAGGAAACAAGTGAGCTTCCTCATCAAATAATGTGGGGCACCTAATGAATAAAATCTAAAATCCAGATGTTTGCCATCCTGGGAAGTCTTCACCGGACAGGTTATTCACAAGGCTGTTGTTCTAGGCTCAAGGGTCTAAATAAAACAAGTCTTCCCTGAAAGTCTAGGTCCCTGACAAGCTGGTAAGCAGCTGGACAAACAACTGCACATAATTTGCTCACAAAAACTGATCAGAAATAGTGAAGATTCCAAAGGACATTAATAAGCTTGGAGAGGACTTTCCAATCTAATTTTGGAAATAACTTTTTCTGTTTGCCACAGTTTGCAGTTTGGTAGAAAACAGGCGGAAGGCCTTTGCAATACCCTAGAATTGCCATAGGATACATTAATTTGGCAGCAATCTCTGGGGTGCCCAAGTCACAAGCCGTAAATGGTGACACAAAGAATCTCATTGCAAGAGACTCATCAGCCCACTCAAGACTCAAACACTTGAAATCATCTGAGACAGCTCCTTCTATGCATGGTCCACGTTTACACGGAAACCTCTACAGGAAGCAGGGAAAGCTTTTTCTTTTCTTTTTAAAGAGATTTTAACTAGAGGAGCACTTTGGAACACAAAAAGCTCTCAAACATGGCTGTGGATTCTTGCTTATTAAAGGCTGGGCCCTTAATGAAGCCCTCTCAGAAAGGGTGGATTTCATGCGTATGTGAACGCAAACACATACCCGTCATTAAGCAGCAGCTAAGAAACACTGAGCAGTCCTTTGTCTTCATCTTCTGATGCCCGTCCACAATGAAATGCTACTCACAATGCTGGACCCTTTTTGGCATTTAATAAACAAATTAAAAAAAACCAAAACAAACAAACTCCATTAATAAAAAGTTTTTAAAATAAGAGCCAACAAACCACAACTCATTTAGGCTCTCATCACTCTCAAAAAATTATCTCCATGTGTATACAACATTTTCAAAAGACTGGGGAAACAGATGGGTTTCTCCTGAATACTCTGGGTATCAGTGATGGTAGGCTTCTGAACACAAGCAAATACCTGTTATGCAGTTTACAATTCTTTGTGCTTCTGGAATGAGTACATCCTACCACCTATGGTCATTATCTGTGACCCGAGTTCCTCTACTGACAAACTGCAACACTGGTGAAGGAAAGAAGCAGACTTAACTGTGGATGTACCAGGTTATTTGACCAACCCTACCTTCTTTACACTACTATATAAACTCAGAAGAGAGACTTCTTTAGTTCAGTGGGCTCTAAGGACCTATTGTTCCATGATCAATATTAACACTGTCCTGAATTCTTGCTGTTTGGGATGTTAATGAAGTTACAAGTTACAATGCAGACAGCTTAAAATTTTCCTCCAGATAGGAAAATTCTTCCTCTGGAACATGAAAAGTGGAAGATGAACTCACACATCTGCGCTTCAACATCTTTCCTGTTTTCATGGCATCAGATTAAATGACTCATCCCAGTCCACAACTAAAACTGGATTTGTGAAAACTGGCTGTTGGTAAGGCTTTCTGATGTTAGCATTAAATATCTCAGTTTGCTTTATATCACAGTTAAATTATGACAAGTCAAACATTTGGCTAAAGCTTAGGAAGTGCAAATGAGTTCTCATCATTGCAAACATTCTCAGTACAAGGGCAAAGTCAGCTCACAGGAAAAAGTACACCACTTCCACAGTCAATTATCTTTATTTCACACTTCCAGTGCACAGGCCTATCCCTGCAGGAGAAATCCAGAGACATGAGACAGCAAAGGAAGATTTCCAAAGTGTAAGGCAAAGTATTCTTTTATATTCTCAAAATTAGTATTTTTATATTCTCAAAATATAAAACATTTACAAACTGAATATTTTCTTGAAAAGAAGAATGCCTCAGGACCACCCATGGCAACAACAGCAACTTCCAGTACAATACAACCACCCAGAGGGATGACTTAAGAAAAAAAAGCAAAAGAAAAAGAACTGTAGGAAAACATTTGATGTAGGCATTCTTAAGAAATGCTGAGGTCTGGAAAGAGAGCACCAACATATAAAACACAGGTTCCCTCTGCTGCCAAGTCCCATGGTCTGTGATTCAGCTCTTTGAGCACGTATGAAAATGTGTGAGCGAATATGAAAAGTGTGGAAAACATCTCCTTTTTAATTTGGGGTTTTGTTGTTGTCAGCTACTCTTTTTTAATAATGCCTTGTACCCTCAAAAACACTAAGTATAATTGTAAACTGGAAGAGCTGTAGTCAAAATAAATGTTCCACAAGTAGAGATATTGCCCTGTACTGTTTCATTAGATCTCCTTCTGGCAAGATTTTCTGGAGAACCACCAAGAAAGTACCAGAGACCCATAAAAACTGGAAAGGAGAAGTTATCTTTGCAAAACGGATTATTTAAACTTTGGGTTCTCATTTTGTTTATATTGCCACCTATTTAAAACTCACATTTCTTAACCAACAGTCAAAGAAAAAGTGGCTTCATGCAAAAAAACTCCAACAGTCTGGCTCCAGCTGGGTAGTGAAAACTGCTCCTGTAGTTCTCCAGCACAGAAAACCCAAAACAATAAACCTCCAGCCAACATAAAAAAGCCACTTCACAAGTAAGCCACACCCCAAACAAGATTGGATAGTTAAGATTACAGGTAGGCTTTATGGGTTTTATCTTCTCATCTTTATAACCACAGAAAAACAAAGGTGGAAATACTGTTTTTCTTAGTTCTTTTGATCACTACTGGGAATCTTTGCTGATTATTTAACACTTATAGAATTGAGTACTTGTGAATGCCTCCCAACTTTTAATGAGCTTTACAAACTGTATTATTATGCTTATGCAGATATTCCTAGATGGAAATACAGATACAGGTTTAGACAAGATATATATCTACATCTAACTATGTATACATGTCAAGTCATAAACTCAAGGTTTAACATCCAGCTGCTTTGCTACAAGAGAAGTGGCAGCTGTGCCCGCAGACAAGTCAAAATATAGTTTACTGAAATGAAACTGTCAATACAAAACTATTCATGTAAAGAGAATAATTGCTGATGAAATCACTTCCTCTACATTTAAGGAATGAATCTCTTTGAGTAGAGGAGAATTTTCCATTTTTTTCTGTTGAGGGTACAGCAATGTCATTGAGGTTTATCTTTTTACTAATGATTTGCTAATGATTTTACTAATGAACTGCTGCAAAGGCAGTTTTCAATTAAGGAATTGATCATGTCCAAGTAACTGTAAATGATACAATAAAGTCACAGATCACAGGATAGTTCCTATTTGTTGTAAATTTGTTTTTCTCAAAAGTGGCAAATCTGCTTTTAGTTTTCCTTGAAAGCTGACCAGATTCTCTATTCTGTTTGCATTAGGAACCACAGCAGAGAGATTTAAACTACAGAGCAGAACAGTAGGAGCCACCTTCCACCTTTTTACTTTTCTGCAGTGAACTCACTTGTTGCAGAAGGAAAACTATTTGCCCATCAACCCACCCTCGAACTTTGCCTTGCTCAGAACATTCACCCACCACCTGGAACAGAGGGAAGCATAAGCCAGATGCACAGGACACTGACCACCCAGTGCTGATGAATAAAGAATAATGAACACCCCACAATGCACCCAACAGTAGCTGCCAAGTCTCCTTATTCCTGCTGTGTCCTTATGAACACAGCTCTCTTTGAAAACACCCAGTCAACACAGCAGCTGCCATCTCAGCATTCCTTCAATCACACTACCCCATGGCAGGTGAGTGGCTCTGTCACCCACATCCCTGCCTGCAGCTACCACTGTGCAAAACACAGTTAGAGACACCAGGAACAGCATCTTGGGCCCTTCCCTTCCCTGCATGAGGGACTGCAGGAAGAGGAGTGTGGGCAAACTCCAGTGTCCAAGAGGGACATCTGTGCAGCAGGGCTGACAAGTGCTTCCAGCTACAGCATCAGCCTCGAGGCACTGGGGGTTTTCAGGCTGCAGATTCCTTTCCTCACTACATAACTCAGTGCTCTTCCTACGTCACAGAAGTCAGCAGAGATTTCACTTGAAACAGCCTCAGCTGCCTGCACAGCAATGCCAAGCTTGGGGCCATATATGGCCCCATTTGCTCACAAAGCCCACTCTCAGGGCACTGCCAGCCTTCTCTCCAAGGGCTGAGAGCTAGGGCTTCTACACATCTCCCCATCTGCAAGACTCACACCTGCAGCAGTGGTGAAATGACTCCAAAGCAACCCAAAATCATCAGGAGAGAAGAAGCTGTATAACAAATAAGAAAAAAAAAAGCCAAAAACCCCAAACAAACAAAAAAAAAAAACCAAAAAAACAAACAAACAAAAAAAAAACCCCACACCAAAAAAATACAACAAACCAAAACAAAATAGGTCCTAAAGATTAATCCCTTCCAGTTATTATTTAGATGTTTGCTCTGAGATTGGTACAAGAGTGTCTGCAGAGAGGGGGGATGTGACAGCAGATATATTGGACAGCACACCTTGGAGAACATTTTTTTTTTTTGTAATAAAAGCTGCCATCAGTTATTGCTACGCAAGTAACATTACACCAAGTATACTCATATCTGCAAGTATGAGGACAACTCAAGGCATAACTCCAGAGGCTGTCTCCTGAAGTCCCAAGATCTTATTAGGTCTTTGTGCAACAGAGCACTGTAGACTTGAATTTAATGTGTTCAACTTCAGAGACATCTTTAGAAAGCAGTGTGATGCATGAGAAAACATCTCCTTATTAAAAAGGTTGTGCTTTTAAGTAATTAGGTTTTTTCCTAGACATTCATTAAAAGACAACAGTATCCTCACAGACAAGATTATAAACAAGCTGAGTGCAGTAATCATCACACTCAAAAACCCAGACCCACAAAGCCATCTCTCTGGAGAAGAGAAGCAACCAAACCAAACAAAAATCCCAGGTTACTTTCTTTTCCACCTCCCTGTCTTGTTTTGCTAAGGAAGCCTAAAAGTCTCTATTATGATGCCAGAGAAACCATATACAAATATATAAGGTTACACCAAGCTTAGACTGAAAGCTAATTTAAATCAGTATGCATGAGAGGTAGGAATATAGAGCATTACTGAACTACTGACACTATTGTATTCAAAGGATATTTTATTCAACCTCAGACAATTTGAGATTTTGCCTTCCCTGCTTCTTGGAAAAGCACCTTTCACAAAGCAGATAACGACCTACAATACCTATATCAGGTTATGGAAATAAAATATTATAGAAGGAGAAAGATCCAGAAAGAATGAAAGCAAACTAACAGCTTATATAATGCTTGAACACCTCTACTGAATCACTCTACGACTTTATTCTGGAGCAGCTCTTCATCACAAAGAGTCCCCAGCAAAGCCAAAGATATATAAAAAAGAGAAGTCAGGATAAATAAAATAAATACATTCAGGTTTGTAATTTCATATTCTGTAGACTCTAATTGAGCATTCTATATGCATTGTTATCACTTTGAATGGGTGTTTAGTGAAGAAAGACTGACTTTGATGGTTTTTTAACTGCTATCTAAGAAAGTTCTAATACAGTTCTTGTTGCTTTGCACAATAAAAGCATACTGAAGTGCAGAGTGTTTAAAAATGGTCTCACTGGAGAAAGTATAAAATAAGTAAGTTGCCAGAAACCGTACTTTATACTCTGTTGTATTATACATACAGTGAAATTACTAAATTGAAACAGCTGGGATACAGTTTAACATGTACAACTTCTGCATTCTGTACCTCTATCAAACTTGTTTATTTTACTGTATATACATATTTACAAGAACCAGGAGAGGGGAATTTTACCATTGGAGAGAGAGAGACAGAAAGACTGTTCTGAATTATGAATTGCTTTATGACATTAATCCTAACAAGATGCATCTCAGAAGACCATTTATGATGGAGTCTGCTAGAGCTCAGTGTTAAGATGCACTATATGCAAGCTCTATATCAGATTAGAAAGCAACTACATCGCTCTGTGAGTGTTTGGTATTTGACATTTTGCTTTCTCCGGATTACCTGTGTCACATAACTTTTCACAGGCTGTTACAAAAATTTACATCAGCAAAAAGAATTCAAAATTTCCTATTTCTTAGGCTATGGAAGTTATCTTACATATACAACAAGCCTTTATTTACACAGGAACAGTTAACTAAAATTAACTTGGATATTTTCAGTTCTTATTTCAGGCAGACTTGCTTACTCTCAGATAGCTTAGGCTTGTTCCTCAACACCACTAAGCTCAGAGGATGCCAGGGGAATACAGCTGTACCAAATGTTGGAATTTACATCCATGACATGTGACTGCCAATGTGTCACAAAAACCAGGCTGATTCCTGATGAAAGAATCCACAAAGACAAATAATTTAGAGAGTTCACTACTTTGATTCAGGTTAAATGGATTTATGAGCTTAGAAACAGGACTAAGTTACTGTAATTTGAGCAGCTGAGCTGTGTAGCTGACTATATGTGCACACTTTGGCCTACAGAAAAAGCCAGGTCAAGCACATTTTTGCCTTATGAAAATCAAACGATAGGAGATCTGACAGAAGAAAATTCAGAGAAAGGGGATTTATGGAGTCTACTCACTTTACCTCACCACTGGGAAAACAGCACTCCCAGGAGAAGCTGCAGATACCCAATCAACAAAACATCTTTATCCAGTGATCTGCTGCAAGGTCCATCCCACGGGAACACCAGACTGGTGTTAACACCACAACACCCACCAGGTGTCCACATCCTGGAGAGCACTGACCATCAGGAATTCTCCACATGTGAAAACTGCATGTGTGTCCCACCACACGCCTGGCCATGTACCTAACACAACAGCCAGCTCCTAATGCATCTCTCATGATGACACAAAGGGGGACACAGCAGCACCTGCTAAGTGACTGCAGCAGGCTGCCCACTGCCATAGAAACAGACAGCTCTCCTACTACAGCTGAAGCCTGCCATACAGGGCTGCAGATCAGCGACACATTACACAACCCATTTGTTCATGACTGAACACACTGTTAAAAGGCTCAGACACATCATCAGATGGTGGCCAGATACTGGTGATCCAATTCATCCTAACTCAACAAATTTGTTGCCCAGAGTCAAAAGCAAACAAGGATTATCTGGAGTTCTGTGTGTGCCCTGCACACCTCGATTTATGCTTAAAGGAGAATGGCACAATACTGCATTGGCTGAGGCTTAATTTAAGACAGTATTAAGATGTAAGTTAAAAGCTTACATCTTGAGTTGGAGGAAAATGGGGAAGAAGCAGGCATCTTCCTGAAAAGAGAGACAGTATTAGATGCCATAACTAACCAGCACACTTTTGAATCTTGTTACCTATTTTAAGTCACAGGTCACAACCCCAGCAAGGCCACTTTCTCCAGCTGACTACACTGATTCACAGTACCTAGAGGATCTGACCCATGTTATTGATGAATTTCTTGTGCATCTTGAGCTCTAAAACCATGATTACCTCTGGCTTGACAGCAGTGAAATTTACCCACCTTCTTCCCCCCATCAGGAATCTCAGATGAATGGCAACTGCTGCTAAATCCAGTGTTAATGAGAGAGATGTAGTACTTCAAGATATTGAGGTATCCATCAATCTCTAGCAAAGAGATTATTCCTGGTAAAGACATTATAGTCTGGCAGTGCTGCAAGCCAGAGATACCTACTCAAGGCTGGAGCCAAGGGCTCAGGAGCCCCCCAGGACCCAAGCAGGCACCCTCTTCCAGGGGAAACAGAAGTGCCATGGAGACACAAGTAACTGAACTGAATGGACACTCCCAAGGCTCATCAGGATGCTCCTCACCTGTTTGCTTAGCATGAAAGCAATGACCAAGGCTGCCAGTGCAGGCTAGAGAGATCAAGTTTGAAAAATGCCACCAAACGTGGGAATTGCAAGCAGACCTGCAGGTGTATCCCTGTAGCTCACAACAGTCACAGCAGAGGCTCAGGTTCATTTACTGGCTCACTAAGAGCCACTGGTGCATCAAGCATAATCCCCCAGGAAAAAGCTTTTTTCAGGAAAGAGTTGTACAGTACCAAAACTTTCTACATTTCACATATGGTCTTCTCCAAATACTCAAGCAACAAAACCCTTGACCTAAGCATCTCACAGCTTAAAAATAGCATCTGACACAGAAATCAACCTCCAATTGGAAAAGGTTTTCAAAGAAGCCAGAGATCTGAGAACTATCGTGACTCAGCACAGTATATTTTATGATACTGGGTATAGCACAGAATTACACAAACCAAAAAATGCAGTTCCCCCAAACTCTTAGAGGCTTATCCACATGGACTGTCTGAAAATCAAACAGAAAATATATCAGTGAGGAAAGTGAAATGCTCTTTACCATCACCCCTCCCCCCCTCAATAGATACCAAATCTTGTCTGGTAACTCCCAAGATGCTTTAAAACTAAGAGGGCAAGGGAAAAAAAGAAAAAAAAAAAGACAAAAAAAAGAAAGTAACAGAGGCATAGCAACACATCTGAACACCCACTGGACTTGCTCGTGGATCTACCGGAATTAGGACAGGTTGTTGCTACCTGCTTTACACTACACCAAGAAAGAGAAGGAGAAAGGACTGAGAAGAAAGTGGCTTTATCCTGAGTTTCAAAAGAAATCTTCCTCCTTTCTCCACAGCTTTTCCCTTTGGGGAAAACATGATCAGTAGTAAAAAAGCTGCTCAGATACCTAATTGATAATGAATTTCAAAAGAAAAACCTTGAGTTTTATTGGTTAATTCTCTCATGAAACAGAATTTCCCTTTAAGACAAAGCCTGGCATAAGGCATACTAATTCCTAATATTATCCATATAAGCAGAAATAACTTTCACTTGCAGGTTGATATAACTTGGACATGTTTACAAACACAGCTGTGAAAAAGAAGTTGAAAAACTACTCATATTTCCCTAGTGTATTCCTGGGCTCTTTCAGAAATTCCTGGGCCCAGCCTCTGCCCTGCCAAACTTCCCCAAGCCAGCCTACAGAGCTGCTCCCAGAGATGCAGGACTCCTGTGCTTGACACTGCACAGGTCTGCCTGTACATTGGGCATAACAGAGCACAAAACTGAGCATTCCCTTAGGTGCTTGACTTAATGATCCTTGTGGGTCCCTTCCAGCTCAGAACACTCTGGCCAAGGTCTGACAGAATCATAAAGATACAAAGAGAAAACATTCGAAAGGGCTCAGATTTTACTTATAGAAGTAAAGCTCAGCACCTGGAGGGGAAATTCTCAAGCCTCCTATTTAATATGCAAGATGAAATATATATATAGTAGAAAAACCTTGTTTTATATATATATATATACATATAACCTGAACAACAGGAGACCACAAAAGAACGAAATGTAAGCTTTCTGTGAAATCTTTTATACTGCTACTTTATACTTCAAAAGACACATTTTCTTGTTAAATTTTCCAGTCTTATTTGCAACAGCAACCTACATATTATTTAAAAAAATATATAAATAGATCAATACACCAATGTCTCAAATTCTGCAAACAGTAGTAATGAGAAGCATTTTAACTCCAGCATGGATGCACATATAGCCTTTTATTATTCTGAACCATTTAAAAATCTCACCTGGATTTATTCAACTACATACATTAAGCAGATTGTTCCAAACAAAAAATTCTGCACCGCCAACCTGCAGTTTACTAGTAAGTATGGAGAAAGTGTATGTACACAAAATTGCATTAGGAGTAAATATGCTTTCCCTCAATAGGCACTCCTAGAAGTAGTGATGCAAACCTGCCATTTCCTGACTCAGCAGACTGGCTCCCTGTCAGCCCTCTGTTTAAGGACAGAAAGAGTCCCAATATTAGCTCCCAGTCCCATTCCCAGGCCGAGGCAGCAGAACAACAAGCGGATAAACAGATCGCAGCCTCAGCTCTGCGTCACCAAAGCTGCCCACCAGGTTTTGTCTGCAAGACCAGTTTCTGTGCATGTGACCCATTTCCCTTTCTCCC
>JANRGV010000051.1:16834203-16851401 GCA_024734035.1 Alethe castanea
AGAAGTCCTAAAGTAGAAAAAAAAAAAAGTAAAAAACTTACACTTTAGGCAGTCTGAGAATCTGGAAAAGCACAGAAATATGTACAAATAAAAGGCAGAAAAATATTTTTCTAGTTAGTGCAAACAAGACTTTTCAGAAGGTCTACATTTACCCGCATTGTTGTGTGCATTTTACAAGACTGTATGCACACCCTCTATCACGCTTTCCATCAAAGCCATCCACATTGAGAGCAGCAGGATTAACCCATATACAGAAAGGTTACAACCAACATAAATAACAAGAAAAGAAAACCATCCTTCTCCAAATGTATTTGTGTCTGTGTACATTTTCAGTGTATTAGCTCTGGTAGAATCAACGATCTTACTGAAAAACCACCTGAGCAAGATTTCTCTTTCAAACTAATTGGAAGGAACTCTCAGAGTGAGGCCTGCTTTCTTCTCAACCCCTTCTCCAGTCCAATTTCGTTTCAAAATGGAAAGCATGCATTTAAATTCAAGAAATTAAAGATGTACTAGGTATGACTGCAACTCCACAAAGATGTATTTAAAACTAGACTTACAAGAGTTGGTTTCAGGTAAAAATAATTCTAGTTGGTTTTGTTGTTTCATCTCAGGAATACAGCATTAAAACTATACTATGGTACCAAGTTTTATTAACAGATTACATAAACTTGCTATAAATGTGTAGATTTGTATTGCTTTGGGATATTTGACAATTTTGATCAGAGCATGCCTTCAGTACATTTACATTTCTATCCTTCCTCTTCAGGTTCATGGAAATTAGGCACAAGAGGTAAAAGCACAACTGTCAAGGCAGCCCTCACATGAATTTGGGTGCAACAAGAAGGGAACATGCGGGGATGGGAGCACCATGTTACTGTGGATCAAGCAGCAGTCTGCTGGCAAGAAGACAGGTGGTCCATATGCCTACATAGGTCCTCATGGCTTTCCCAAAAACTTTTCCCATTTAGATGTATGAAAACAGATCTGTTTGGATTCTGGTTAGTGACAATGGCCACTCTTTTGCAAAGATAGCTGTATGAGGAAAATCCTCCTAACACAGGAATCTTTAAGGAAGTGTACCTGTCAACAGGCACCACTTTATAGTCTTCCCTAATTCTGGATCTTAAATAAGGAAGTTTGTTATGTTTGGTGCCACAGGTCACATTGACTTTTCCTGTAAAAACTGAGAGGCCACGGAAGACTGAACACGGCACTGGAGGTGTTCAAAGGGTTCTACTCCATTATCCATCTAGGTGGCAACCCAGGACATACATCCTATTCCAGCTTTCTGAAAAACAGGAAATGCCACCTATTAACTATCCTGTGAGGAGTCATAGTAATGCAGTACAGTAAGGAGCATTAGGTGTCAGCTGGGGATTATTATTCCCCACTGCCAAGTCATATATTTGTTTCTGTACTATACAGCAGAAATCAGCTTTAAATTCACTGAAGAAGTAGCTGTTTATGATGTAAAAAATTCATTCCTTAGGTACTCAAAATTAGTTGCACCATAACAGCGAGTGGCCAGTTACAAACCACTTGAAAACAAATCAAAGGGTAAAAAGGGTAAAAATTATAAAGGGTAAAAAAACATCCCCATTTTTTCAGGAAGTGTTGATGTCTCGCTCTGTGCACTCACTCGGAGGTGCAAGTATTTATATTAATATGTGGTAACTGAAAGCATCTTCTGTAAGCATATGTAAGTACTTTCTCCCCACCTCATAAAAGGCATTTACAGATATCACACAGCAGTTTTTTAAACAACATTATTAACTGGAATGCTGACAGAAAACTGAAGCCACCTGAAACGGCTGAAGCACAGCATTGTTTCCTCCTCCTTCAATATCACACATAGACCAACTCAAACACTATCATCCATCAGCCCTGCATCTATTCCTCAGCATGAGTTCCAACACCATGAGCATCCCCAGTGTAATAAAGAAAACAGGATAATCATGTCTGCCTTGGGAGATTGATGCAGCAGCTTGTCACGACCCTGACAATAATTTCAGTGATTATTGCTTTTTTATTAAGAGCTTCAGAAAAGTTGCTTTTACTCTGAAATAGAGTCAAGCTACTTAGAAAAAGATGCTGTTTCCCAAAATCTGCCCTTCAGTACCTTACATGTGAGCATGTAAGAAGCACCTGTGATGTCTTCATGGGCTGGCAAATATACCAGTGGAGTCCCAGAAGATGCTCACCCTTCTGGAGCAGTACCTGGACAGTAGTCAGACCACTGGGATGGGAAGTCAATAGCCTGGGGGAAGGAAAGTGAATGCCACCCTTCACAGCAATGCATCTACACCCTGCCTCCCTGCTTCCTGTTGTCACCAAACACTTCAGTGTTAATATCTGGGTTTCATTTCAAATGCAGAAGTCAGCCCTGAGGTCAACAGAAGGGAGCTTTGGTGGAGAAGTTATGCCTACATGTAAATCTTCTCAAGATCAAGACTTAAGAGCTGTGGCCTTTGAGCTCCCACTTTCTGCAGCACTCCTGCAGATCTTGTTAAACTTTGGTGCGATGCGTTGCACACAGAAGTCCCTTGTCAAGAAAGTTGACTTTTTTTCTTTTAGAATCTGACTTTCAGCAAAAGGTGCAAGCCAAAAATAGTAAGTATTATTAGCAGTAATATTATAAAAAGGATAAAGACCACAGGATGAAGAACAGATTAATTTTGTCTTGAAAAAAAAAATCTGGAAAGCAAACTTGTTTTTTTTCCTGACACAGCCTCTGATTAAGGGCAGAAAGTAAGGGAAAACTGGCCATAAAAATCCTGATTTCACAGAGGCTACTCCAGAGGAGTAGAGTCAGAGGAGAGCAGAGCACTCTTAAATATCACAGCTTGGTGTGCAGCCAGAAGATAGACATGCAGAAACCAAAACACAGCATGCTAGGAGTTGCCCAGAGGCAGCTCTAACAGGGACAAGTTTCAAAGTGGTTCTAAAAATCCATCAGGAGAAACTACCTTTGTTCTATGGGGCCAATCACAGGTAGCAAACCGCACAGCTGGGCAAGTTGTTATCACTGCAGCTCAAATGGAAATTGAGTAACTTTTCTTTAGAGGTGCACACTAAAGAATATAAGCCTGCACGTTAAGACCAGGGTCATGAAGGTTCTTTGGTGATTTTTGTATTTCTGTCCTAAAATGAGGTGGTAATACCCAAATCCTTTCCCTAAAACACACTTTTGAGTTACAGCATGTTCCGAGCACATTGCATGGCAATGTGCTTGTATCGTCTGATAATTAATTGTAATTAATATACAGTCATTTCCAGACTTAAATGTAGTTAACCATTAACCTGCATTTGTAGACTGTATTTGCTGAACAGCATGATATTTTCCTTCATTCCTCAATGCTATGTAATCATGGAGTAACAGACCTTACCAGAATGCTTAACTAAAACAGTTTTTGTGAGGGTGGGAAGAAAAGCTACAAATACCTTGCTATTATTTAAACTTTTCAAAATAAAAACAACAATTTTTAATAAAATTTTATCAGGAAATGAAATAATTGAATGTGGGACTGCTCCTTTACTCCACACCCCAGTTTCAGTCCTTGCGCCTACACTTGCATAGGAAAAAAGTGGCATCAAGACAATTCTTCAAGTTTCCACTTGGATTTCCTTACTATGCCTGATCTGTGTATGTTCATGTCTATTAGACAAAATAAGAGCATACTTTGAGTCTCCAACTTAGCATGAATATAACTTAGTTGGTTCTTTCATAATAAATGCATTGTTACCATTTTTAAAGAAGCATTTGCAGTAATATTCAGTTGTGAAAAAATAATAATACAACAACAATACAATGTAAAGTACATTATTCAGTATTTTTTACCCATTCTAGTAGTACAGACAGCTGCATAACATTAAGAATGACTGGAAAACCGCTGTATATATAAAATTATGCATATTCAATTGTTGCCTGTTTGGGGGGATTTTTTTTGCAGGAGGGATTGGTTTTGTAGTGCTAGGTTTTTTAAGGTTTAGGTTAGGGTTTTTTTTAAATTTGCAATGAATAGCAGCTAACAGGTTTCTACAATCACATCTATGGATGTTGCTCTGTAGTCTACCACAAACTGAAGTGCTACAGATCTCTACCAAATTAAAGCAAGTGCTTGATACAGAAATACACCACAAAATAAACAGAGACGACCCGTCAATCACCTAGATGTAATGGCTACTATAAACAAATAAATATCTAGCAGTGTACTGGAAGTCTGGTTTGCTGCTTCTTTACAACTTGGAGGAAAAAACAGTAACACATTAGAAATCCAAAGTAAGTTTCAACTAGTTACTGTCAGCATCCCACTTTCACATGGGATCTGCCCATCTCAGGCTGTAAAAGCTCTGCCAGAGATAGTTCATCTCTTTGGAGACTTGATCTACAACTTTCAGCTGTTCTAGAAGGGCTTGGCCAGTGTGAGGTGTTGCTTTTGTGTCTCTAGTACCACCTCATGTAGAGTTTCTGCCACAACAAGCCTTATTAAATAAATACAGATTCTTTGCCCCCTCCTTAATTCACATGCAAAAAATTATGTGCCATCTTTTCCAGCACGATGCATTGGCACAAGCCATAAATAGGTTGTTTAGTTGCACATTACCTGGAAATACAATGCTGGAAGCAGACAGACTGAAATTATGACTAACTTCAGAGGATTCCAAATAAACCAGCAAAATCAGCACTGGTATCATCCTAAAATGAAGTATTGGTACTAACAACTGCGATTTAAGCATTTCAGCAGTCTTTTTCTATAGGTTTCCTGTTCCAAGAGCTAGGAAGGATAAAGAAGATGGCAGGAGATTGTCACCAGGGCTGGGAGGACACTTGTGCACTGCCGGGTGCCCTACACAGTTGGTACACAATGCACTGGAACAGGCTTTGACGCCAAATCCAATTCTCAGCAGTACAAAAAGCATTCTTCTCAAAGCAGCTTTGGGAGGATGAGGAAATCTAATCCTAGAGGGAACCCTGGTGCCCATGTACAATAGAAATCCTACCCACAACAAAACAATTTTCTGGATGCACATCAAAGAATATACCCTCTTCAGAGTGAACACTAAATACACCCGAATCACAACTGTGTCAATATTGGCACTAGGAAACGAAACCTGACTTCTAAAACTGATGCTGGGAAAGACTCCAGGTGACAGAAACTTCACGAGAGCACTAGTGTAATGTGTGCTTCAGATGATGGTAACACAGGTATAAATCTTTTCAAAATACAGTGTTAAGGTATGAAGATATCCCAAGGTCCTGAAGGACAAATTAGAAGTTTAAGGAGCTTTAGACACATTCAGTTTACAGTTATTTTATTCAATGCATGAATGAAAAAGAAAAACTTTTTGCAAACAGTCGCCAGAAGTATTTCAAGTTCCCAGTTAAATCTTGCTTCATAATCAAATGCTTGCATTTGAGGTGAAAATAAAGAGTGGGTAAGAAATACTTGAATCTCTCCTTCTTAACCCTAAATGCAGTAACTTGCTTAAGAAAAATTGCCATATGACCTCGCCTCTTCATTCAAAAACTCTCTTCATTCAGAAGTTTCTCAGAATCTGAGACAGTCTGAATTCAGGTCTGAGGGGGTTTTTTCCCTTCCCTAAGCAAACACAGTGCAATGCTCATTATCTGTCTCTGCCTGACCATCCTCAGTACTCCCTTTCCAGGTGTTTCTACAAGACATAACGTTATGAAGTATGCCTACTAACCATACTGGACATTGACAATGCTAAGGGCTGGGACAAAGAAATATCAAAGGGACTGGCTATTCCACCACCAGATCACAGTCAGTGAACAGGGCAGGCAAGCAGGCAAGCACACCAGCAGTCTGCAGTGAAACATCAGTGCCTTACTCAGCCTTTTCCCTGCTGCCTGACTCAGCTCAGCCACTTCAGAGAGGAAGCTGAACATAAAATGTGCCACCATCCCTTGCGCTCCCAACTGCTGTAGCAGCCCAACTATCTCCTGAAATGCCAGATGCACTCAGATCTGATAACCTGTATGTCCCAGCACGTCACTGGGGGCCCAGGACAACAAGAAGAGGGACAAGGCAGAGGCTGGGGAGATAGGACCCACACACATATGCACACACATGAACGCCTCTCCCTTTACACAGCTCTAAATAAAACTAAGCTGCTCATGTCATTTCCTCTGCCAGCTTAGCTCAAGCATGGTAAATTTCCAATTCAGCTCATTCACCTCACTTTGATCCACGCTACACATGCTGCCTTCTATTCATATCTACAACCAACACTGACAGCAGCAGAAAAAGCATAAATCCAACAATGAAACACTTTTCAGAGTGATAAGCTAATGGGAACTACAGGATTAGGTATTTTTTTCCTTTAATTTTTTTCTTTACATTTTATTAGTCTGATCTTAACACAGTGCAGCACAGCTTTATTTCTCTTATAGCACATAGGAGATCAATGCACTGAACACATCCAAACCAAGTAAGTTTAAATAGACAGCCATTAGCTTTGCCCCTGGCCTTGCCCTGAAATCTTCCTTCTTGGCCTTTCAATTAAATCATGCAAGGCATCTCCTTAGAACTACAGCTTCTAAATAAACAGATAAAAACATGGAAATCTCAGAAAGCAAGTTAAACAGAACACTAAGTGTAACAAAATAATGACACAGCAACAAGACAGATGAAAATGATTTAAGCAAATGCCAAAATCCAGTTTCTTTTTTCAGTATTTCTCCTCATCAATTCTGTCATGGTTTATTTACAAATGATTAGTCTAAATTACAGGTTACACAGTCTCTCTTTAGACCAGTACAAAATTGCTGCATCACAGCTTTTAAACACAATCTCAAAAACAGGGTCTTGAGGCAGAAAACAAGGAAGGAAGGGAAGGATGCCTGTGTGTATCTGGCAAGGTATGCACATTTGGAAAGCAAGAGACAAGGAATGTTTGTATACATTCATACAAATAACTGTATTACATACATATTCTACATGCATAAATAAAATCTCATACAAGAGCTGCTTTTATATCATGTCTTTGTGACACATCCAAAGCACTAAACCCCAATATGCCACTGGGTAAACATAACACTCAAAAGAAACATGGTTTGGGTTAAGAAAATTCTAGTCCTGGTTTGCGAAGACTGAATCCAGAATTGCATTTTTGGAAGCTAATTCAGAAGAAGTTTCGGACTTATCAACAGGCTTTATGTATTTAAGAGAGAAAAAACTTCAGCTGAAGAAAACTTCCAAACATGACCCTCTTACTGCGCATTAAGTTTAAAAACAAGATTAGTAGTATGCTTACCACAAACACTGAAGCACTCAGACTGCACAGCTTCAAAGAATAACGTAAAATCTTTACAGATCAAGCCATAGAACAGGGCCAAGTCTTATTGCTGTAAGATTCTAGGCTTACAAAAACAAGTTTTGAATTAAAAAAATTCAAGAATAGTGCCATGGGCATATATTTTGCACCAGGAACTGGTCACATTTAATGGTAACTACTGATTCATTATTACATCTCAGAAATAAAAACAGATGTGAGGAAACACATGGAACAACATCAGAACCACCTCATCACCTAATTACCTCGACAAAGGGACTACACAGTTGGTACAGATATTGGCAGATACATGTTTATGAAACCAAAGCATTATCTGCACTCTCTCTAAATGACAGGAAAACTATTTAATCCTGAGCATCACAAGGTGAATGGATCCTCTACATATGCAATGAAATTTGTAGTGAGTTTGTGGGAATTCTGTCTAGGCCTTAGCTTCAGCAGAGTCTGCTTACATTTTTCCCAGCCTAACAGGATTTGTCTTGCCCACCTACAAGATACAAAGAAGAGGCAAAGATAAGCATTATGTTGCTGCTGGTTTGGGTGGAGCGTTCAGTGAGTTTTCTTTTCATGAAAGCTTGTGAAGCAAGAGCCAGAGCCCCCCACAAACCTAGGTGTCACCTGCAGTCTAGTCAACAAGTAGTACAACTTGTAAAATTAGCTTCTCCACATGTTCACTGCCTCTGTGAGTCCAGCCTGACCTTACAGAGGTTAGGACCCTTGTTTTGAAAATGCAAACTTATTAAACATCCCAAATTAGTGATCTGTAGGTTTTATTACCCTGACCTACTCAACTCAAACAAAAAACCACATTAACACTTCCATCAGTTGGGCGATACATAACCCGTTTATTCTGGTGCAGCTCTCTCAGAACGGACCCAGAACAGTCCCTCCTTCCTGTACCAGCTCTTCAGACTTTTTCAGCTCTGAGTTTATCCACCAGCAGGCTGAAGGAGTCATCTAGTGGCCACAAACAATTCCTGCAGCCTCACCAGCTTCTGTAATCCAGCTGTCAGGGCAATACAAGGTTTTTTACCCCTTAAAGCACACAAGTACTGACAAGAGTCCACTGCAGGTCCAGTGTCTGAACACAGTTCTTGCAGCCTCGCTCATGACGTTCCCTGTTGATGTTCCTTAGGGTTCCTGCATATCAGTTTCCCACTTCCAGCCCATGTCAAGGCCAAAATCAAGTTCTCTCCTTCAACATGCTTGGGAGGACACACGGCTGTATTATTTCTAACCCTTGTGCAGCTGCCTGTTCCTCTGCAGGGGTGGGCAAACCTTTACTGAGTAATGTTGCTACCCCTGGGAAGCACAGTTCAGGTGACACGGATTAAACTAAGCAGCAGCAGGGCAAGCCAGGGGATCTTCCTTGGCCCACATCCCTCCTCTGCCACAAACCCGCTGTGTAGGCTTGGACAAAACACATGGGTACTTAGGTATGGTCTCTCAGCTGTGGGAGAACCATCTACCTAATAACATGCAAAAGGAAGAACCATAACAGATTAAACAGGTATCTGAAGTACGAGTTAAAATAACACTTTAATCAACAGTATTAACATCTACAAAAATCTTACTAAGCTTCATAAATATCTGTAATGTGCTATCAGTTCTCTGTACAACCCCTCCAGCCAGGTATGCTCCAGAAATTTAAGCGTATAATTTTATAATGAAAACATCAAATATTCACTCTTCAAATGAATGGCCATTTCAGCTATGTAAGAAGTGAAAAGCTGGTACTGATTTTTCATATCAACACCTTAGTTTTAAAACAAACTCAGATCCATTCTTTTTACTTGGTGTTAATCTGTGTTACCTGTTGAGTGACTGAATTACAAGGCAATTAGGCAAGATTGTCTTAAGCTATTTTTTGTTCCTGGAAATCACTCTGCTGCCACACTAACGCCAGACTCGGAAGAACATGTTGCTACTCCTCCTTCGCAGATTAGAGATTGCATATTTGCAAAATATGCAATTTGCATATTTTCTCTTTGAATGCTTGCACTGTTGATCAGAGTTGAGTCTAATACAGTGAGCATCAGGTGTAAATCATCACACACACACAACTTCCACACCATTTTATAACATGCCCCCTTACACCCTGTCATGCAGTTTAACATCCTCTAACTTAATCCCAGCAGCAGCAGCTTCCCCTTCCCACTCCCAAAATAAGGAACCAGAGGTTCTCCAAACCTTTCAAGGAAACCAAAAGACTTCCTTAAATTTATACTTAACCTCCCTGTGATTCAGAGCTTCTACCTGCCTCAGTCACAAAGGTGTCACCTAGCTTTTTCCATCAATCCTATACATCATTCAGGTAAAGCAAGTGAAATATTTATTTTTGCTATAAAATGCAAATTATCATTTTGGTATGGTTAAGAAGCTCCAACCTATTACAAGATGCAGTTGAAGGTGGAAAACAGTGGTATCACAACTATACAAACATGTGAAAGAAAGAAAGAAAGATGATCCTTGCAAACCCTAATGTCAGAATTAGAGAAGATTCCTTCAAAATGGGGAGGGCATGAGCAGCAGCTAAGTGATGTTTAAAGCTCTGATCCCAGCAGGCAACAACTTGCTTCACATGTCTAACAAACTAAGTGTTGCTCAGATTTGCCCTATGTGGAGGACCTGCAGAAAGACTGACTATAAATCACATTTATTTCTCCAAGATGGCGGACACCTTATCCTTTTAGGTCAGTAAATCACCAAGACCTATTTCTTGCTACTCACTGCTCAGTAGTCCAGACACAGAGGTATCTGGAAGTGAGAAAACAGTTCTGCAACTCAGAGGTTTGTACAGGCACTACCCAGATCTATTTCTCCAGTTCTTACGCAGGCCTAATTTGTATTGTCAATAAAAACAGTATCAAATATTTTGCAGCCTTAACTGGCCAGAATCATATGAAAGATAAGGCTACTCTTAAGACTTTATTTAACACTGACTTTATTTGAATTTTTATTTACACACAAATTTAACTAACTCTAACTTTATTTCTTTATCTGTGTATTTTAAAAATACGATGCTCTTTGGTAACAACCATGAAAGAGTGGGTTCACTACTGGTTTAAAATAGAATGCCAAAAAAACAGTCGTTGATGAAATGAGTAGCAGACAGTACCAGAGGTCTACTCTTGTCTACTGTTACGCCAGGTCTCATTGCCTTGTCTCATGTTTTCAGTGAGCTGCAAGAGTGAATGGGGATCAGGAATAGCCACAAAAGCTCATTTTGTCCTGTTACTACAGCAAAGATGCACATACCATTTCTATTACATACACATACATATGTGTTTACATATATGTGTAGGTATCTGTATATACTTTTCTGCAGGTACATGCAAGATAAAAGTGAACACCACACAGTAGGCCTGTTTTGCAAAGGAGATGTGCAATGAACAAAATTAGGAGCAGACTCAAAAACACAAGAAATTGCAAAACACCACAGCCACTCTTTAAGTCCTCCCTCTGTGCATTAAAATTAAAATGGGAAGCTCCTTCTGAACCTTCTACTACTTCTTAATATGTTTTGGTACAAAACATGTACTTTGTTAGTGCTTCAAGTACCTAGGTTGGCATACTTTGTTTTGCTAAATGGTTTATGATATTGACCAAGCCCCAAAAGACAGCCATAATATGCCTCTTCTAGAGGTCTTACCACAGACTACCTCGGAAATTTGGTTAGCTGGGTAGCTGCCTGCCTCCTTGCTCCCCACCAGGTTTGACTAAGGGAGCATATTATGCCCCTTAGTCATCTTCAAGAGGTGGCACAATGTTCAAGAATTAATTATTTCTAGATATAAATCAAGGTGGCTGACCATCTTAAAACAAACACATTACTGACTGAAGCCTAAGCATATCTACAGCCCCTATTTGCACTTTAATCACTCAGCAGAAATGTGCTAAAGAGTAATCAGTCAATTGAAGACGTCTTTCCCTAAGGACCTGCAGGACAGGCTGGAATACCTCCTAGAACTGCCAAGAGCAAAGGATTCATCTGTTTTTACGTGCATTTGTCAACTCATACTGCAGAAAATTTAGTCATAAGCAACAGTGTAAATTGATGATAATGCTTAGAGTATATTCACTTCTCATGAAAGTTCACCTGGAAAGTACCTATTTTTCCTCTGCCTAACCACCACTCCAACACATCAACTTGGATTCTTTGTCTCACTAGAGGTCCACCAGAAAGCAGATCTTGGTACCTGCAGCAAACATTTCCAGGTGCAGATTGAGAATGCACAGAGCAGTGACTCAAGTCAGACATTCAGTGAAAGCTCAGCATCTAATTCAGAAAACCACTACCAGAGGCTTATTCCTGTGATCATTTTGAATAAACCATGAGCACTGCTACAGATGGGAGGCCTCAGTTTTGTTGTTAGAATATACCATTGTTTTTTTTCACATGGGGCCTGGCTAGCTGCCTGCCTTCTTGGAGCCTTGAAGAGAGAAGGAAATACCTGAAATCTAGTAACTCTTTACTGCTCCTGACTACCAAGAACCTGCTTCTTGAGTTCCACCAAAATTCTGCTTACTGAGATTTTGTCAATGCACAATAGGCCCATGTGGAATTTGCCTGCATCTTTACCCAAAAAACTTTGAGGTGTTTACACACCTGATTGCTACTTCTAAGTTATTCCATACATTAACAAGCTTTGAGGGGCAGCACCAGTTACAAAAATAAAGTAATTTAGTAAAGTTTAGAACAATCACAGCTACATTACTACAACTTGAAATTTAAAACACCCTTATATATTCTGGTAGTTAGCTGGGAAGAGGAAAACTGAAATTATTTTAATTTCCACAGACAGTTCCATTTTTAAATGAGTTTGGGAAAAATATTTTGTTTGAACATCTGCATAAAGATATCCCTTTAATTTGAAAGAATTTTAACCTCCTGATCTCATAAAAAGCACTTCACCATACAGTAGTGAACTAACAGATAAAAAGGGGTGGATACATTTTGAGTAGCTTTCCCTGCAGCATATCCTGCTCATCTTCAGCTGAAACGCACAGGTTTTTCTGGCAGCACCTTCTGCAGCTGCTTTTGGAAAAAGAAGTAATCTGTAAAGTATTACAAAAGCCATGCCCTTCCATACTCAAGTTTCGCATTTAAAGGATCTCAGATGCTGCCAGGGTTTCAACTCAGGCTAGCTGGCCACCAGGGAAGACTGTCCCAAAGCAGCACATGACCCCAGCTCCCTGCAAAGTCCCCCCACTGCTGTGACCGTGCTTCCCAGCATCATCCCACACACAAGTCCAAGGAGAATGGTCCAAGCTGCTGCAGTTACACCACGTCCATGAGCAGGGTGGATACTGCACTTTTAGAAGATGCTGCAACAGAGGCAGCACCCCTGAGTCCCCACCAGCAGAAGCTGTGTTCTTACAGAGCCATGGTCTTGGCCTAGATGCATCAATTCTTGAGGATTTAAGGTCCCTTGTATTGTGCCATAACTTGGCTACCAAAGAAAGCATTATTTTTGTGTTTTAGTCTTAATAAGTGCCTTCTCTATTTACAGCAAAAAGAGAGAATCTTATTTTTCCTCTGAAAAAAAGATGCAATCAAACCAAGTTGCTAATTCTATAACCTTTTCTAGGTTTTCATGTTTCAGTCTTTTTGGCTTTAAAAAAGCTGTGCAAGCTTGACAGGGATATTAAAGTAAGTTTTCTTTCTCATCCTGAAACTATCATTTCTCTCACAAATAAAATTTTTTGTTTGTACAAAGTTTTCATTAAACAGTATAATTTTGCACCTTAAGGTACCCTAAAGTATTACACAAAAATCTAATGACTCAATATGCCACATTTTTCTATAGTTTTCAGTTCACTTTCATAGGGCAAAGGAAAGAGGAGAGATGACATTTTCAACTCCCAACTCTACCATCTCAGCAATTTCCAAGCAAAGTAAACATTGATCCTTTTATCCCTAGTAAAAATCCACTAGCAGGGATTTCTCTACTTGCATGAAGTCTCACAGAAAGTAACAAGGCCCCAAACAAAATGCACGGGTCTACATTAGCAAGTCCCAGAACAGGAACTTTACCTTGGGATGCAACATTCAACTTCCCTAGCCAAAATACGGCCCCAGTGAATGCATGCTGAATACCTTGGTTTTGCCAGCACCTGACACAAGACAAAAGCTTGAAAACAAAAACTTCCTGGACTCCACAAATCACACTCCAGCAACTAATATCACCCTGCCATTAAAAAAAAAAAAAAGAAAAAAATTAGAATATTATGCAGAGAAATGTATTTTTTCACAAGCCACTTGAGGAGAAGCTATCTGCTCCTTTTCAGGTAGTCTACCACTAGTGAAAATCTCAAGAGTAACTGATGAAATTAACACTTTACAACATCATCATCAGAAAGGATCACAGGAGAAAGATAAAAAACAACATCACAATTAAAGATGTTATCTTCAGCATCAGTAACTAACTGATGCTATCTGCTCTGGAAACTATCCAGACTGTAAAATCATGTTTAAAAAATACATGTAAGTCCCTAGTAGAAGAAATAGACGGTACTGCTCTATTTCTGGAGATACATCCTCCTCCTCTTGCACTTTACTTAGCCTGCCCTTAAGGCTCTAGCTTGACAAGCAGCAAGCATAGGCCAGCTCTGAAACCAAAATGAGTTGTATCCCCTGTCCTGCTTTCTGCTAGGCATTCCTGGACCCCTTTTTAAGGGGCAACAGAGCTGTTCAGTTCTTGAGTCTGATTCACAACACATCAGGTGATTCACCAAGCAGTGGTCAGTCCTATCTTTAACCAGAAAGAGTTAAGCTAATCAAAACTATTAATTTTAGCTATGATCATTCCTTCATTATGGAACAAAATTTGTTCATTATACAACAAAAACACTAGTGTGGGCCCACGAGGTAAAATGTAAGTGTCTGAGGCTTGGACTTTCAGTAATAGTGCTGCCATATTACTTCTGTCAAATAGTCTTATTCCACTTCTTTGTCAAGGAGCTGTATTACAAATAATGTCTATATCTTCCATCTACGGTGAAAATGGGGTCAATATTACACATGTTGAAGGTAAAAAAAATACTTTGGGAGCCATTCTCGTCTTTCTTCTCTTCATGCCTACAAATACAGAGCACTTATTAGTACCCTTGTGATCTCTCCAATGAGGAAGTATCCAGCTTTCAGACACAACTTCTCATCCCCCTTTGGGGGATTCCAAGATACATTAACCAATTTCTACAAGCTAAGAGAAAACTAGGTTGCCAAAGTATGACAGAGAAGCAGCAAATGCTTTGACTCTATCTGTCAGCGAAGCAAGAAAATCAGTTATAAGAACCAAATGTAGAGCCATTGGTAGGAAGCCTTTATTGATGCAGGTTGGATTTTTTACAGCAGCCTCCTATCAGCTATAACTGAAATATTAAAAATAGGTACAAACTGAATAAAACAGCACAAAGGTCCAATGGCTGCTGCGCTTAAAGCTTCATATTATGCTGAGGTACTCAGTGCTAGAGTTTCTTTACTGGCAGAATGCAAGTAGAAAGGCAGTAACTTTGGCAAATAAGGGTTGATGCTTAGGCCCACATAGGAAATATATTTGCATCTTTAGCATAAGCACATTTACCACACATTTTTTGTGAAAACATTAGCACGTAGAATTATCTTTAGATTCAACACACTGAAGCAAACACGCTTGTGTTGTCTTTTTAACACACTGATAAAATGTGCACAGCACATAAAATGTCTTTAGCTACTGTTTTATCTCTCAGAGTAATGACATAACACAGGGTTAACTTCTTGAGCACAAGTCTATACCAAGAAGTAGATTTAGCAGCAATGAATTTAGAGATTGCATAGAGGCAAAACCATGCAGTGTAGTATACACAGCACATGAAAACAAATACAAAAGATGCAAGGCCACACATGACTGCAAGTCTTATTATTACTTCCTATACAATGCTCCTCCACCAATACTCAAGTGGATGCCACAGACTGGGCTATAAAAGTGGTTTGTTGTTTTAATTTTGGTCTTACACCTTTACCTGCAAAGCTGTTCAATTGCAAGCAGTAAGTGTGAGCCAGTAATACAAGACCCTTATGACTTCTACTTGCCCGGAGACTTGAAGAATCACAGAAGCATAAAATCACAGAATGGTTGGGGTTGGAAGGGACCCTGAAGATCACCTGGCGCTGACCCCTCTGCTACAGGCAGGGACACCTTCAACTAGACCATATTCCTCAGAGGTCCATTCCACCTGCTCTTGAACACTTCCAGGGATTGGTCAACATCTCAGGGCAACCTGTTCCAGTGCCTCACCACCGTTACAGTGAAGAATTTCTTCCTAATATCTAATCTAAACCTACCCTTCTTCAGCTTAAGGCCATGCTCCCTTGTTTTTTCACTACATGCCCTTGTAAAAAGTCTCCAGCCTTCTAGAAAGCCCCTTAAAGTATAAGGCTGCTGGAAAGAAGCAGAGCTAACTTCCACCAAGGAAAAATGGCAAGTCAATCATAACCAAAAATACTACCAGAAATCAACCCCCAATTTCTAATTTACTGTATCTCTCTCATTTATCACCAAAATGCATCAAAATTTAAAATATGTGTTTTTCCAGAATGGCTTTCAGCAAAGCTTCTGGAGAACTTCACTGTAAGATCTAATAAAAGGTTCCATGTCTTTCATTTTATAGAACAATAAATAAATTAAACTAGTCAGAACAGAAAACAGCTCCTCAAATCACACACTCTTCCCTGGATCAAGAGCACAAGCAATTCTGGTAAGGCCTCAGATGATTCTGACGAAGATTTTTGATTAGTTACTGCTGTCCCCTGTCACCTGGGGAGCAGCTCAGACCTGTGGCAGTGCCCTGCAGCTGTGGTGGCAGCATCCAGCACCAGGCTGGCCCACCACAGCTGTGTGTTTGAATGGCTTCTCATGTAGGGTCCTCCGCAAAATCACTCAGAGCATCATGGCCAGGGCAAACCAAGTCATCCCATTAATCTGACTTAACAGGCAGTAATAAAAACACAGCTAAAGCAGAATTTGACAACACAAAGTATTTGTGTAACCTACCACCACTTACAGATTAGTAATTTCAGAACTTTATCTGAGGGAATGTAGAGAACGGTGCTCATCTGTTAAAAAAGGTGAAAATTAATAAACCTGTGATATTTACATTCTTTGTTCTGTAAAGAAAAATAATTTAAAAAATACAATGCAACAGCGCAAGAAGACACCTTTCCATAGAAGTTGCCCTTCTGTTGCAACTGAGATTATTCCAAACACTGTTTTCTCTCACCAACCTGGCTTCCTTTCTAAGGGATGCTGGCAACTGTAGAAAGTATTTTTCCTTTTGCTTTTCATGTCTATAATTTTATTTCCATTCTATAACACCACACTGCTCCCTCAAATACATCACGCTGTTCTAGACCCACAGTTATTACTAAACCACTGTAAAGTCTCTTCTCTTGCATTACTCAATCTATGCAGAAGTTCTGAAAGAACGTAAGTGCGGTTTTAAAGTTGTTTAGAGTAAACTTCACCTTTATCATCTGTCCTTTATGGCTGTACTTGTGTCCTAGCGAGAAAAAACTAGGTATTTACAAACTATCAACTTTCGTTGACTACAGATCTTTGCTACAGCAAAATACATCATTTCCTGGGTATACTCCATTACAGTATTAGCAGGAGCTCAACCATCTAATCAGAGACGGTACCAACATAGTTGCTCGTTGTTTGTTGTCGCGCTGGCCCGGCTGCGGCTGCGGCTCCGGCTCCTCCCCAGGCGCTGCCCGGAGCGCAGGTCCCGGCAGCACTCACCTCCGGCCGCGGTCACCGGGCTGGCACGGCGGCGCTCGGGGCGCAGCGCTCTGCCATGCCGCTGCTAGCCCCGCCGCTCCGCTCCGCCGCCCAGCC
>JANRGV010000051.1:16855530-16882745 GCA_024734035.1 Alethe castanea
AAGAAGGCATAAGGAAGGAAGTAGCAAGCACTGCAAGTGTGGATATGAACACACTTAGAAGTCCAAGCATTTTCAGTCAAGCAGTTACTGCTTTAAAACTAACTTGATGTTTTGTATTGCTTAAACTACAGTTGTCAAAATCAATTTCTGTGTGACAATTTCTCACCTCTCATTCCCTACATTAATGGCAGGTAGAGATTAGGCACCAAACTGTCACTATATTTATTTAAAACAAGCCAAGCCAGAGGTAGTTTGATCACACATTTACTCACTCCATCAGTTTGTCTATCTTGTCCTGAACTGACATGACAGGATGACTTCTCCTGGCTTGTTGGTCTGGTACTTTATGAGCATTAGAATTACTTAGTAGGGGACCAGAATGGAGAAGATCTGGCCAAAGAAGATAAAAGTAACAGTGATTAATCTTTCCTGGGTGAAGGTTTTCTCCTGCTATATAGCAAGGAAATACAGCAGCAAAGACATCAATGAAACAAACAAACATCTTGAGAGTATGCATAAAACACTCCAAAACTTAACCTGGAAGTGACTATCAGTGAAGCCATCCAAACAATTCTCCAATTCAATCTGCAATTTCAGTCTACTATTGTAACCCCAACTCCTGTAAAATTCAGACCAGAACTGTGCTCACATATACATAGAGAGTATTGCAGCAATACTAATGAAGTAGCATCTCCACTGAAGCTCCACATTTTATTCCCATTCCATGAAGATATACAATTTTAATTACTATATCTAAACAAAGTCACTATTGACCTCAAAACAGATGCAATCTCCCAATCCAATGCTTATATAACACTGCAATATCACACAATTAATATAACACTAAGCAGATACATTAATTCATAAAGCATTCCAGAAAACATTGACAATCTGTGTATTCAGAAATAGCAGAATCACCATTTTTATGATTCCTGGATCTCAGCACTTCTTAGAAGCTGTATCAAATATTTTCATACATACACATGTCCCCAGCAGCGCTTTCTGAGCTATGCTGTACATTAACAGCACATTTCCATCACAGAAAGCCACTGCCCTGTTACCTACTCCACACACCCACACATCTCAAACGTCAGGAAAACTTCAGCTACAAACGTCATACCTAAATAATGCACAAAATACCCAAGCTAAAAATCCTACCAACAAGCAGCATGCTGTCTCTTCTTATCCCTCCCCCACACTGTTATACCTGAGAAGTTAAATCCCAGTTCTTCTCTGCTATAGGTGGAAGGTACTCAGATACTACATAAAATGAATAAAATCTTATCACTGTTGCCCCCGTTTTAGAATTACGAGAACAAGTTACTGGCAAATTTACTGATGCAGAAGTTTACTTCTCACAATGTAAAATCACATATTACTTGTAGCAAAAAAAATCACCAACACATTTCCAGTATCAAAGTTTCTTAAAATTAGGAGGATTTGTCTAGTTTTCACTTTAAGAATGATTGACAGCTGTTCTCAATGACGTTAAAATGCAATCCGAAGTTTTAAAAAGAAAATTCCATTAGCGTAATCTTCTCTATTTTCTAGTTCGTTCAGAAACAATTTATTAGGACATACACTTCAGATTTCCAAAACAACCTAGTTTTCTTCCTAGATGTACTGCTGCAATATTTCCTAAACATATTCTTAAAAGAGGTGCAAAGACTAAGAGCAATTGAAAAGAAAACTATTTCATTCTGCTAATTTGCATCAAGTTTTATAGTTCCTATCCTCCCTCCTAAATGGAAAAGTAATTGTGATAAAACATCAAGCCCAATTAGAAACAGCCACTACACACCACCATTTATTTGAATATTTCCTTTAGAGTATGTGCAATTGTTTTTACAGATTTCTCTAGTGTTTGGGGCCAAATATTGTAATCTTTTCAGCAGGGAAAAAAACCCTCACACTCACCCCAGTTTCACATCCCATTCACGAAGTACTTCATTGAATTTAAACCCTCATATATAAAAATATATATCTTTCAAATTAAACTTATTTTAATGAAATGCTGAAAAACTATTACAGCAGCTTGAGTTCTGCTTTCAGGATACATTTGCAATTTTCTTCAGGTTTCAGTATTAGAAAGCCCAAATTGGGCACCTATTTATATATTAAGACAGTGATCAAGTGCCATGTGAGCACCTGAACTAGAGCTCAGATTTTTGGAGCTTGATTCCACTGGTGTCACTTTTGCCAGAATTCTGAAGTTTAGCTTCATTTGGGGATGTAATCTGTGACCTTTAGATTTCCTTTTACATTTAAGGTCCAAAAATCTGACAGACTTCTGTAGGCACTGGAAAAAGTTGGAGAACAAAGTGGGCAAGATTCAGAAAACAGGGAAGTGACTTAAAGAAATATATTTTGTCTGCATCTGTGGACAGCTGGCAGCTGTGCCAGCCACAGCAGGAGATGAGATCAGTCTCTGTGGCAGCATTGAGTGAGAGGGAGCAAGCATGGAGGAGAGGTCAGGTCCCTGCAGGTGGGTTGCCATCCCATTCCTGGCATATTCAGGTTATATTTTCCTCCATAAACACGCTTGCTGGAGAAGCGAGGAGGGCAGCAAAAGCAGCAGGGAAATAATTTTCATTCCGTTTTACTTAAGAGCAAACCCTGCCTGACCTTTAGCTGTCCTTACGCTGCTTTAACCTACGGCTGCTCTCCCACCTCCACAGCCCCCCTGCCCTCTGGCAGAGGGGCCCAGGCAGAGGCTCCCACCCTGCCCACAGCATGGTTTTGGAAACAGCTGGCCTGGCACAGCCATCCCTGGGAAGCAGAGCTGCAGCAGGATGGCTGGTCTCAGCCAAGGCCACCACAGCTAGGAGCAAGGACAGAGGACTCCTCCCTGGAAATGAGGAAGGGGGGGTTATGCCAGCATGAAAGCACCGTATAAATACAGTAGCCAACATAAAAATCCAGCAAAAAAAAAATAAATTTTCAGCTATCCCTATGGATTTCTGAGATGTCACCCAATCTTTAGCTGTTCTTTTGTTTTAGCAGCAACTAATTCCTCTGAATAACTTCAAACCAACTGAACTCAAGGTGCTTCTGCAAAAGCAAAATTTGCTCACTTAAAAAGAACAGTGTCATTTCATCTCCAGTAGCAAGTGTTGCTTACTTTTTCTTACACCAGATCAAAATATCTGCTGTAACATCCCTTGTGATGATGTCTGCTCTTGCCCAAAGAACTGACACCAAAGCCAGATGTCAATCAGTGGCTATTACATGGTCTCCTCTAAAAGTTTCTCTATGTTTTGTACACATACTATCTAAAACTAAATGAGAAATTTTAAAATTTTATCATTCAATTTTAAAAAAGGGCATTATTTTATCGTCTAGTCTGTGGTTTTCTCCACAGCGTTTGCGTGGGACTCGGAGTTAAAAGAAGTTTTTACTACACAATACTTCACTTTACTGTAAGAGAACACAGAAGAGATTACCAAAAGTCAAAATTCATATTTTACTTCAAAAATGCAGCTACCCCCTTCTAAAAAAAAAATCTCCCAAACCAATTTTTTTCTGCATTCTGGGTTCACGCACCAGAAGTTAATGACGTATGCAAAGTGATACTACACATATAATACAGCAGATCTCTTCATCAAGAAAAGTCATACAGGTTCCTTGCATTCAAGTCTAAAATACATGTGTGGGACACCATAGAAGAGGGTGGGTCTCTTCCTGCCACTCCAGCATGAATGCAAGGAACACAGATTCTAATCTACATATTAGATAGCTGCCTGTATAAATACAACACAGCAATAGCATTAATATATGCAAACACTTTTCAGAGGGGTTTTTTGCTTGTTTTTAACTGACAGGAAGAATAGGTTTAAGACAGGCTACTCTTTACCAAAGGAGGCTTTACAGATCCCAAGCGTGTCCTTGCTCTATGTGCAGAAGAGTCAGAATACTTGTTAGGGTACAACACTGGCTTGCCAGTCATACAAACTCTCCTATTCCAGCTCTGGTTCTGCACTCCTTAAGTTAAACACAGGTTAGCAGTAAGAGATATTTACAGAAAAACATAGTGTTGTGAAATGCAGTTGCTGCAGATCTGACCCACTGCTACTTTTCCACCACTGCATTTTGAACTGCAACAGAGAGGTACAGTGGCCCATAGGAGACCAAAAATCTCCCAGATGCTGCTGTTAAACTCTAGAGAAGTCCTTGGGTGCATCCCTGCATCTCTCAACTAGCTGACACCACTGTTGCTCTTTGGGACCCTGCCTGGTACAGCCCAGGAAAATGCAGGAGAACAAAAGCAGTGCTGAAAAGACCTGAGCAAGGGCAAGTGTGCTCCTCTAGAACCAAGAGACTGTTGTAATAGGTGCTTTGGTGTAGTTCAACAGCTTCTCCAACATTTACATTTATATCAAAGTGACTCCAGTATTACAATTTGATCTTCTGCTTGGGTGAACATGTGGCCTGTGAATTTAACAGCATTACTTGTAAGCCAATGCATTGTATAAACCACAAAGACACATTAACTCCCTGTCAACAGATACCTATGTAGATCTTCAGCAACTAATCGTTCTCTTAGGTTTTTCTAATGTTACTTTTTTTACCAGAGAGTAGAGGGAGGGTTTGGAAGAATGTCCAACACAGCCTTGATACTAAATCAGCTGGCAAACACTGGATACTTCAGAGAAACACAGGTAACTTGGTCTCAGGCTGAGACCTTAGTGCTTACTTCTGCATTTCCCACACATTCCCAAGGACTCTAAATGATAGCTTCTTTAAGGAAGGACAGAAAACCAGGGCAAAAATTCTACCCCAAGCACCAAAGGCAGTAAGCTCATCTTCCCCTGCCTCCCCCACTCCTATAAAACCCAAGAACAAGCCCTCTAATAAGCAGATCTTATCCCCAACTAGTTTTCACTTTCAACAACAACAAAAATTATTATCAAAATAAATACTCAGTTAATTAAATAATCATTTCCCAAGAGAAAGTACTGTTTTCAACATCCAGTACTCTGAAAGAAATCCATAAACAGAATTTGCAACCTCCTAGCACAGAGAGAGTTGTTACTGCAGCCTAACCAGATCTTGCCTCTTGAAGGAATGTCCAGGCCATGTCCTTGTCTCATCAGCACCGTCAGTGACTGGCCCCAGAGACTCGATAGTTTTGGTAGCTCCTAGACACAGCAACCTGATTTAAACCAACTAATCAAGTACCAGGAACCCTAAGTGCAGCAGCTCAGCCCTGCTCTGTGTGATCTAACCTCCCCTTACTCAATGCAAGTTAGACTAGCATACACACAGCTCCATGCTATCACTGCCAAATCCATTCTGATACTTCCTCTGCCTTACTGAAAGAACCCTTGGGTAACCCCAAAACCATTCAGAGACATACTCTTTAAGATTTGAGATGATGCCAGATTTTATCAGGATGTATTTTTAAATGCTACATTTTTAGCAAGGTGTTTCCAAAAAGCTAATAATACAGAATCTCTCGTCTTTTTCTTTAAAAACCCTGCATGCTGCACAGCCAGCTCTCTAGACCTCAAAATCCCTCAAATCATACTTGGGAAGGATGCACAGAACTCTTAGCTTAGTCACTAAACAGGCAGCATATATTTGCCCATTTGTCTGCCCAAACTCTCTCTTGAGTTGGGCACTTACCAGAGGCCAGTGATCCCTTGCGTTCCCAAGTTGGTCACGGAGAAGAAAAAGCACTCAGCACCTCAGCAGGGAATCTGGTGGATGGGGCAACTCCAATTGTCCCTGAATTAACCAAAGTCAGCAAACAGTTGAGGCATTTAAGACAGGGTTTGGCAGATAGGGAAGACCCTGGGTTTCCCCCAGGAAACAGATACCGATGTTGGAGGGGCAAGTGCCCTGTTCAGTCCTCTTCACCTCCCACCTGTTTCCTCTAGTAATACTGTCATTAATTTGGAGTTATACAGCAATTGCCATCAATTGCCAAACTATCCAATAATCATTACTAAACCTCTCAGTTCAGTATAACAATTTTAAGTACACCATGAAGCAGGTATTTCTCATGATCATTTATTTGCCACTGCTGAGGAACACCATCCCCCAGCATCCATCTCTGGAAAGCTACTCCTCTGCCCAAAAGGACATAGGTAACCCTACACTCAGAGCCTTTTTCTGCATTGTCTGTGTGGTCAAATTAAAATGAGTTGCCTGCACTCTTTCTAACCTGGTATTATCATGATCACGGACTTTTTGTGCATAAAGAAACATAAGAATCAAACTTTACATAGTGACAACCTGTAACTTTACAAACTGACATAGTCCTCTGAACAGGCAGCAGTAGCAAACTCTGCAAGCCACATCACTGCTTCTGAGTTCCAATGGAAGTGAGGCATCTATCTCACTTGTGTGACTGAAAATTTCAAACAGAAGAAATGACAGATATAGCCAGGCTTGTTTCAATAAGCAACAATTACTTAACAATCCAGAGCTGAGTCCTGATCCTACTGGGATATTACTCTATAAATCATTCACCTTTTTAACTACATTGAACAAATTTCACTAGTATATTCATCAAATGCTGAATCCTTGATAGATATTTACTTTCTAATAATTATTTTAAGATGCTTATGTAAGAACTAGAATTTCTTTCAAATTAGAGGCAAATGAAAGGTGTAACCATTGAAAATCAGAATTTTTGTGTAAAATTATAAGTATAATCGTATTGCAGCCACTAAAATTACTCAGGTCAACTCTAAACCCAAACATTTTTCTAAATTTCAAGCATTCCTGCAAATAGGGGCATAAAAGTAAACGCTTCTGAAGCTCACCTATTTTGGCAGGACAACAGTTCATGCTACTACTTTGTGGCAGCTGCTGAGAATGCTCATCTCTGTATCGTTGCTCACCCCTGTCACTAGTGAGGTATAAGTATTTTACTGGACAACACACACTAGTGTAACAGGCCTGCAAGTCAAGAACATTTACAATCAACTGTAGCAAGTTCCTTCCATCAATACTACTTCAGATCAGGCATGGAAGGATTTTCACTTCATTCACCTTATATAGCTGTTATAGATATCCCCATAACATAGGCTTAGAAACTTTTTCTACATCATACTGACAAGCAATTGACACCAAGTGGCAAGGAAGAAAGTTAAATTTCTTATGAGATTTGAATTATTTTTACTCCTAGTATCTGTCTACTGATTAAGAAAACTATCTAATCTGTTTCAACTTAGTCCTACTCAATTGCACTGTCTGTCCATATAAGCAGCGCTGCTCACATTCCCAAATATACCTGGTTAATCTATGTATTTATCCTGTTATCAAAAAAAACCAAAAATGGACATTAGCTGATTTAAAATAAATTCTCTAAACATAAATCAAGAGATTCACAAGTCTCAAACCAACACTTTGTGGTCCACTGAACCAGAGAAAATCACTTCATCTTATTTTTGTTTCTTTCAGTGTTACTTCTGCCAACTAAAACCCTCAAGTCCATGGATTTCTAAGGCAGGCCAGAGAGATTTTTTTAAAAATGAGACTTGGAACTCCAAGCGCAAAGTTAAGCAAGCGTGGGGATATAACCACAAGTCTCAAATCATGCTTTTGAAGAGACATACTTGATTAACCCCCTTGCTTTTTTGCTGTGCTTTACATCCCAATCACAGAATGTTTCAGGAAAGTGCTGACCCATCAGCAGGTACATGGAAACAAAAGCAAGAAAAGTGGAATAAGAATTCCAGTAACATAAATAAAGATTGGGGCACTGGGAAAAGAAAAAAAAAATCTCAGTCTTATGTTCTATATACTAGCCAACACTGTCTCACTACTAAGGATAAGCTATTTCAATTATTGCCAATAATCCCCCAACTCTGACACTTTTAATGACGTTTTGATTCTTCAGTTTCCAAAGTAAAATATCTCTGCAGCTTCACTGAAGCAGCAGAGAATTCCTTCTCTTCTGCAGTTCTCAGCCCTGTGTCCCACCTCATGATGAGCATTCCCACAGGTAAACTGTGAACCTCATTGATCACCAAGTTCCTGAATGGATTCATCCCTGTTCTCCACTTATAGTGACAATGCACATTATAAGCAAATTACCACCACCTACTGAAAATAAAGGTCCTGTTTTGTTGACAAAGTAAGAATCCTTGAATTGTCTGTCTGGAAGTAAGATTCTTGAGGATAGAATCTTGTTGCCAAAATTATTCAGAAACTTAGAAACACAAAGGTAGGGTTTGAAATTTTGGATTAACCAGCTTATGATCCGAATGCATGCCACTTGCGAAATGAGTTTATTACCTTTATTTTCCTTCAGATCACGTAATGGTCTAGTATAGAACAGTTAGCTCCTGCCACCTTGTGGGACTTCATGAGTTTCCCTGAAAGCTTGGATCATCAGTAAACTAGTGAGTTAGAACAAATAAACATTTGGGAGTTACTTTTCTTGTGATTCACCCTGGTGAATGTTGAAATTAGAGAGAAATATTTATGGAGAGAGTACACCATTTTGAATATTTTCTGGTTCATTATCCCTAGCATTGTTTATATAGTTGAACTGCTGGATTTAGTAATCTTATAGAGGGTGTTTTAAATATTTAAATATCTGTCAAGAATCCTAAGTTTTGGAAGCTGATTCGTCCAAGTTTAAAATAACATTATGATCAAATACTTGTCACCACTAGCAAATTTCACATATTCAAAATAGATTCCACACATAAATAATACAAATTTAGACTGAAAATCTTTGCATTTGGTGCAATTTTGAAACCTCAGTCTCAAAGAATTACATACATGCTTAACCTTTCATATGGTGATAACATGTTTAGTTCTCCCAAAAGACCCTATTTCACGTATTTACTTTTTTAACTGCAATTTGACTTCCTGATTTATGTTTTTCCTTTCCTCACCCAGTGCCACCTCTATCATACACGGCCAACTTAATGAATGAGTGGAGTTCTCCAAAGAAGAATTAGATAGTTGGAAATAGAAAGACTTTTGCACCATAGTAACAAGAAGGTGAAGATGTGTGGATCCTCATCCTCGTGTCTGACATGTTGTCTACTGTCCCTCTGAAAGGCAATTTATCACACCTACTTTGTGGAGGTGCAAAAGACAACAGCAGCTGCCATCACTGGGAAGGGATGAGGTTCTCTTTTTATTCAAGCCAAACCTCTGCTGCTCCAAATATCAGAACTGAAAGGGCACAGAGGATTGCAGATGATGTAACTCCATGAACCTGACCAACAACCTCAACAAACCTGCTCCTGGTCTATTCTTGGAGTCAAGTGATTTGTTACAGATGCACAAAAATGCAAGACCAGTTTAGGGAGCACTTCTTTCCCCCCACACCATCCCACACCTGCTTCAGTGAACTTGGGAGATCTATGATGCTGTGTACTCGATGCCAACTGTAGCAAACTTAACTCCTTGGAACTTCCTTCTGCTAGTGAAAAAACCGTCGACAGACTTGAAACAGGAACAGTTTTCTCCCAATGTCAAAAGCAAATATCTCTACTAAAGGCTTTTATTAGTTCATAAATGGACTTAACAATAATTACAGATCCACAGCAAAAGGAAATACAGCAGGAGAGTCTTTTTAAATCCACAAGCAGAATGAATTTTTGCTCAAGACTGAAACAATAACAAAACATCAGGCTGTAAATCAATTGGCACGGCATACCTAAGGAACATGAATTGTATGTTCCCAAACAAAATGTTTCAGGATCTCACTAGCTTCTCTGGTAACTTCAGAAGTGAGCTTGTCTCTGACAGTCATCATATTTCCCCCACACAGAACTTCTTATCTCTTCCCATGTATATATTTTTAAGGTCCTAGTAGCCACACAATTAACTTAAAAAGCAAAGCTCATAGGTGTTCACGACAATCTCTGACCACACCTCTGGCTCCAACACTGAGAATCTCTCCCAGACTGAGGTATGTCAGTGTCCTGACAGTCTGGAAGACACCAAAACACTCCTCTCACAGCTGTCCCTACCCATCCCAATCTCCACTACAGGAAATCCAGACAGACAATGTGGTAGGGAGCTCTACAAGTCATCAGTCTGGAAAATGAGTGCATCAGAACTGCAGGGCATATTCTACCTGACCCCAACACAGCCAGCACCTTGCACAGACAGGACAGGCACCACTATTCTCTACCTTACTGTAGGTCTTAGGAATACAAACACCTCCTTACCCAGAGCTAATTTTCTTCAGATTTTTTCCTGCTCTGGAGTGCTCTGATGTTATGTCAGTCTCACTATAACTGCAGATGTGCATCTAAGAGCCACCTTCAGTCCTCGGCTACAGAGAAAAAAAAATAGCATGCTCTAGCAACAGAATAGATCGGATCCAACACCCGCTGCAGGTCTCAATAACACCATAAAGCTCAAAAAGTAAATACTAGGACCTTATAACAAATTCCATTTTGATGCAAGTAAATCATATGCTGCCATATCCTTTTATTTTCATTTTATTTCTCTACTAGTGCTATATTCCGCTGCATTACTAATCTGGCAGGAAGATCCATGAGCTAACTTTCTGCTGGCCTGCATGCCCACTTCAGTCTAACTGCAGTACCAGAGTTGAGCTAGCACCTTATTCTTCAGGATGCTTTGACAACAGTGGAAGCACAAACACACTTCTCATACCCTGAGACTAGACATGCTCTCCTTGGTAACTCAGTTGGACCTGACAATACAGGACTCCCAAGCAGCAGCAGGCTGAAAAGTGCCCGATCATTTTTCAATTCTTCCTGAAAGTATTGCACAGTATTCTGAACACCAGCAGCAAAAACTGATCACCATTAACTTTCCTTAAAGTTGTGCGTTCTCCAACAAGACAAAAACATCTGGTCCAGGTCAAGGAAGAATCACAACATGGCTTGAGCCTGGTTCCCATCTGAAACACTACTGCCGAGCTGTCAGGTTAAGATTTGTTTTACATTTTCTCAGAATATTTATTTTTCTACAAAAACATTCTTTGACTTTTGCAAATTTTTGTTGAGGGAGCTTTCCAAGAAGTTACATAAATTAATTACTTTATTCATGTACTTACTCAAGAAAGAAGTATTTAAAAACAAACAAAAACTCACAAAACAAACCAAACACTACTAGGCCACTTGCTCCTTCTGTTTTTTATTTTATCTATATTCATATTGATCTACTTTCACTGTCAACTGTCTAGCCTTATATTTCAAGGAGAAAAGGAAAGTCCTGAATCTAATTGTCTTATTTCTTGAGAAACACCTCTAAAAATCACGGAGGTTACAGACTTGACAAACTTTTTTACATAGCCTGCTTTAAGAAATTTCCAAGAGGAACCACACTGCTTCATAAACTGGAATACACAATCAGATCCATCTTCACCATTGTTTCACTGATGCCAAGCCACAAGAACTTACCCAGAACTGTGCACGTGCCCAAGGATCTGTGCCAAAATGTCTCAGGGCAGGACCAGGCCCCTGTGAGATTAGCTGCATGCACAGCTTCAATCCTGCAATTGCAATAGCTCAAGGAAACTGCTATGACAGAGGCATTGCAGGACTGGGCCCTAAAATAATCAAGTATGTAAGGATCTTTGTGCTCTCCACAACTGAAGCACAATTCTTAAAAATGAATGGAACAAAAAACTTCTGTATTTGTGAAATAAAAATCAATTCTTTGGACAGCAAGCAGGACCAGCATTCTTCAGGACAAGCTCCTTAAAATCTATAGGCCATTTTCCCATTTTTTGTTTTGTTGGGGTTTTTTTAAGAATTTCTTTTTCAGTTGTTTAGGGGTTTTTTCCTGCAGACAGAATTACTAGAATAACCCTGCAAGGCCCCTGTCCTAAGGCTAAGCCCAAAAGAGAAAAAACTCAGTCCAAAAGATGAAAATTTGTTCACATTTAATAAAAGACCAGCAATTAAAATACCTGATAGTGCTGGCTGGAATTGCAGAGCAAGGATGGGAGACAACTCCCTTGGGTTCTACAGATTCACAATACAGCACACAGATAGCTGGATTTGAAATCAGAAGGTGAACATGATACTAAGAGTTTTCTGTAAATCAAATTCTGGTATGCTCAAGACTGTGTATCAACTGAGAAAACAGAAGTTATTTAAAACCCTAGGTACATGGAAGTCCACAGTTCTGAACTGTACTGGCCTAAGAAATGAAAGCACAAGATCCATGGATTCTCAGTCTTAATCTGCTTTGAAAGACAGTCACTAGGCTTGCTTGCTACTGACCCAATACGAAACTACAAGTTCAAACCTGGCACCTGAATTACAAAGTACCATGCAAAATCCCAGACTGACACAATGCTGACTTCCTTCCAGGCCACGTGTGCCAAATCTTAGAGCAAGAAGGTCTGACTGAAGGGCTGAACTGAACACACTGAAATATGTAGGTAGAGACAAAGCCTGACTTGATGAAGCCCTTCTGAACAACAGGACATTTTAGCTCTTAGAACCAACACAAATATGTTCCTATCACCTTTACACATCCTGTACAACAAACAGAACATGCCTATGCACCCTTGCAAATGTCATTTTCAGAGAATTAGGAAGAACAGAGGGCAATATTCACACAGCACTACATTACGAAGAGACCTTGGCTTGGAAGAAGAAAAGACCAGGCCCAAAAGCTCTGACCTGCAAGTGTATTTTCCTATTAAGCAGCACAGGCTCTTAGATGTGGAGGAAGAATCCTAAACTGAACTTGGATGCAAACAGATTTCTCAAGTCTCTAAGTTCACAAGTACTCAACCAGTAAACTAGAAATCAACAGGTAACAGTTCCCCACCATTTCTTCACCAATCAATATTGGAAAGTCATATGCATAGGGCAGATATTTTAGTAACAAAGAGGCAGTTGGTGTAGTAAATTTAACAGTCATATAAGAACTTTCAGGAAGTTTAGGAATTCTGTACTTGATTCTGCCACCAGCCATCCGGTCTTACCGGAATATCCCTGAGTCTACTACTGTGCAACCTGCAAAATGGGGATGGGTAGCACTGGTTCTGAAATATTTGTAAAATGTAGTTAGTTGATACCTGCAAAAGCATACAACAGAAGAGTAAAATGTTATTACACCCTAAAAATATGCTTTTTAACAAAATATGTAATATATAAATGACAACACTACCAGTGTTCTACAGTACACACTCTTGAAAGATTTTGTTATATACCTGTTTATAACGTGAATTATTTTTTGATTCTCTGGTAGGATGGACCTGAAGTCCATCTCTCCAGAGAAAGAAGCAGAGAAATCTTTTTCTAGATCTTCATAATCAAACAAAACTGAGCCTCAGTGCAAAATTTTCCCCAAGTACTAATCACACAACTACAATTAACACACCTGCCATTTTACCCTGACAGGGCTAACAACAACAACAAAAAAAAAAAAGCAACCAACAAATGTGGACAACTCTTCTCAACTTTCTGCCCTGCTACTCACTAACAAGTTTTTCTTTCAGAAACTGCACAACACTTTACATGGGAAGAAGCTATTACTGCTCCAAGTTTGTAAATGGTGAAACTGCTTTATTTGGTCTCTGTAGCTGAGAAGGCTCTAGTGGCATACTCTACCTTTGTTCTAAGGCTACTGCATACTTTCAACCACATTTGTAAAACTGGGAAATTCACACCAATCATCAGTGTCATTATACTGGTAAAGTACAGATGATCCTTCAAGAAACCTCAATGAGATCCATAAATTCTGACTTGTAAGAAAATCTTTACTTCCACTGAAGTCTGTAACAAAGTTCTCACTGAAGTCAGCATGACAGTGATTACACCTAATGGGGTGCAGCTCCTGGGCAACAGCATAGCTCTTTTTTGGATAGGAGATGAGGGAAATCACACATATGGTAAGCTGCCCCCATCACTTTTGGTGTGTGGGAGAAGTACTTGGGGAAGCAACAGAATCTGTTTCACAGACAGAGCACAACACATATGATACTTCGCAAAGGACATTCCTCTGCAGTTTACCTTACACAAACTTGGAGTACTCAGGCTAAGACAGTGCACCTGCTCTTCCACTCCCTCTATGCTTGGCTAGCACCACCAGAAAAGCAGACTGCTTGGCAGAGACACTACTGTGGTTCAGCACTAGCACAAATGCCTCTGGCTCCTCAGTTTAAAATTGCTTCAAAAAACAGACTGGCCCATCACCTAAATATGGACGGACGATGATTATTTCACTAAGTTCATCCATCTGACTACCTCTCCCAAGAAAGAGAAAAAAGTGAGCTTTAATTGCAGTGATGAGACATCACTACCACCATTACCCACTGCCACCTCTTCCCCTGCTCCCAATAAAAATAAAAAGGGCTGAGGGTGTTTCATTCTTCTGATCAAGTCCTACTGATGTAGTTTCAGCAATGTTTTAAATACACACTTCTCCTAACTGGTTTTGCCACAATCTCTCAGACTAATACAACCAAATTCTGTTCAGCAGCCTCAGTGGAATTGCACAAGCTCACATCAACTCTGATTTCAGACCATATTTACATCCAGATTTTTCAGCCTGACCAGTAGTCCATTTCAATGTAACCTAGCAGGACAACACTGCTAAGCACGTGCAGATTAATAGGTTTCTCTGAGAGATTTCAGACAGAACACTATCAAAGATACAGATTCTCCTGATAAAATCTTGGCTCCAATACTTATTTTCTGAAAGGAAGGAAAGCCTCAACATTTCACATGTCTCAGGGGGGTGTGGGGAGGAAAAAGCAAGTTATGACAAGAATAATTCAACCCCATGAAAATGCATTAATTATAAAATCAGCCACATTGTAGAATCACAGAATGGTTTGGGTTGGAAGGGACTCTAAAGGTCATCTCATTCTAACTCCCCAGCCATGGGCAGGGATACCAACTAGACCAAGCTGCTCAAACCCCATGCAGCCTGGTCTTGAACACTTCCAGGGATGGGGCAACCATAACTTCTCTGGGCAGCCTGTGCAGTCATCCCATCACAGCAGAGAATCTCTTCTCTCTTTTACTTTGAAGCTATTCCTTTGTGTCCTGTCACTACATGCTCCCATGAGAAGTCCCTCTCCATCTCTCTCATAGGCCACATGAGTTACTGGAAAGTTGCTACAAGGTCTTCCTGGAGCCAAGTTGAAAAATCTCTGCCTGTTCTCATAGGAAAGGTGCTGCAGCCCTATGATGAACCCCTCCTCTAGACTTGCCCCAACAGGTCCATCCATGCCTTTATTATACTGAGGATCCCAGAGCTGGATGCAGTTCTTCAGGTGGAGTGTCACAAGAGCAGCACAGTGGCTGAGAAGTAAAGCATTCTGCTGGAACACTTATGTTTAAAAAAAGCTAATTGATTTAGAGCAGTTAAAAACACGAATGCTTCAGCAATAAACAGCTCCCATCAAAAAAGTTACCTAAATATGTGACTACACTATTTTCTAACTGATTTTGAATCAAATGTACATGAAAATGAAAACAACGACCCTTTCAGGATGAGTGATTCATCTTACTTTGGCTTGTTCTCTTAAGAGTAAGAAATACTCAGTGATTTTCCTGTTTCCATTTTTAAGGAAGGTTTTCTTCTTATTTCTTTATAAAAATTGACCATTTTAAACATTTGCAACCTGCAATAGCATTTTGACCTTTGCTTCAATTTTCCTCTGATTTCTATTCAGCTTTCTAATCTTATCACATTTAGTCCTACTAGACCACAGTAACTGCTGAGACTATGAATACCTTATAAATTGATGTAAAAGAATATAGAAAAACAGGACAAAAGATTGTGAAACCTATGTCTGCACCAGGGAGTGAAGGCCATAAAAAACACTTCTTGAAGTGTGTAACTCCTTCTTTTTGTGTGGCAGGGGCAAAACTGCACTTGTACACAGCTTGTGTAACTGTACTACCAGGCCTCAGGCACACTCTGCATTTCTGAGCACAACTATTGTCCTACCTGAGATCTAACTCTGCATTCCTTAATGGTCACAAATACTGCTACACAGTTCCCCTGCTGCAGAAAAAAACGCATGGAGCTGCAGAGTCAATACATGCTATCAAGCTCTTTGACTGCTCAGATGCTATTAATATTTTGGTAGGGTGGGGGTTAGAATTTGTGTCAGCCACAGAGTTGCCATGGTATATATACCAATTTTTTTTTCCTTACTTCTTTTCCCTCTAATACATTAGCAATACATGCAGCATCCAGTAATAACTTGGTCTCATGCTTTGCTTTCTCTCATCAGCAGTACTAGATTCCTTTTTGAATATTGTAAAGTATCCCCTCAACCATTAAAGTCACAATCACATACCATATAGACAAAAGGAAAGCTTGTAACAGCAATCTAAAAACAATTAGTTTTTTAATGTTAAGGATATATTTGTGTAAACAGAGATCTGTTGATCTCTATCTTTTAGAAGCTACAGAGGGGTCTAGAACCCACAAAAAAAAATATTAATATGGTCACAGTATTACCTAGTTACCTAGTGAGCTACTCTGCATTCCTTAATTGCAGAAGATACTGCCCAAGGCATCTGCTATTACAAACAGAAATTGGATAATAGATGCTTAAGACATCTAAAAAATATATTCTGCTTAACTGAAACAGATACTGTTACAAATGAACTCTTTCTGAACAAAGAAATTATATCCACATTTCGAATGTTATTGTTGCTTGATGTATTTTAACAAAAAGTACCTAATTACAATTTGCCTTTAAATTATTACAAACCAATATTAAATTCCATTGTAATATTATGTAATTTGATTTATATTAAATTAAAATAAACTGCAAATGTTTGATGTCAAAACTGTAAACAAAGCTCAAATATTCAACAGGTAAGTCTTCCTTAGCTTAGAACTAAGTCACCTGAAACTAATACCTTCCATTGCCTCTGCACAGTCTTTGCTCCATAAGTCACCCAATGGCACTTCCTGTAAAGCAGGGAAACTAACTGGGAATTGAAAGAGCAAGATTATTTGTTTTCCTTCTCTTCTGAGAAACAAAGAAGTTTGTGTTCTGTTAGTTCTAAAAGCTTGCATTCGGTTAAGCAGAATCAGTTACCTTACTAGGGTTAATACCTTACTTTTATCTTAGGTGCAAAATCTATTTGCATTTACTGGTGTGTTTGTGCATGAGTGTAATTTTATTAAGTAGGACATTTTTAAAAGCTACAATCAAAAAAAGGCATAATTTGCCATGTCCTAAACAAAAACTTTAACAGTTGCAATCTAGATAAATGCACATAGGCCATGAAATCACTTAGGAAGTGTACAGTGCATGCTCTGAAATAACAAAAAAAAGTAGTGCCTAATTTAGTGTAAAGGCTAAATTTAGCAACATATTTTAATGGTTGTCTACCAATAAAGACTGCTCCTGAAAAAAACAAAAATACCAAAGCAAAATGAGATTACAAGTACCGATTTAAACCAAGTGTTTATTGAGTGAAATCCTGATTTAAATCAGTTCAATAGGTATAACTGGAATGTCAAGGCAGCAGACATGTGAGTGTACGCACAGAGGGGCTCACAAGGACTAGAATAGGAGACATAAAACTCTCCCATGCTTTCAGTGTGCCTGCCTCTACTCTCTCCTTCAGCCCTACTCAGTCTCTGCAAAGCCTGTTAGAACTCCACAAAACACCATCCTCCACTCAAAGATTTTTTTTTTTTCCTCCCCTTCAGAATCCTTGAATAAGAGAACACAAGCTGTCCCCACTGTAGACCTGAACTGTGCCCTTCTCTCATGTGGCCCATTGCATGGAGATGTCTGTGATGACAGCCTCACCTCCCATTTTGATTTCCTTCTTTCTGCGAAGAGTAACAGTAAACGTCAAATGCAGCCCTGTGGGTCCATCCAGGAAAGCAAGACCGCATACAGAAACCAGATCAGCTGTGGCAGAGAAATCAGCAGAACACTTCTTAGACAAAACACAGTATCTGGTCAGTTTTCTCAGGTGCTTCCCTCCACGCATTCCAGCATCCTCTAACTCACTTCGACCCTATCAGCACATGGTGCAGCGAAACAGAAAGCTTGACAGGGACATCCTCAAGAGTCCTCTTCACTATATAAATAAATAATCCATTTCCTCTAGACATATCTCTCAGGAGGGCAGGATCTTCCTTTGCTGATTAAAAAGCAGGAAGAAGTCACAGGCACACAGACCCAAAGCTTTGTTTGGAGCTCCCACCTGAACAACAGACCAGCCCCGAGCAGCAGCAAACTAAGTGATTTCAAAACCGGCAACTGAGTATCCAGATCCCTTCCACGGCTTCCTCCAAAGGACTCTGAAGTACCAAACCATGGTGAGGGCACTCAGTGTGAGATTTTGCCTGGGTCACTTTTAACCATGGACTTTATTTACCTTCTGCTGCTTTGGGACACAGTGCTCAGGCAAGACAGATGACCACAAGCACATACAAGAGAACACAAGGAAAAAACACTCAAAAATTGTTTTACACACACACACACACAGACAATTATCTCATGCTAATGGAAGTCTCATTAAACGAGAAATTGAAAAACTCAACCATAACACTTAGTTATCTGTCATTTACTTCCCTTATTTAAGGTCTTCCATACTAAGAAATAAAGTTAAAAACTTCCTTCCCTTGCTCTACTTCTGACACCTGTGTTTTTTATTTAATCTAACCATTTTAAAAGAATGGCACTGGAGCTTCTGCTTAGAATTTCAGCACTAAAACACATTTCTAATCAATAGAACAGAGGAAGTAAATTGTGAATAATTGCTGCATTAATATATTTTCTACCAGCTTTGTCATTCTTTAATTTGCACATACCAAACTTCCCCTTATAAACACCTCTATTTCTCCAAAAGCAGCTGGAAATTAATTATGCTGGTTTTATTTTCTTATTAATTAATATACTATAGTTCTGTAATCAGTGAAGGATCATGCTGCAATTTTGCATACTTGTTTCAAAATACATTACGAGCACTTGATGATTGATATTAAACACAATGTATGAAACAGCATCTCAAACAAATTAAAGGGAATACAAATAAAGAAACTTAAATAAGAAAAAATTACACATATATTCAAACAAGAGCTAAACCCTGGAACTCATAAGTTTGTGGCATGGAACACTGACTGATAAGAACTAAGCTAGGCAGGAAGTTTGCACTACTCAACATGAAATTTGGATATAAAGAAACCTTTTGCAAAGAGAAAGAACAGCTGAAGACAGATTTACCAATGAATTGGAGGTGAAAATGGTACTTCTTTCCAAATCTATCATCTCTGACCATTGATTTGCAGTACATCAGAATGCTTTCCCTCCCTAGACAGACAGTCAACTTGTGAAGCAAACATACTTGAACAAAATGGCTTACGTGCCAGAAGACTTATCATCTACCAAATGGCATTCTCACACTTCATGCTCGTCCACCCTCTTCTCATTCACAAGAACTCAGCATGTTTCAGCAATGTCTCTCTCTATTCCCAGCACTTCCTACATGGCTCACCATCAGGGCAGGGATGGCCTGCAAGCTTGTGAGCTGATCACTGAGTACAACAGGTGCATGACCCTGGCAGGACTATCTGCACATCACTAACTAAGAATAATGTGACATCTACAGCTTTCCTGAGCAATTACAGGCCACCAGGAACTTCAGCCAGCAAACCTGCAAAGGGGTGCACATTGCTGACGCAGGTCTGCTTCTGGCTTTTTGTTCAGGAATTCACCTGCACAGTTGTAACTTCAGGATCAGGCTCTTCAGCCACGAGGTCAAAAGAAACTGATGTTCCTGTACTTCACCCTGTAAGTCAGCATGATGCTGTTTACTGTAGTTCATTGTAGGCAGGATGTGCCTCAGAGACCACCACTTAGGGAAAGCAAACCCAAACACAGCCATCCACAAAAATGTAATGAGGTAAGAAACCAAGTCCTCCCTCACTCCTTCCACTCTCACCTAATGTTTTCTTTATCCAGCTTCACCTTCAAATTCCTCATGAAGTCTCTCTCAAATATTGCTCTGGTAACCACGTAACAATGCATTCTCTCACATACACAAACAAGAAGTTAGAATTATTTGTTTCACAGAAGAGCACACAGGCTGCAGAGGGAAGATGTACTTTTCTACTGCAAGAGATGTAATCCTGGCTATTACTGTGTGACATGCTTTCCCCACTGCCATTGCTGAGTACCTCTTGACTGTGTAGGGCATGACTATAAATGAAAAACATACCCAAAACAAAAAGACAGACAACTTCTGACAAGGTTTAAGTTTAAAAGTCCTCATGTAGCCAGCAGAAAAAACATATTGGGGAACAAATTGACAGGTATTGGCTGAAAGCCATTAAGCCCTGGAACACTGCCTGCACGGTACAGTCACCAATCCTTGCCCCGGCTCACCAGCGGCACAGGACCAGGCTTAAGACTTCCCCACGTGAATCCTGCAATGGGACAGCTCAGTTCTCACCAACAGAACCAAAGAGCAGGCCTGTAATGTCTGTGCCTAGCCCTGCCACGGAGACCTCGGCGTTCCAGAAGCACAGGAGTGCCCCTCCCAGGAGTGAGGGTGGCAGAAATCTTCCTGTTGCTACACCTGTGTAAGAAGAGAGTGATCCCATAGCCAGGAACACAGTTAGGGGCATTCCACAATGTCTCAAAGCAGACAATTTGCTACACAGGTAATGCCTTTGAGAAAGAAAATATCATAAACCCTCAAACAAAACACTGCACAGCCAGAGGGAAAACACCTTCCCACTTTCCCTCAGAAAGGGAAGGTGTAGACAGGACTTGATAAGCTTCTTGTCAAGAGAGCTTCCACTTGCATTAAGTTCCACAGATCCCATGTTGTGCAAGTCCACTGAATTATTTTTATCTTTGCTGAATGAGGCTCTGTGACATTAAGGGTCAATAAAATGCTGCTTCTTACTTTCAGCATTTGCTACATTTTATAAAATCTCTTATATAGAGACACCCACGTGGAAGATTTCTGACAATAAAAATTCCATGCTTCCTAAGCAACTGACTTTCTTAGTGGGGCCTCGTAAAATCCTGTTAACTTTCCTTCCCCCTGCTAAAAATTGAAATGTTGTTGTACTAGGTTCCTTTGTACTCAGATATGCCTGAAGCTAGTTTATTTTCACATACTGAATTGTCCACACTCATAAGGACTTGCTATTACATTATGCATTTGTGTGCTGTAAAGGAAAAAGCACGAACACTGGAAAGTGTCAAAACCGTGCTTTTCCTCTTTGTTGATTCATTTTTTTAGGTAATTAAATTTATAAATATTAGAAATAATAAAATGCTGCTACCATTGTGAGAATACTACAAATAGGTCTACACCCAAGCATTAAGTGTGCTGTACTTCTCAAATACACCTCCAATTTTTACATCAAATTTTTAAGTAACAAAACAGCAGCAAACAGCAAATCTGAAAATCTTACATGTTTACTGTCTCTAGAAATAAAAGTTCAGTAAGCAAGTTACCATATTCATCACAATACTGCCAGAGTGCCAAAGTACTTGCTTCTGTCTATTCCATGTTTTATAAGAAAATCAGTTGTCATTTTGCATTAGATTATGAATAAGAAAAAATAATTTAATTGTGAAGAACTATTTCACATGAATCACATTTTAAAAACTTCACTATGAAGAATAATTTTCTTCCTCACATTAACTTTACAAAGTTGGCATTAAATAAATAGGGGTAATAAATACTGCAATAAACAGCAGCTTAAATGCCATGTTTACTGGCAAAAGCTGTTAAGTAAGCTCTCCTCCTACTTTACACTGTCTTGTCAATAGATATAACCAAATTGTAAGTCAGTAACTTCACAGCATTCTGAAGGTGGGATTTTTTTTTTTTAATCAGCATTATGAATGAAAGTGGAGTATTGGCAGATAATGTCCAAGTGGCACAGAATTCAGTGAGACTATTCACATCTCAAGACAGGCACTTACCAGGAAAGCTTCAGAGCAGTAGCATACACCAAGGGAATGGACACCAAACTAAGGAGACAGATGCAGATTTCCCTGCATCATTTTCCATTCCCTGCTAATGCTAACCTGCTAAGTGACTGCAGGCAAGCCTACGCTCCTTCACAGCTTTTCATCTCAGATGCCTAAAACTGGGAAAAAATTATTGTTACTGATCTTGAGGTGTGTGTTTACAGTATGGCTTGTGTATTTCACCAGACAGGACAGAAGTACATAATAAGGCAAGGCCTACAACTGCCAATTATTAATAATATCCCTATTACTGTGAAAATAGTATGTGTTTTTTTCTTTTTCAAGCAATGCAAAACAGCAGCCCATCAAGCCATTCTTAAATTCAGAGTAATCCTTAGGCTGGTTCAGATCTTATCCCTTCTGAAACTATCAAGAAAGGTGACAGCTGTAAGAGTCTTGTGTGAAATTCCCATATCCACCAGGACCACACTCACCCTACTACTCTCAGACAAAAACACTGTATCATTACTGATCTTAAAAAAAAAAAAAAAACCACAACAAAATAATAAAAAGGAAGTAAGTCCTAATAATCTTTTGACATGCAACAGAACAAAAAAGCTTCTGTCAATAATACCCCAGAAAAGGGAGAAATGTGGTAGAAGGAAAAGAAATAAACTTAATACTACAGAAGCTAGAAGGATGACTTTAACCTATTTCTTCTCAAGAATACTTTGAAATACATATGATTATAAACTCAGTCCAGCTTTGTAGACCCCTAAGTAATAATGAAAACAAATTATTAAGTTTACAGTGAGCTACAACTATCTATACTGCTTTGAAAAAATTAAATCACTCATGAAAACTGTCCCAATATACAGGTGTCATATGATTTAATGATAAAGGGAAGTACTGTCACTCTCCATTTCAAAGTGGCCAAGGGACATATGGCTATGTTTCTAGAAATAAAGACCTTGGAAGCCACCAGGGCCAAAGCTGTGCTGCTGATTCCACTGATGGCCACAGTAGGCCATCCCCATGACAAAGCACAGGAAGTCCGACTTGGGTCCAAAATTTGGAAAGCAACTTCTGATTTTGACCACATCACTTGCCAGAGCTCACAGAAACAGCCTGCAACACACTCGAAAATTAAAATGAGAGTTTCAGTTAATTTATAGTACCTTCCTCCACCAAAGAACTGCCTTCAGATAAAGAGGGGGATCTGAACACTGCACAAGCCACGTACTATTGAAAGAGAAGCAGTGTCTCACCTCCCAGGTGTCTCAATTTCACTGCAGGTACATTTACAAACTTCACATCACGGCAGGTCTCACGGACCTTACCTGCACCTTCTCCACCACCCCCCGTGGTGGAAGAGTACCTCGTCCCAGCTCACTCAGTCAAGATCTCGTCTCTTCACACCACTCTTTCCCCAGCTCTGTGCCAGAAGACTGCCCTGCCTAACGCCATGTTCATGAGCTCCAGAGACACTGCACATCCTCAGCCACAGACCACGAGCAGCGGCAACCTGGAAGAACTTTGAGCTCTGAATGCAAGCAACCATACCAGTGAATTTAACAAGACTTGTCATCTGCTTCAAGATATTCACACGCTTACAGGATCGCCAGCTACGGAACCACTAATTTACGAACAAAGTGTATTAAGAGCATTCCGGATGAACAGGAAGAACATTAGTTATAAAATAATGGCATGATTACCTCTGATATTTTATGTAGAAAACTGACATTTAATATCTTTAATTATTCACACAACAGCTATGAAAGAGAAAGGTTTTCTCCCTTGAAGAGAAAAATAAATATGGACAAATTCCTCTCACCATCACTCCTACACTCCTTTCCTAAATAAACCTCCTACTGAAGCCAATGGAAGTTTTGCAGGCAATGAGCTTACAGCAAGCAGCCCCCAAAAGAACTCCAAAGTGTCAAGGGCAAGCTTCTTAAACATTCTGAGTTTACCTTCATACAGAAACCAGCTACCTTTCTGTTAAATTACATGCCTGCTTGACATGGTTTATCAGCTTGCTGTGCCAAGAGGGATAGTAATGTGCAACAAACTTTTGAGAGCTTGGGCCAATTTTTGAAGCATCCAAAAGGCCTCTTGCTAAGCAGCTCATCACCTTCTATCCTGTGACACACCAGCCCTGCACTGGCACTCACCAAGCAAACCAGAACTCCTGCACGTCAAGACAATGACTAAAACCCATTCATGAACAGTTACTTTAGTGAGAACTGTGTAACAGGCAAAATCTTCCCTTTTACCAAAATAAGAGCTCCCTGAAGTAAATGGAGATTTCTAGTCATGGACAAATCTAACAAAATCTCTATTCTCACCTTAACTAGGTGCATTACTTTCATTGCCTTTTTTTTGAGCTACAAGGAAATTTATTTCTTCTCTGCCTCTAAAACTCCTATTACACCTTTTTCATAAAAAAGATACCCTAGCCCTTCCTTTGCTCAAGCCAGTTCAACATCAGGTGCAACACACATTTAGCACTATGCACAAAACCAAGGTCTGCTCCTCTCCAAGTGTGGGAAGATTATGATCACCACTTCACTGCCAGATCAACATTCCACGCATCCAAAAGACTTCATAATAAAACTAAAACGGGATAATGACTCAAGACCTGAGTCAAGGTCTCTGAACTATTCTTGTTCAGTATCCTTTACTATTATTTGAAATAAAGATGTCCTTAGCACTTACAGCACTCCCATGTGACTCTTAACTGAAAACACAGAAAAGTAAGTTCAGAAATCAGTACATTCGTATTCAGCCCTGATCAACATTTTGAAGCCTATCTGCCAGTTTTGAATTTCCAGATGCATTTTTACTTGGAAAAAACTGTTGCACCAATTATTCTTCAAAGAACACAATCCTTGTCATAAGGCTAAATGGTAATACTATAAAACAAAAAGCAGTATTCTCCTACGCAACTAGTCTGTCATAAAAAATTCCAGTAATTGAACTTGGTGTTTATACTCTGAGACCTGCACATACCAACCACACTGCATACAAAATCCAAAAACCTGAAATTTGGGTGCAAATCTGCAGGAACTGGAGAACAGCCGAATTCTCCCTTCAAACCAACTGCCCGTAGTGGCTATCCCAGCCTGAACACTAGCTTTGTGGTCATAATATCACCAGAACAGCTGCTCTCAACAGTCCCCTTCAAGTCAGCATGTTTGGGACCATCACTTACCCTATGTCTGCTACACACTGCCTGCGAAAGGTCAAGAGTATGTTATTAACCATTCACATTTATGAGTACTAAGCTTACCCCAAATACACATCTTGCCTCGTTTTTAATTATGTGCAGAATAGTACCAAGAAGAAATGCTACCTCCCATTTCCAATCTTGGGGCAAATGCAGGTCAGTGTGCACCATGGGCAATTGTATGAGAAGTGCTCCAAGTGCCACTCATTTTATGTCATCTATAAATGTGGCCCCAAAAATTTAAAATCTCTTCCTTAAAACACCACTTCCACTTCAGCTTAAAAGGTGTCAAACCCTTCAAAAGTTATCGTAACTTTTCCCAGCGTGCAGATTAAAAAAAAACATTGCTGTGCACCTGAAATCCTAGGAATACTAAGAAATTAGTCACTAAGATACATATTTCAAATTGATTGGTATCTGCATTCATCAATGCCAAAAGAAAAAACAGTAACACAGAACGAGCATGAATGGAATTCTAATTAGCTCTCAGTTTACATGTGAAAACTGAATGAACTCCTGTTGCAGCAGCATTACAGTTCTGCTAAACTTCTCACTGATTCTTGACCTCCAGAGTTTCCTAATTACCTATTCAGTTTACATTCTCATACTTTTCTACCACTGAATTTTAAAAGGACTTTACATGCTCATTAAATTTTCGACCTGTGTTGCACTTTGCATATTCTAATGTTACTTTGGTTTAAAACTTTTGCCCTTAGTCAATCAGCTGATTATCTTTACAAAGTTTAAGGGGAAAGAAAAACTAGAACAAAAAAATAAGTGAAGAGAGCTGTGAATATGCATAACCTTTTAATTCCAAGTTACTTGGAGGCACCTCTACATACAAACTCTGTATTCTAGCAGTAGCCATTAGCACCTAGAGAACACATGTTTTCAGAGGTGCTAAAACCAGAACAAGCATCTTCCTCATAAAAAGTAGCAGCACGAGGACCTCTATCTTATCAATAACAATCAAGTTCTTTTTTCATGTGTACAGTTTACATACTTACCCAGGAAGGTAAATGGAAATTACAGACAGACGAAGATGAAGCGGTCTCAAAGCCTTTGTCATGTGATAGTGACCTATAAAGTATCAAATAAAGGCACACCATCAGCACACCATGATTTTACAATATTGCAACTCACCACATCGCCAACAAGAGGAGAGATCCCAAAACTTGAAACTTGCTTCCTCCTCACCCCCATCCCAGCTAAGTTGTCATTAAAACAAGATGACAGTCGCAGGAAACTGTAAGGAGCAAACAAAAGATGCACCGTGTCTTTAGAGGACATTAGGAGTGGGCAAATGGAGCAAATCATCTGAGTGTGCATCAGCAGGGTGGGTTATTTTTCCTCTCTCTCTCACGCGGATGCATGTTTATGAGTGCGCACAGATACATACACATACACACAGAGATGCATCATGTAATTATTTACACGCACACACAGTAATACTCGCATGCATTACCAAAATAAAAGACAGAAAGTTGACCACCATCTGCAAGGAGGCATACATAACAATAACCCCTGGGAACTTACACAAGTGAGCGACCAATCGCCGCGCGTGGGTAAGCCAAACAACGCAAAAAATTAACAACCCTAAATTTTGGTAGCCACCCCCTACATTTTGGTAGCCACCCCCCAAATTTTGGTAGCCGCACCCCAAATCCCCCCGCCCCGCCTCGTAATTTTGGTAGCCCAACGCCCCGCTCCGGTAGCCGAGCTGCGGGCCGTGCTGGAAGCACACCGTGACCCTGGCGAACGGCCGCGCCGCCATCTTGGACATCTCCTGGCGGTGCCGGCGCCGCTCGTGGCGAGCGTCCAGGCCCTGCTTGGCTTTCCAGAGCAGGACGCAAAACGCCAAAAAGAGGAAAAAACAGGAAAAGAACACGGAGAAGAACACGAAGAGGTCGATGTGGGCCTGGTCCTGCCGGAAGAACAGGAGCCCCTGCGAGGGCTCGGGGCCACCGAGGACCAGCAGGTAGAAGCGCGTGGACTTCAGCGGGTGGCTAGTGTGCGGGTAGGTGAGGACCAGCCGGTCCCGCACGCCCCGGACCACCAGGGCGGCCACGGGGTGGCCGACGGTCAGGTAGGTGACCAAGCCCTGGGCGTGGTGCTCGCGGAGTTTGGGGGGGCCCGGAGCGGGGGGGGTTT
>JANRGV010000051.1:16884724-16929830 GCA_024734035.1 Alethe castanea
GGGATGAAGTTTCGTTTCTGTCTGCCGCGATTTCCCTGTCAAGTCCCCCCGGAGGCACGCACCGAGCGGCGGCCGGTGGCCATCCCTCCTCCTCCTCGCCCTCCTTCCCCTTCCTCTCTCCGCCGCTGCTCTTGCCTCTCTCTGTGGCGGCGAGAGGTGCCTGGTTTCAAACGCAGCCTGGCACTGGCTGGCCTACCCCCGCCGCCTCTCGGGCTCGGCTCGCTGGTGTTTTAAATGCCCTGCGCTGTACCGCGATCCACTTGGCCCCCTCCCCGTCAAACACCCCCCGGTCACCCCTGCCCTCCCGGCCGGGCGGAGGGCTGGCGGCACCAACCCACTCGTCCTCCACTGCCCAAACTTTCAAAACGAAGGCAGGGCTGGCAAGCGGGAGGAAAAGTGACTGGGAGCCGCGGCAGCCGCCGCGCCGGGCAGGGGAAGCTCCGCGCCTCCCTCCCGTCCGCCAGCGCCGCAGGAGGGGCGCGGGGGGCTGCTCCGCCGCTGGGGCGCGGAGCGTAGAGCGTGGGGCGAGGGCACCCCTCTCCCTATCTCGCCCTCTCCCTCCCTGGCCGCCGCTGCCCATCTCCGCCCGCCCGGCGCGGGTCGGCGGGCGGGGGCACTCACCTCGGCGGGGTGCGCACCGCGCCGCTGGGCCGGACGCGGCTCGCAGCGCAGCCCCTCCGCCTCGGCGCCCGCGGAACGCGGCTCCACACAGAGCCATGCAACCCGGGCAGCGCCACAACACTCCCCGCGATATAAGGCGCCCCGCCATTGGCCGGCGCGCTGAGCGACGGGCCCGCCGGCCACTCAGCGCTGCCGTTACACCCGCGGCCCGCGAGGGAGCCGCCGGCTCACACTCCCCGCACACACTCACACAAAGATCGCCGCGCTGCCCCTCGCGGGGTTCGCGGAGCCCCCGGCGGCGGTGCCGGAGCGGGGCAGGGAGAGGGGGTCGCCCGGGGCAGCGCGGAGCCGTGCCGGCCACAGCGCCGGCAGCCACTGTCCATCGGCCGCCCGGGCAGCGCCGCGAGAGTAAACTACGCCTGCCCTGGGCAGCGCCGCGGGGTAGCGGGGTGCGGGCTCGGCCCGGCCCCGAGCAGCCCCCCGATAACTTATTCGGCCGAGTTGGGCTAGTTTCATTCAGAGGCCACAGCACGGCGAGGCAGAAGTTGCGGGCGGCAGCGGCGCATCGCGCAGCCCCCGCCGGGGCAGTAAACACGGGGAGCCACGGCCGCGGCCCGCGGGCGGACGGGCCGGGCCGGCGCTGCCCCCTGACCCGGCCGGGGGCTGCCGGCGGCGGCGCCGCGCGGGGATGCGGCGGAGCTCCGGGCGGTGCCCCCTGCCGTAGGAATCCTCGCCCAGGCGTGGCGGAGAGGCCCTCACCGGGCCGGCATCGACAGCACGGCCGGCTTCACATCGGATTCCCATAGAGACCGCTCTGCTGGCAGAGCCGGCCGAGTATAACGCCGGGGTCCGCGCCACGCTCCGTGTCCTGCCCGGTGCTCTGCCCTGCACCTCGCGGATCGTACCAAACGCATGGATGTGAAATTGATTGGAGAATTCCTGTGGCTCACGGGCTGATATGCACAAAGCGACAGTGTGAGGCCAGCAGCTTTTGCGTGGCTGCATGGCGATTGTGCTGACGGGTGTTGGAAATGCAGTCTAACTTTTTGGGAGAAGCTTCCCTCCCTTCAAACACAGTGTGGAAGCATACTGCGCACACTGACCCTCTGTATTAATGTTCAGGAGGGCTTGAATATATGCAACGTGAGACACTCATGGTTTTTAAGCAGAAGACACGTCACATTTATTCTTAGTTAGGAAGAACTAATTTTTTTGTGTCTCTAGGTGGGATGCTGACTTCCAGTCAGCAATTGTCATATTAAAAAAAAAATCTTAAGAAATAATAGTTATAATAGCAATGGGAGTGTACTCTTTTTTTTTTTCCAATAGGAGGGCCATGTTTGTGTTACATGATGGCTTTACACATCCAAGGATGTTGCTGTTTATTCCATATGTTCTCAGTCCTGAGCTTTTTCTGATGTAATATGGTTAATTTCAGCATCTTCCCATGGCTTGTCTACTCTTCTTTCGCTCCCCAACCCCTTTTCTCAGTGTGGCAGAATTGTGTTAAATAACCGTGAAATAATATTTCTTATGTCTGAATAATACAGTGCAGTAAACTACAAGTTCATATTAGAAAACTAAATTATATCCATGTTTCTGAGAAAGCATTTAAAATTAGCCTGCACATTTTTTCTTACGATGTGACAAAAAGTGTTGCAAATGCCCCACCCTCTTGTTTGTTGTAAGCAGGGGTGGGTTTTTCAGTGCCTGAATAATATCAAAATAACAGCATAAACGTGTTCTTGTAATTAACACATTCTACTTCAGTATTTCATTTTCATTGCTAAGAGGGCAGAGCTGACCATCTTTCCACTGGAAGTCAGGTGCATGTCAGGTGTCAGAGGCTGGGACACTGGCAAGTGAAGGCACACACATTTCATTAGTCACATATGAAAAGGTTGGCCTAATTTTTTGGCAGAGCTTCCTCCTATCGTTTCCAGATTGTGAAATGCTTTGCAGTAGTGGGTAAGCAGCATCTTTTCAGTATGCATAAACAGTTGCTAGTAAGAATAAGAGGCCTAATCCAGACAGTTAAAACTTACATGGTATAGTTTCTTACACGTCAGTATTAGTGCTATTAGTGTCTTGTTTCCTGGATTCTTCTACCTATATTAATAACACCACACCATGGAGCCTCTCAGACTTCTTCATTGCTACAATCCTATCAAAGCAGCTAATTACTGAGCAATATAAGTGATGTAAGCACTTGATAATATGCATGAACTTCATTTTAAAGGTTGTTTCATTTTGTTGTTAACAGATCTCTCTATTACACTTGATACCTTTGCTGGCCGTTTCAGAAAAGAGGCTAAGATAAGGACACCTTGCATGTAATGTAGTTTTTTACAGCTGTACAAAATGGATATACAGTGCTCCTAAGTAGAACAATTGTGTTTTGTGTCTGCTTCGTACAGTTACAAATGGCTTGTGAGTTAGTAGCAAGGCAGGCCACCTATTAGGTCTGTGGAAGCACAAGGATTTTTTCCCCCTTTAAGAGAGATGAGTAAGCTGAGGTATGCTGGTATGTTCAGAAAATAGAGAGCTTGCATTCCCACTTTGATTTATTCTGTTGTAGTGAAAGAGAGAACTGTATTTTCTTGGGTTGTCAATCCAGGACTTTTTGCAAACACTGAGGTCATGAAAAGGAGAGAGAGAGGATAGTATATTTCTGGGTTTCTGTTTTTCTGTGTGTGATTTCAAGCAAATTAATCTCTTTTTATGCCCACTTGGAGATATTTCTGGCTTTCATCAGCCACTGTTATCAAGAGTTTTAAGATGTTAGCAAGTGCCTGTGAGGAATTTTTCAAGGGACAGCAAGACAGCAAGTGCTGAATTTTTTTAAGTTGCTTGCTCATTAGTATTTTAGAACTCCACACAAGTTGCATTTCTGTATTTTTCTGCAAAAACTTGTGTCATCAGATGGGACCTTTTTGTTACTTGTGTGTAACTTGTGTTAGTTTTCCAGAGTGATGCCCTGAGCCTTCCTTGTGGCAGGCTCACGTGGGATTGCTGTGCACAGCCAGCCAGCCTGGCTGAAGTCAGTGCAGTGCAGCTCAGATAAAGCTGAGCTCAGTTGTGTGTGCAGCAGGATTTGAGGCTTCTAAGTTCCATGTCCATGGCATTTGTGTGAGTTCATCTGGGTTTGCCTGCTTTGCGCTCAACTGGCAGCAACTGCATGTCCCCTTCTAATTAATCCATGGCACAACATAAAAGACATACGCAGCCATGTGTCTGTGATCTGTCAAGAGAGAAAAAATATTTCCATTCACTTTGTTCCTATTTAATAACAGGAAAAAAGTAACATTGATATAAATAATAGTAATGGGGATTTTAAATTTTTTTTTTTATAACTCCCTTCCTTTGGGGCCTGCCATGAAGCTCAGTAGTGTTGAAGAGGGGACTGAGTTGGATCCTTAATAACCATCTTCTCTTCCCCTCCTGCCCAGGGCAGAAGCTACCTGCTGCCTGTGGAACTGACCTGTACACTGCTAGCTCTCCTGGGCTGAGGTAGAGGCGTGTTCCACGGCCACTGTAAATGTATTCAGATAACAAAAAAGAAGCTTGGAGTAGCCAGCTGCAGCCTGAGCCTGCAGGCCCTGGATCCCTTTGAGCTGCTACCATGGCTGACTACAAGTGACGGTTGTCATGTGAGCAGGGAAGGAAGGCCATAAGGCAACTCTGGAGCATATGCTTTATCTGCGTTAAGCTTTGCACACAGCCTGGGGAGAAGCATGGGGGAGAAAGGGTGAGGCAGATGCAGCCTTATGAAGCATGTCCCACCTCTGTTGCTTTTTTCCTGTGGCCTGTGCCCACCCACAGTCCATGGAATAGCGTGGCATCCTCCAGGTTAAAAAACACTGGAGCAGGACAATGCATTAGTGGGCCTATTTTCCTCCCCAATGCACTTGTATAACATGGTAACATTAATAGCAATTTATGTGCAAGCAGTGAAGGGAGGAGGCATTTTAGCTGAACTAAAGCTGCAGAATATTCACTGCAGAGTAGGAACAGAGCCACAGGATCAGTGCAGGACAGCCATTCTTCAAGAAGCACACTTCTAGGAAGTTATTGTTCCCACCTCAACTCCACTTTCAGTTTCTTGAAAACTCAACAGAAGTTTGTAAAAGTCAAAGAAAGGGCCAACTTGTTCTGTTTGTTTCTCTGTAGGAGGGCACAATTATACTCTGGCTGTATTTCTTTGTTCCTATTCCTTACTCCTGTTCTTTCTCAGCATTAAAATAATCAGGGTATTTCCTTCATAATTTTGAGATTCTGCTTCTGAGTGTTCTTTTTCTATACTAGTGCATCTAATAATCGAATTCCTGCTGTCTTTTATCAAGTGTTTGTTTTTTTGTTCAATGCCTCTTTTTACTAGAGGAGCATTAGTAACTGCAACCCTCTAACAGAACCAGACATTAAGAGCATTAGATCCTACAAGCAACCTCTGGCCAAAGCTGCTACCACTATTCATTTGACAAGTTAGACATGAGAATAGGAAAGGGAACAGACAGGTGAAATGACCTGCCAGGAGTATGGAAGCAGCAAAGTCAAAAATCAAATCTGAGCTTCTAACTTCCAGTGCATTGCTCCATCCATTTATTCTCTGCTGCTCTGAGATTTCTCTTTCATAGTGCCTCCCTTTTTCAGAAAAATATAACTGCACTTGAGGAACTATTTGCCATTTTTTCCTGTTTCAGAAGGAATGAGTAATAGTTTAGTCAGAACATGCACATCCATTTGAGTCTATCATCTCTGTAAAAAACTCCATCTGACCCTGCAAGACATTTAGGTATGTTTTAAACTAATATATATTAACTATTGTACATGAAGTATACAATGTAGAGAATAGTGAAGCAAATTGTCTGCTGATCTCTAAACTCAGTAGATTTTCCTTGCCTTTGTACAAGTATACTGTAGTACACAAAATATGTAAATCAGGTCAGACCTGCTTGCCTGATGTTGTGTAGCCCTTTGAGCTAGTCTAGTGCAAGCAAGTCAGTTTCCATAGTCAATGACACACAAAAGCAGTGTCATTCACATCCAGTAACTTGGGATTGCTTCACTTACTGACAAAGTCCCTGTTAAAAGCTGGACCAAAGCACAGCAATTTTCCGTCAATTTTTACAATTCTGCTTTAATTCTCAAGTAAACTGCAATAATATTTAACTGCTTTGAGCATAAAATGTAATTGGAACTCATATTTCAATTTTAGATTGTTTGCTCCTTATTACATTTTAGTGCTATCAAGTAGGTTTCTTCCTCTTCTACCCAAGGGTCTCTTTTTCCTATCTTTGTTTTTGGTATTATTCAAGCATTTATTTTTTTGCTTGCTATTCCTTTTCTATAAATGTTCCTGGTGCTTTAAAGAAACTACAGCTCTGTTCTACTGTCTTTCTTCAACCTCCAGAGTACCACCAGAGACTTCAAAGCTACCTCACAAATTTGTATTTACTTCTGTCTAGAAGAATGAGGACAATCAAGGAGCAAAAAGTTCTCAGCCTAGTAGGGCCACTGCTTAGCTGATGTTGTTGGGTCTGTGCTTGACAAGTGGCAAGTTCCTGCAGTGACTCAAGTGAAAGAGCAGCACCCATTAGGTCTGAGCATGAATGCTTGCAGCTTGGGGAGCTTCCAGATGGTCTCACTGTGCCACTGCCACGCCTGGAGTTATGTTCATCCTGAGACCACAGCATGCTTTTTTGGCCACACAGTGTTGCTACCATTTGTAAAGTAAACAAAGCAAGTGACCATTTGACCCTGAATAATAGGAGCATGCAGTAGTTATTGTACTACTCAAAGACAAGGTATTTGACTCTTAACTTAATTTATCTAGGAAAATACAGAGCCCTGCAGATGTAGCATTGGAGATCTTGTTCATCTCTACAAGGGAGAGGCTTCAGAGGAGCAGAGATCAGAATTTTATTCTTTCAGGTGGTGACTATGTGACACAGTGAAGACAGTGGACACCATGAAGAAGTCCTGGCTCAGCTCCTGTCAAAGAGAAAAAAACACCCAATCCATTGGAATACAAAAACAGGGAACCTCATCTAGCATTTCCTTTTAGAAGCATTGATTTTGGAATTAAAATATTCAGCTTTAAAGAAAGATATGCGGTGGGGAGCAAAACTGGATGGATCTTGAGGCCTTCTAGGATAAAAAAAAAGAAAAGGAAGGAATAAAAATTCATTTCTTGGACTAGTGACACCTACTGTAAATATTCTTGCAGGAGCAAGGCTGTGTTGTGCACTGCTTCAGTGCATCCAGGTGAGAGGCCTCGTGAGAGGAAATTAAATCAGAACATTGCATTGTTTCTGTCCCACTAGATTCAAATGGAGAAGGCGAAACTTAAGAAGGGTACTTTCTCCTGCTGCTCCCTGTTCCAGCACAAGAATGGTTGGCAGGGCAGCCTGTAAGAATTAGCTCATTTGGAAATATATGGTGTGCCTTCCTGCGTGCCTTCGTAATGGGGCTTTTCCCTGAAGTCAGCAGGTTCTCATGGCTTTCCCCAGTACCAAGTGCTGCAGCAAGAAGGGTCATTTACTCTAGAAAGCAGGGAAATTCCATATTCTCTATCTGCCAGCTCTACTTGGTTTAGCCCTCAAACACCCATGGTGGGTGTGCATTTCCCTTGTTCTGATTGTCTGCAGCTCCAGCTTAAGCACTTGTTTGTGTTGAAATCTGTGTCACTGGAAGTTACATCCTTCACTGGTTGTAATGCTGTGTCTCCTTATAGTTTTGTAAAAGGTAAGTGGTGGAGCTGCTCCATATTTTAACTACATCAGCAAAAAATCAGTTTGATAATACTAGGCCATTTCTTTTCAAATTATGAATTTTGTCAGTTGCTGGTTTGGGGGTTTATCTTTATGTCTGTGAAGGGAAGGGGAGGTAAGAGTACCTATATTTGCATGCAAAAGGTCAAATTTTCAAATGCTTTTGAAATTAAGCATTTTCATGTTTCAAATGGAAAAAAAATGCTTAAAAATGCTCCAGCCTGAAGCATAACATTTTTAGTGCAGTTTCCTTGCCTTCAATGTCAATTTTCTTCAAAAAAAATTTTTGAAAAATAATCAGTCCAGGTTAATGCAAGTGATCTGTTGTCCCCTTTAAAAAAAAAAAAAACCAAAAACAACTTTCAGCAATTTGCAAAATCAGTGGTTTGCATAGCCATGTCTGCATTTTTTTCAAATTGAAAATTTGCTTTGTGGAAGACATGCAGAGATCTATGGTGAGATTTATGGTCTGTGATGAGCTGAGTGTTCATAAAGAAACCTTAAATCTGTGACTCTGTTGAAGTCCTACTGAGAAGAATTCAAGTCATGCATGCTCAGCAGTGCTCAGATTAATATTTTTTCCCCTTCATTCTTAAATTTCCAAATGACTGTGGCTTCCACTCCACTTTTCTGCACATATTAAGCTTTGTTTTGAAAAATACTCAAGCTCCTTACATCCAAACCTAGGTTCCAGGTAAAGGGAGGTTTATATGTATTCTGTTGATTTTGTGGGAACTGTTCATGCATATAAGCTTAAGCCTGTTCATGATCTTGGTTCTTCCCAAAAGACCTGCCCACGAACAAGTGACTTTGACTCCAAAGGTCTGTCACTTCTTCATCTTTCTTGTGAATCTGGAGCTTTGTGTTGAGACACACTTCTTGCTTCAAAACTTTACAGTTGGTGAGCAAAATCCTGACAACATGAGAAGCAGTGATAGAGCTCGTTCACTACTGCAGAATCTTCTCCTGCTATCATGAGTTTATAAATACTTGTCAGGATCTTTTATTTTGCAATACAGATGGCAACAGCTAGACAGAAGACCTGGTCTGAGATTCCTCATTCAGCCAGTGCAGCATACCAAATTTTTGTTAATGGAAAGAATTGAGGGATTTCGTTTGTGTAACATTTGATTATATAGCTTTAAGTTTGTGATAATTTTTTAATTTATATTTTTCTCATTGTGCTTCTGAGTGTGTGTATGTAATACTCTCTTTGCTTTCACTGTTTCAAAAATAAGCCTGAACTAAGTTGTCCAAAAAGGTGAAGCCTCTCCCTCGCTGCCCCCACGAACTCAAACACAAAGTAGCAATGCTGTGTGAGCCCTTTGTAAGAAGGGTGCTGTACTAAACCCTGATAAAGTTATTGGAAAGGATCACATTCATGTCAGTCAATGCAGGGTCCTCAAGCTCTGCCCTCCTGCTGGCATTGGTATAATTTAGATCTCAGCACCTTTGTATCCACACACACAGGTGTAACAGGCGAGCGTGCATGAGTGGAGCAGAAGCTGTGACCATGCACCCTCTTCTGTTTCCTTTCCTTACCACACAGAGTGTTAACTGCTGTGGGAAGTGTTATTTCCTTAAGGAAAAATCCTCCTGGTATTTTACATCAGACTTGACAGGAACCCCTTCGCCTTACAATTTCAAATGAATACATTTCATTAGAAATTTTTCATATTTGTTATGCAACATGTACCAAGGAGAGCATTTATCTTCATTGAATTGTTTGAATTTACTATCAAAACAAGTAAATAAAAAAACATTAAGTGTAAATGACATTTCCCTATGGACAGTCTCATAAAAACAAACAAACAAACATGCAAACAAACCAAAAGCAAATAAAACCCAAGCAGCTGTCTGGCAGGAGGAAAATTGTATGGGTAAAAATATCTGCTTGCTTGATTCCACATGCAGCTGTTTTTCAGGGAATGGAAATGCTTCATCGTGGAGGCCTCTAACCTCATACAGGCAGAACCTGATTACATGGGGCTGAATTGTGGAGTTGTAATATGTGTTGGGAAGCACTTTCTCAGCAGGTACATTGGCCTAAGTAAATGCCCACCAACACAAAAAGGGTCCTCACAGTTCCACCTGCCTGTTGATATACTTAGAGAGTGAATACGGGACTGAGCTCCATTGTACACACAAGTTAACAAGCAGAAAGAGCTAAATACATGGAAATGGCGTAAGCATGCAGGCCTGAATACAGATTATTGCCAGGGGTAAATTCAGTTACACAAAACATACATTCCTCCAGCATGTCTGTGGGGTTCATCCCATGCACACAGGGCTGAACATGGCCAAAATACAACAGTTTTTCCTAATTTCATGCCTTTCAGCATAGGAAAGTGCATGATTAAAACCAAATATATCTCTAAGGATTCAAACATTTAATTGGCAAACCAATTTCCAGAATGTTTTATCATGTTTCTGAAATGGGGCAGGGAAAACAAAAACACCATTAAGATATGGTGTACACAAACAGAAATGTGGACTGAAACTATTGGACATCAGTTATGTTTGCAAAAATCTTGCTGGGAGCTAGGACAAGAATCACTTCAGCTATCTGCTGGTTTAGCAATTTGAGATGTTTTCCAATAATTCAATTGGAATATTGCCAATCCAAATGAACTGGCAGCAGTGGCCTCAAACCAGTGCCTGGTGGAAGAGCCTCATTCTGCAGGTGCCTCACTGAGCTGCTTTGAACGTCACTGCTTCTAAATGTTTCAGCATCTGGATACAGCACATACCTGTGGGCTGTGGGCTGTGGGCTTGCATGGCCCTTGCTAGGAGAATGGCTACAGAATAAGGCCTCTCCTTCAATGTTCAGGTTAGGCCAAGTCTGTCTGTAGTCCTATAAGAAAGTATCTTTTAGGAAAATGAGAGTGCAAGTGCTACCACATGTCAAAACTCTGTTATTGAAATAGGTAGTTTTATTCTAGGGTGGTTTTTTTTAGTTCTTCTTTTGCAAGTGTTGCTTCTGAATTAACTTGGTTTGATTTCTGATCACAAGCATTGCCCCCTGAGGGAAAAAGTCTTGCTGACTGTTGATATGTTGTGTTTTCTGCTGAGTTTTCTGTCATGGTAGGAAAGGCTGGAACACCCCTTGTCCTCCAATACACATTCAAGTAGGAATATGGGGCATACACTGTTTCATGTATTTTCACCCCCTTCACTTCCCTATCTTCTCTCTGCACTGGTTTTTTACCCTGCTCACACTTGGGTGGAAACTGTCCATTGTTGTTCCCACTTTTTTATTTTATTGCTTTTCTTATTTCAGAATTTCTCTTTATGCTGAACACAGCCTCTGCAGCCTCCTTTTAATCAAATAAAAATTAGTTTGTTCACATTTATACTCCTTTATGATTTAGGGCCATAATAGGTAGAGAATCCTTCCTCAAAAGTAGTTTTTATATAATCAACTGCAATGGTTTCATGAAAAGACCCAAAAACTTTTTAGGCATTTTTCTGTTACCATGAATAATGATGCACTTTCTGTAAGGGTAGTATTAGATTTTGGCTAGAAAATTGCATGGTTCCTACCTTCCCTGTTAATGTTCATTATCTTCCCAAGAAAAGGCCTAGCTGGTGAAATCTTGTTGCTGTTTTTCTTAGAATACAGCCTCTCATTTAAAATATTGCTTTGACCTCTTGTTCTCCTGCTTTATTCAGAGCTTTTACAATGACACTGAAGAAAGTCCAGAGTGTGGTTTAGTCAGGTTGTTATCCCTGCACAGAGATCTGTAGGGGTAGCCTGCTTTCCCTGTGGCAGTAACCAAATACATATGTTGACAATGGAACTAATTTCTTTCTTTTGCAAAACTTCTGTGTGCTTTGAGAAATTTTCTGTATCACTTGCTAATCAATTTTATGCTGAACAGGCATGTGTGTATGTGTGAAAAAAAGTGGGAAATAATATCCTACAATGTTCAAAAGTTTCAATGTAGTAACTGTCCTACACCACTTTTGGACTCCTTTATGCATGATGTAGTATTTTAGCATAATAATAAGATGAAGGTCAATTTCTTTAGGTGCTCTTTTAGAAGCCCTCATTTTCTCACTGTCCATAGATTCAGAGATAATACAACAAGGATGCTAGCACAGACTGTTTCAGCATTTAGCCTTTCACAGCACATGGTGCTTGATAATAGCATCCTGTTGATCTTTGTCCTCTGTATTAGGCTCTGTGAAAAGCTGTTAGGAAACAGTTTTAGTGCTGGGGACTGATGAAGGCATAGGATGCTGCTGTCTCTTTGTTTCAACCAGAGATTTTATGGAAGTATTAAAGGATTATTTCTTATCTCTGGCTAAATCTAAGGTTTCATTCCCCAATGCTATCAAACTAACACCTTTCTTTAGTATAGTACATATATGCCTTTGCAAATATTTTATAAACAGTCATCCATCATGTGTTGTAACAGAAAACTAACCACCAAGAAGCAGACTTCCTAGCTTATTCTCCAAGGGTGGAATTAAATTATGCAAAGGTACAAAACAAGGTTTATGTACCATCCAAGTCCCTCATAGTCCTGTTTGTGCTGACTTTTTACACACGGGTAAACTCTACCACAAAGAAGCAATTTTTGGTGGTGTCTGAGTGCCACAGTCAAATTTTGTCTGGAGGACCCCTGTCAGTATTGTGTGTGGAAGATAGAAGAGATGCTCAGTAGAGTTCTATGCTCAGTGGGCCTGGCTGATGACCAGCTGAAATCAGGGCAACTTTTGCAACTCCTTCCAAAATCAACAGAATGGCTCCTTCACTCACTCCCTATTTCTCTTGCTAAGCCTCAGTTTTCCGATATTTTCTGATATTTTCAGGCGCTTGTGCTCTCCAGAATCCCCATGAGGTTGGGTTTCATAACAAAAGGCATCCCTCATTCTTTCAAATTTGAGTAGAAAGAAGGTGAGTAATATTTTTTCCTTGCTAATCTTGTTGGGATGTTGAAGGTTTGCCAAAGATTGCTTGAGATTTCCATGGATAAGGTGTGAGTGAAGACTGCAGCAGTTTGGTGTGAAGCAAAGTGGTGTGTTGGTTTTTAATTCTTAATTCACTGGAAAGTAGCACTATCCTAGTACCAGTCCCTCAGCTGTTTACATTTTAGTAGTGAGTGTCACCTACTTAAAAATACTTTGTATTATCCTCTGTAAACAACCTCCAAGTCACTCTGTTGTTCCCTAAAGGTTCCTGTCCCCTTGTAGAGAGCTTACAGCACCTTGCAGACCTGACATAGAGCCCTTGCAGTAAACAGAGAGTCTCTCAGTGACTGCATGGGTTTAGATAGGGAGCCCCTGTGGACTACAAGACAGGTAACACCATCAAAAGCACCTAATAACTACTGACAGTCAGTAGGTCATCATCTCCAAATCACTTGGATGACTTGGAAAATATTTATCCTAGGGCTGGCTGTACATTCTCAGCGGTACAGAGCATATAAAGGGTACTCAATTAATGACATAAAAAATTCTTCTAAGTACAAAAATATTTCTGTTGAGGAAGATTACAAATTTATGCTTTTTTTTTTTTAAAATATCTTTGTAAGCATCCCTTTGGCTATAGTATTTTCTTAAAATGCAAATATGTACTATGTGTCAAAATAAAATATTTATTGAATACATTTACTTTGTGTCTGTTGAGTTTTGAGAGGATTTTGAAATGCTTCTTTGTTGCACCTGTTGTGGCCATTTTACATTCTCTCTTGGCTGGAGACAGTGAAAATTTGAAGCCTCACAGTTCTGCAAAAAGAAATCATTGAAGACAACTTGAGTTGAAATTGAACACAAGCATTCACTGTTGCTGTCACTCCAGGAACAAACACACCACCACTTAAATCCTCAAGGTGTGGATAGTTGTCTCCACCAGACCCAGTCCACATTTGTGTGTGGGATGATATGAAAGCTCTGCAGACTGATGGGTGCCACTTGTCCAAGGATGCCCAAGGTGAACTATGGCTTTCCTGATGTCCCCAGAGGAGGCAAAGCCCAGGGATTGGTTCCTTTGCTTCTCTCTTTCTTGGAATAACCCAAGGAGAAGGGTATGAGACAGTGAAGGATGGACTCTCACACCATGGCTGCATCCTTCAGACACTAGAATGATTTTATAGATGATTGTGACATTACTGAAGCTGTGGACCCCTATGACCTCTGAGAAGAAAAGACAATGTACCTTTCCCCAACCTCATGGAGTCTGCGTGGTAGCTAAAAAATTGTAGGAAATTCAGGAGGTGGCAGAAGTTCAGAAAAACAGCCTTCAGTCCCCACAGCTGGTCCTTCCTGACAGAGAAACTTCCTCCAAGGCAAGGAGCAAGCTGGCATGCAGACATGGACAGCAGATACTCATACTGGGTTTATCTCATTGAAGGTGATAAATTGATGACAGCTCATCAGGAAGCAGGAAAGGCACCCTCCCAGAGCCTCAATATCCATGTAAGCACCAGCAGAGTGGATATGGGCATTTGAACAGACCTTGGTTTCATGTGCAGCTCCCCTGTGAGATGCCTGGAGCTGCAGCTATTACCATCTTCTCGGGCTGCTTCACAACGTTCCTTCAGTCCTCACTCCATGGCTTTCCCTGAGTATCTGTTAAAAGAGGCAGCCATGAGGCATCTTAAGACTCTTGCAAGAGGTGAAGGACAAGCAAAGGCATTGTTATCCAGTTGTGTGCTGTAATTTGGATTAAAAATTTAGAACTTTGGGCACAGTTTTTTAAGGAGAATCTGTGAATGACTAACTGGTCCTGTGTGCAGACTCATAACCAAAGGGTTTGTGAATGGGGAGATTAAGTTGCATTGTAGCTCTGCATTCTAGTAATTGGGTCCTTTGAGTATGTAAGCAATAGACTATAAGGCCTAGAACAAATTAAATTAGGTGGTGATCCAGTTTAGGCTAGATGTCCTTCAGCTCCTACTGCAAGTGGTAAAGAGACCTACAGGCTCCCCTTGGACCTAGACCCACTCTGGATTTTTTTTTGGTGGTTGCTCAGCTCCCCTTACTGTCGACATACAGAATCTGATGAGGGTGTCTATTGTCAGTTATGTATGTGCCTGAAGTGAGTGGTGTCACAGTTCCATTTAGCTTTCCTGTATGGAGACTTAGAAGAACAGAGAACCTAGAAAATGCTAATTTCCTGCCTACCATATTTAAATTTCCTATCTACCGGATTTAAATTAAGCATACAGGGATGACTGCCTCAAATAATCTAGTTTATACAGTTCAAACACATTCTTCAACCCTAGACCAAATTCAACAACTATTTTCTTTCCTCACCCTGTTACAGTCATTGCAAGCATCAATACAATGCAGTTATGCTTAATGTAATACAGGACACCAATTATTTTTACTGATACAGTGGGATTTTGACTGCCAGAGAATGAGAGTGAAGGTCTATCAAACTAAAGAGAGCAAATAATGACTGGTCCTTCAAATGATAACTCTAATTTCTGAGAAAGCAAAGAAATATCAACCTTTTCTTTTATTTGTATCATATCGTACAGAAAGAGGTCTTGACATTCTTTGAAAGCTGCTCAGAAGCTTCCACATGAGTTATGCATAAAGAGCTTCAGCTGGCACATAAAAAGTCTTTAAAAACAATTCTGCAACTGTGGCTAGATCACTGGGATTTAATAAGGCAGTCTTTAATTATAGCCCCCCTGAAAACTATGGATAGGCAGAATGTTTCCAGAGTTTGGCTAGACCTTAAGAACTATTTGTGAAGACAGCCCTTTCATGTGTTGCAAATGGGAACAGGGATGAGCTTATGCAGTTGCCTGTATGATCAGAACCAAAGTCCCTGTGTGATTAATTTTGAAAAAATTTAATATATGTGCACATTTTGCAGGCAGAGACCTGTTATTGAAATAAATACACCTCTGTGAGGTGTAACATCAAGTTAAGCATGTCCACAAGCTTTTGCAAGAAGGGTCTGATGCTGTGAATATATGCAGGAAATCTGTTTAGTACCTCCTCAGTTTACTTCAATCAGAAACCATGTTAAAAAGTCTATCTGTATTGCTGTAGAATTATAGTGTTGGCTGTATAAAAAATAACATTTTCTTGCAAAAAAATTCCTGTTGTTTTAGCAGATTTTTTTTTTTTTTGACAGAAAATGTATTGATCTGATCCTGGGAAAGTGAATGTAGTGCTCAACAGAACAGTTCCTGCCATATAATTTTGATGTTCATAAGGTTGTGTCATATTTCATATGAAAAGACTCTGTCAACTTCCACTGACTGTTGAATCTTAAAATGATTCATCCACACAAATATATTTTTCAGGAAAGCTTCTGAAGCAGAAAACTGATTTCATTGCAAAATAACCATTTAATTAAACATATGTTTATTTTGTATTTACACATCTATATATTTTTTATTTTTGTGGCTCCTATGGAAATACAGTGTTTAACATAATATAGAAAAGAAATTCATTGGAAATAATATATTTTGAAGAATTAACTTGTAAAAGCTTGTGTATCTGTATTGCAATTTTACTGTTTACTTTTAACTAAAGAAATAATGAAAGTTAATGTGTGAAATAGTTACAATTGTCAACATTTCTTACTTCTGAATCATTGAAACTTTATATTTCCAGTAATCTCAGTCCAAGTTTATCTTCAGGTTTTCATCTCAGTATACCTGAATATTTTTGCCAGCCAGATTTCCCATATACCAGTGTAAAATTTGATTTCTATCCCTGCCTTTTACAATTTCTCTTGCTCTTCATGGGAGGAACCATCCATGATAAACTAGGAGGGGAGAGACTGGTTCCACTGGCAGCAAATGAAGCTTTTCCAGTTAGCTCCCTGAAGTTGGAGGTTTCAGCCTCAAGACATAATTACAGGTAAGGATGGTATGTTGAGGCTGATGTTAAGCCATTGGCTTCAGTGGGGACACATTTCCTCCTGAAATGTTTAAATTCAATAATGCTTTAAAGTGTTTGTGTGATTAGATGTATATTGGCATGCACACACAAGAGGCTCCTCTCACTCATGTTCAATATGGAAGAACCCATGGTACACCCAAAGTAAAAGTGCATGGAGATGGTGTTCTTTGGTTGTTTTTGTGTTTCTAAATACAGACATAACTTGCAAGGAAATTTTCACCTTTTTTTTTGCTCTCACTCAGATGAAAAAAATGACAAACAAAACCTTTTTCATAAAGAAAAAGACTTTCCCTGACTATGTTGTCAGGACCACTGTCTCATTCATGTGTGATGTTATATTTTCCCACGAAGCTTTGATAGGAGCTAAACATAGAAACTTTAATTCATTTCTTAGTCCCACACCAGTCAGTATTTTAGAAACTTTCAGCCAAATTTACTATTCAGTGTTACAAAGGTCATTGTTGCATAAAGCCACAATTTCTCTAGAGCAGATATATTGCTATTTTAAAATCTTCTAGCCTTTAAGCTAAGCTTACAATTTTGTGACCTGCTGCATGTTCACATGTTGCAGTATTCAATTTGAAAACTGGGCAGACTGGAGGTGAGTGCAATTCAAATGTGCCAATCCAAGTGAAACCAATTTGGAAAACTGTACCTAGCAAAAACCAAAATCATAGAATAACCCAGTTTGGGAGTGACTTCAAAAATGTAGGCATGTTTTTATATCTGCTCTTAAAGAACAAAAAAAGGCCCTGCCCAAGTACCGTACATCACTAAAATATCTTGACATCATTACATTGGATTTAAAGTGGTGTAAAGGCCTTGAAACAGTCTGATTGACTTCACCTTTGCTGACTCTGACACTGAGCTATGGATTTTCAAAATGAAGCACCATAAACCTCTGCAAAGAATGAAGACCTGAAAAATTTAGCAGACATTTTCCATGAAATGTCTGCAGATGGAGGCAAAAAATTACCCTGTAGGTATTGGTGCACAGACAGTCTAATGCTGCTGCAGTAGCTGGATGAAACCAGACCCACCACATTGATACAGATTCTAATCAATAATAAGATGGAACAGAGAAATATATCCCAGTATTGACTGAGCCCTTCACTGTATAATTTTGGTTGCCATTTAGAGTCCATGATAAAGAATTTCAGTTCACAGACGCAAAAACCTTTCAAGAGCGTGATGCTACAAATTAGACACCTCAGAAGCATTGACCTAAAAAGAAGCTATTCCTCCCCTAGATATAACTTATGAGGTTTCTTCCTTATTTAAGGGCTATTTTCCCCTGTCATCATCCTAATTAGTGCTGAGGGAAAGTGCTGGGCTGCCCAAGAAGAAGGCTGTAGCTTTTGGCTGAGTGTAGCTGTTTTAAGCAGCTTGGATATCTTCTGTCCTGTTGAGTAGTTATATGTTGTCTCCACGGACGTGCTAGGTCATGAATGCTTTTTGACTGTTTTCTTTTATTTTCAGTTGCTAAATTAGTTAAAAGCAGGAATGATATAACACTGTCCTAAGATCACTATTCCAAGTGAGCAATTGCTGCTGTAGTTGCCATAGGGATACTGAATGAATGCAGATGAGGTAGGAGACATCCAGAAGGCTTTGTGAACATGAGCTTTTCTTCAGCAGCCCAGGGTGACCAAAAGATGGGAGATTTCTGCACTTCCATAATGCTGGGCTGAAATATCCATCTGGCTGTCAACATGCTCCTTTGGCCAGAGATGTGGTCACCTTGCTCACCACTAAAAGTGGAACTTGGCCTCTTAGGTGATTTTGAAACCCCAAGTTTCCTAGGAGCAATACTTAGAAACAGCTACTTGCTGTGAAGACTAAAATACCAGCAATACTGCATTGGTAATAAATCCACCACGGAGAAGTGTGGAAGCTGCATACATATGAGACCAAGTGGTGTATTTGGGGACTGATAGAACCTAATTTTAATAAACTAATATTTGGAGAGGAATGGCTTGTCAACAGAGGAAGGAGCTATTTTATAGAAGGTGTTCAACACTATGACAGAGACAAACAATCTTTCCATGGATAAGGACTGATAAGTGAGCTGCCTCTCAGGTCAACTTATTGATGACAAGGGGTGAAAGTGGTCAGCTGCATGGACAGTGGTGATCATTTTTAGTGTAGCTGTTGTATTTGCTTCTATTCCAAACAGGACTGAATCAAGGCACTAGTCATTATGAGAATAGCCTGTAAATGCAATGACTTACTTGCCTAAACATCCTCAGAAAACACTGGTGACCTTACATGATAACTTGGTGACACACACTGGCACTCACAAACTCTACCTTTGGAGCACCGTTTGCTCCCCACCTGCTTGTGGAAAGAGATGGATCTTTTAGCCTTAGGCTCCTCAGATTTATGCTTTCCACTGGAAACTACAGAGAAAGACCAATGACATTTATGATGTCAAGAATCAACTCTGCCCTCAGGTGTATATTCACAGTTGTATGAAAGGCCTGAGTTTAGCACTAAATTATTTGGTTAAAAATACACAAATAAGCACAGACTCAGATTGTACATTTTTTTGGACACTGCTCTTAATTATTATGGCATGATCAGAACCTTGGCTATTCTGAATGGATGTATTTCAGTTGTCTCCAGAGAAATTGCAGTGATTTGCTTCAGGTCACTTAGACAATCAGCTCAGACTTTCAGCCCCCAAAATGCAAATTTATGCTGGGAAAAAACCCATGCTGGCTGGGTGTAGGCTGCAAATCCAATGCTATTTCAAAGTGGTGTTATCCCAAGCACTGTGCATTGGATTTATTAACAAAGTAAGATCCTTCTGAAAGGATTAACTCTAGATTGTATACCCAAGTTAGAGCCTGAACAATTAATTTGAAATAGTGAAAGGTATGAATGAGATTTTATGAAAACAGATGTAAATATTCCCCAACAAAATGGAATTAATTAGCAGCCAAGGGGTAATCAGAAGACACTTAGTTCACTGCTAAAGAAATACACAAAATCTAACATTTCTTGCTCAAGAATGGATTAGATGGCAGTAGTTTCTATATTCCCACTCACCAAAATACTGTCTGTCCTTCCTATTCACAGCACCTCTAAGATTAAAGCTCTGCAACTTCTAAAATGTCCTCTCCCTCCTCATTTTTAGGCATTCTATGGTATTATTAACACTATGAATTAGTACCTTTCAAAGTGGTCTGATGTAGGTTAATTAATACTTTTTAAAGCACTCAAGACTTAATTGAAATAAACAAACATTCTCATATCTATCTTCCAGCTGAAGGAAATGAATCACAGAAAAGTTAAGTTGCTTGTAAAGTTATAAAACAAGCCAGTAGACTAATCAGGAGGAGAGGTAAGCAGCCCTGGACTTCTAGACTCCCACTGTACTGATTACATTAGCCTGACTTCCTAGAACCAGTATGTCTGAATGAGATAATTTTATTCAAAAGAGTTCTCAATTATATACACATTTAGGCTTGATTCCAGTATTGCTGTAGCCAGTGGCAAAAAAGCAGCAGAAGATTTTGGTGCTAATGTATCCTTTTCAGTGTGGGTGAAATCATTTTCCTGATGGGGTATTTTTTTAATGTTAGCAGGTGTTAATATTAAAAACTTGCAAGGAAGGCCAGGTGCTGTCTTCCAGTATGATCTCACCTTCCTTGTAAATGAGCTTCAACATCCCTCTGATTTCTGTGGTCAGCACAGCTCCCTGGCTGCCCAGAGCTGTCTCTGGACTATCCAGCCTCGCCATATCCACAGACTTGGATAACAGACAGATGCTTGTCTGGGTATGGGTAACACCAGATGCAAGGAGGGTCACTTGGCCACTCCCTGCTGTTGCTGTGGCCCCTCCCCTGCTCCCCAGCGCTTGGTGGCAGTGCGGGAAGCCAGGCAGGCCGTGGAGGAGAGCTGCTGTCACACTGGCAGGGATGCAGCTCCTGCCTGGGGGCTGATGGGGGGGAAGGCTCCTGAGACCTGGTGCTTGTTGCAGGTGACCCCAGCCAGCAGCAAGCAGGATATGCTGCAGGTTCTTCAGAGACAGTGGTCTCTGCAGGATTTATGCAGAGTACCTAGCCTCAAAGCAACCCTTGGGGGCTGCACAACAGACTGAAGTAACATGGGCAACAGCTTTCTGAGAGATGCTGAACATACCCTCCATCACCCCAAGGAGCAAATCCATACTGGGACAGGTCTACCAGGCCTTCCTCCTGCTCTGTCCCTGAGGCAATGGGATAACCATCTGTGTACCACTCTGATATGTCAGCACTAAACACCCACCTTGTACATGACACGCTTTATCTGCCATTCTCTACACAGCCTATTGACACATGACAGTGGCAGCAGGACCTCAGTGATTTTCCTGATTTCTCCTGTTTATTCCTGGTTTCCACTGGCACAAGAGAAATGAATCATTGCTAGGCAGTTTTTTACAGAGTGACTGGACCAGCAGTGGAAGGAGAAAGAGCTCACATTTAACTTCTACTTGAAAAATATCAGTGATGAAAAGGCCTTGTGCTAAACTTTTGTGATGGTAGACTTTCACCCTGCTGGGACTGGTTTAGACCAGACAATTGAATAACTCTTACTATTAAGGGCAGATTTAAAATATCTTAATCAATGTAATCATACACACAAAAATTTCAGTGTAGCTGTAATCCTCATTAGCACATGACACCATGCCTTATTTCACCTCCAATTACCTGGATAGACCGTGTAATTATGCCACATAATTACTTGTGCATTTTACAAGTGAAGTTGTGTGTCTGCAGCTCAAGATGATGTAGCTCCTTCATGTCAACCAAAGTTTTCCTGTGCATTTTCCACCTTACATAGGGTCTTGTTCTAAAAGCAAGGGTCAGTAGGTGAAAAAAGTCAGCCAAGAGCACAAGAAAAAAAATTAAACATTTTGGTTTAGGCAGTGAATTTTGCTTTAGGAAATTAGGATCAATGGGTGGAATTTATTGGCAGAAGCTTGTGTAGAACCTGTAAACTACTATAAATTATGAATCTTATGGCTGGTATCTATCAAACTTCTTAATATGCTCTAGGCTCTCCTTGAAGGCATAAAGAGATGAACAAATAGGAAATTCCCAGGCAGAAAATAATGCCAGGCCGTGTTCTCAACTGTATCTAAATCTTCTCAGTGCAGTAAATAGCAGGAATTACACTGGTGTCAGTTATAATTCCCAAATACATTGTGATAATGTTTCAGTTTCCACACAGGTTTACAATATAGACCTTATCGTAGTTTACACTATGGAGAAGCAAGACTACCTCTAGAGGCCAGCTGTGTCAACTCTGGCTGCTGGACTCCTGCCCAAATTGTATAGGCAGTGCACAGATATCACCATAAAGACAAAAGGCCTGATAGGCCATTGCCTTGTATCTTACCCTGCCCTCTAATTGTATTTGTTCAAATAGAAACAGGTATAAAATGCCACAAGTCTGATTGCATTGGTCTGCAGTCCCACGTAGGGAGTGGGAGGAGAGTCTTACAACTGACTGATGCTGCATTAATTTGTCATTAAAAAAAAAAGACCTCAAAGAGAACGATATTAAAAAAATATATTTCATATATCCTCACTCGAAACATTTTATTCTGGGTTGGCATCTTTTAATCATTTTATTGTTTCTTCAACAAGAAGAAAGCAGTTCTGCAGCAAAAGCAGTTAGAGAAAAGAACAGTTGGAATAAAACCTGCCAAGAAAAAATGCAGTCATTCAGTAACACGGTGAAACAAAGTCTAATTCACACCATGTTTTCCTCATCCCAAACACAAGGTATGTGCCAAAACAAATTTAGGTGATTAATACGCTCACCAGTAGTGCCAGGTCAGCTTTATTTTTAGTAAGTAACATAGCCCTAAAGTTCCTACAAAACAAAGCCCATTGCAGCAAGTGCAAGCTCAGCCCTAAACACATGGGACACAAGGTAAGGTAATGGACAGGGCAGGCACCTACAGAGCTCTAACCCCAACCACTGGCTCAGCCTTTACAGAATTATGCAGCTCTGATGGGTGCACTTTCCCCAGAAGGTGTGAGGAGCCCAGCTGCTCCTTGTGTGTCTTCTAATGGTTGCAGCTGCATCTTGCTCTCTGTTGGGGCTGAGGATATTTGGACAGGATAAAGAGAGAAAATATACAAAGGAAATGCCCAGAAACAGAAATTGTAATACTTTGTCTGCACAGCATATCAGTTAATGTCAGTGTAGAAATCTTAACATTTAACTTTGTGTATGGGCTCTTGGTAGCCCATTAAAGAAGAATGAAATAAGGTGAACCACCACCATTAGTTTTCCCTAGGGTTCTAAATCAGACCAGTCAGCTGAAGCCAAAACTTCCTTTATTAAAAGGACATTGTGGGAGTCTTAACCCCAGTGCTAGTCAGTACATTCTCAAAAATATTGGTAACATATTTTTAGAGACATAAAAATCTAAGGCAAACTATTTTGCCATTTTTTGTGAACGTCTATTTATACTTATGCTTCAGGATTCCTGAGCAATTTTTCTCATAATTTAGATTACAATCTGGTTTTTTGGGTTTTTTTAATAGCAAAGCCTGATATTTAAAAAGGCATTTTAAGTGTTTACTTCTTAAAAAATTTTAAAAACTTATCCAAGGTTCTGTTTTTTCATGTAGAAATAAGTTCACAGTATCACACTGGACAAAGTTTACAGCGAAATCTCCTGTCACTAAATCTGTGGCAAAGCCACAAGATCTATTTAATGCAGTAATTTGAATTTGTAGATCTCAAAGCCCTTGAGGAAAGGGACTGTAATCATCAACAGTGATGATCACAGCTGATGGGGAACCTCAGAAGATAAAGGGGTTCAGTGAAGGTCATGCAGCACACCCAGACCTGCCCTGCACCCTGCTCTCCTTGGAGCTAGGCCAGCACTCCATCCCATGGGTGCTGCTGTGCACTGTTGTGCACTTTCACAGTTAAATATATGTATTTTTTTGCTTCAGGTAGTTTGGGGCTAGGAGTGCAGCTTTCAGTAGAGTGCATGCACATCCTCCCCACCCTGTCCCATGGTGTCTTTTTTCCTCTCCTCCTACATTTACTGTGTCTGTGATAATTTTTTTTACAAGGATTTGCTGGGAGCAGTGATTGATACTGGGAAAGGACCCCGAAGGCCGTAATAAACAAAAAACATCATTTGGGTTTAACTGATGTATTCATCACCTTGCTTTGCATAAAAATCCTTGTGTTCACCTCTCTTCTATCATGAGCAAACAAGTCATGCCATCTCTTTCAGAAATGTATTACTTTACCAGGTAGTTTTCCTTCCCTCATCTTCCTCCTGGAAGGTTGCTCCAGAGCCTTTCTGATGCAGGAGGTAGAAGCTGTCTGTTGTCAGCTTACTCACAGCTGACAAGACCCAAAACCAGACCATGAATTTCCATGCTAGCATTATCCTTTGAGTTAAACACGCTCCTAAATTTTATGTATCTCTGAGTGGATGCCCCCCACAAGCCTAAGTTTGCTATACTGAGCAAGAGAAGATATATAATGCATTTGTCTAATGAATGAGGGCAAAAAAACAACTTCCTTCTGCACCTCTTATCTCTAGCTAAATACTATTTAGGTGGCTTAAGTGAGATATACACTGTGTAGTGGTTCTTGGCTCTGTTGTACATGGACTGCTTAGAGATGGCAAAAAAAAAAAAGATCTTGCAGGAGTTTTGGGATTACCATGATTGCCATCCTACTCTCTGATTAGGACCTTTTCAGGCTGACTCAGTGTCCTTCCTCTACCAGCCTGACACAAGCATGGATCTCTGTCTCCCCTGGACTGCCCTCTGTGGGTCCTCACAGTAATTAAATTACACAGCCCCCTTAATATACTGCTCAGTGGAGACTTTCTGAAGCTGACTTGGAGATCCTGCTGCCTTGAGACATGCTCCAGATTAATTCTGAGAATACTCTCCAGTCATTTCTCTCTCCTTTTTCTCTGGATGACCTAAGAACCTGTGAAGCTCTCTGCTATGGCATTTCTTAAAAATTCAGTATGTCTAATACACAGTATTTTCTTTGAGAAATTTGCTTTTGAATTTATTTGTTTTCTGTCTGTGCCTTTGATGGATTTCTAGCTCAGTGTCATGAGCTGAAATAGAGGTAACTTTTGCACTGAGTATCTGCAGTTCTGCATTGGAGATTTGTATACTTTTTCCTGACCAAATTCTATGCAAGCAGGTGAATATATCTCCCTTTTTTCTTATTCCACTGGACATTTCTTTGACATTGCAATGCTGATGATTTGATTTACTTCTGGTATTCCTTCTGCCTTCTAATAGCATGTCTGAGTTGCAAGGGAAGGAGTTTCTAATTTGCTCTTTCAAACAACTGGCTATTCACCTCATGGTGTTGCTGAGCTTTCCTCCTATCTTCTTTGTAGACCCTTTGGACTCCACCATCAATTCAGTTGGTGTACTGCAAAACACAAGTATTGAACTTTAAAGTCCATGACAATATGAGCTCTGCCCCAGCAAATCGTTAAGAAGCTACAGAAAAAAATAAAATTTTGCTAAGTTAGGATTTGCCTAAAGACAAATTCAGGATTCACAAAACGGTGAATTACAGGAAAACATAGACAGGCCTGCCTTCTTGTTCTAAAGAGGCTGGGAATTATTAAAGAGCAATTATAATTTAGAATGGAACACCAACTTTCCAGCACAAATTCCTTGCACCTAGTATACAAATCCAAGCCAGCATTTGTCTGACTAACCCATCATCAGATCCTTGGTAGAAAACAGAGATTTTCTTTTGCTCTTTCTTTTCAATTTATTGTTTAGCAGCATTACTAAGAGAAACAATGAATAAGAGAAAAAAGGGGAAAAGGAAAAACGTGTGAGAAGCAGTTTCAGAAATACCTCAAACCATCAAAAGATACATATTCATTTTAAGAGTAAAAAATATTTGGGAATGAATAAAAAAAGTTTCTGGAAAGCCACATTGCTGTTATGACATGGCTATCAATCCAAGGTAGGACCTGTTTAATATTATATAGATATCTGTGGTTGTAGGTATCTCAGCTGCAGGTATCCACAGCTGAACAAGTCATTCCAGGCTTCCTCTGAGTCTACAGAAGGCAAAACAAGCACGTTGAAGCTGTGATTCATTGCATCTCCTCTAGGTCTAAAATAGGTGATATAAATCACATCTTCTATCTGATTCCTTCCCCAGACTGTCAAGAAAAACTAGTCTAGATGTTGGTATCTATACCTTGTAGGCCTTTGGAGTGGGTGTCAGATCAGACTCACAGTGTATTTAAGGAGATTCAAAAAGAAAATCTGGGGGCAAGAAAAGCAATCAAATATAGGCAAGAATCATTAGGACTGGTACCTGAAGACACTATCAGGTTGATCAAAGATTAGTCAGAAAAAAACCACATAAGTTGCAAGGCATTGCATCTTGCACCATCTGATTGTACAAAATGAGTATGGTGGACATACTAAAGAGACAGAAGAACAGTGTTAGTAAAAGACTACAAAACAAGTATCTCCCTAATTTAATCCACATCCATACATTCCTTCATACCTGCAGCCATACAAGAATTAACTAAAGTCTGAATTTGATCCTTTAGGACAAAATTTTGCATCTCCACTGAATCCAATGTGTCTTCAGCTGATCCAATGCAAGTCAAACCACCTCACATCTAGATGGATTTAAAATGTTCTGATGCCAGTGAAGGTACAGTATTTGATCTGCGTAAATCTCCCATGGTCAATTTTTGCCTTGACATTGGTTCTGTTCTCATTTATTCTCCAAAAGTTGTTCTACTTCTTTTAGGGTAGTGGCACCAGAGAGTTCCCTTTGGAAGGGAGAAGCTGTTGAGGTAGAGGTCACATGGTCATAGAATTCACTGCTGAATTTAGCCCTGAGTCTGAAAAAAAGAAATGGGTTATTAATTAAGGAACTGTCCTGCAATTTACTATGTCACAGACAATAACCTTAGCAGGATTCTGGAAATATTAAGGCAAACTACCAGAATGTTTTTAAATGTCTTCAGAGCATCTGCGCAGATGTCATGTAACAAAAAATTACAAGGAAGCATGAATTTATCTTAAGAGATTTAACTTGTTTTTTTCCCAAAAAGTAAAAGTAGTCATAATAGATTTTCTTCCAGAAAATAATTAACTCACTCTTAATTTGTGTTTTGGTTTGGACTGTTTACTGTGTGTTCTTTTCAAGGAATTTCATAATTCCAGAATGGCTTTTTTTTATTGACACCCAGAGTACTCTTTTCTTCACGATTTGGCTACAGTTCTAGATCATTGATTGCTATTGATAATTAGACTACTCCATTTGTATGATTTTTTTCAAACACTAGCTGCTATATATGTTGTTTAAACTGTCAAGGTTTCCTCAGATCCTCATGAAATCATCCCATTCACCTCTCTAGGAAAAGGCAAGTCAGATCTGGCATTTGCTGCTCTCAAGGAGAAAAAGGAGAAATGGTAGCACTGTCTCATTGTAATTCCTCTTCCTGACTTACAGCTGTCACTACTGAGGACTCAGGGGAGGTCCTCAGGGAAGAGCAAGGGCATCCACCCTCCATGTTGTTGTCCCAAGGCTTCTTACACAAAAATTATGATGTAACCTTTAATAAAAAATTATTTCTTACCAGTCTTTTCCACGATTCACCACTGAACTATAGTAAAACACTGCCGAGCTTTGGGCATCTTCTAGAGCATTTGTGAATCCAGGATTTCCATGGAAAAGCAAGGCATACTGAGGATGTGGGATAAGCAGCCTGTGAATGGAATGTGAAGCCTGTGAAGGGCATGGCTGCCTGTGATTTTGGCAGATGGGATTTGGTGTCCACAATGGTTTCTCTGTTTCTCAGACTCAAACCTCCAGCTGGAATCCAGAAAATTGGATTGGGCTCTTCAGGGAAGGAGAAGAACAGCTTTAGAAAACAGGCTAGGTTTATCAGCTGTAGATAACAGTGATTTTTTAATTGTATTTTTCAATATCCTTGTTCATGAGGCCACCACAAGCTCTTATTAGGCACAGACCAATGGGCATGGGACAATTAATTAAGAGTCTCAGAAAGTTCACCTCATCTCATTTAACAACCACTCTGATCACCACACATAGCTTTCTACTGGGGAAAAGCTGTAAATTATTAACAATGAAGAAAACAGTTGAGTTTTGAGGTTTTATCACTAGAAATTAGATTGCATTTTTCTTTAGTTAAAAGTTACTGAAAATAATTATTGGTTTTGTGTTGCTCAGATACTTACTATCAAGAGAATTTTCTTGCAGATAAGGCATGAATTATTTGGTGACTTTTGCTCCTTTTAAATCAGCAATTGATAAAAATTATTAGATGCAGAATCCAAGTAAGCTTTAAAGATATGATCTACATCCTATGCACCTGTGCCTAAGCCAAATGGAGAAAATTTAAAAAATCCCACAGAAAGAATATACATAATGAGTAATAAGATCCATATTGTACTCTCTGTTTTATGTCTCTGTAATCTTGATTAGTACTCAGTTTAAAGGATTAGAGCTACCATGATTCCTTTTGTGTTTTCTATAATTTTTTCTGTTCTCCATCTGAGAAGGATGCACTGGGAATGCAGTTCTGGACCTACATTTCATGCAAATTGATATAGCTCACTGAAATCCACAGAGCTACAATGCTCTAAGCTGCTGAGGATCTTTTCCTACATCTTATTTATATATTTTCAGGATGGACATAATATCTTAGTTCATATGAAAGTGTAGAGTTCATCATAGCACTAATCTCTAGGACACAGGCCTGCCTATCTTCTGTGATAAAGGAATTACATTTCTTCTGTTATGATGATAAAAATCTACCATTCCCAGGGAGATGACTTGCTGGAGCCTAAACAAATTGATCATACCCTACTCTATGGTAGGAATTGGAGAGATATGGCTGCTGACCTAACCAGAAAAAGAGATCTCTGGTGTTATTGCAGTTAAGGTAGCAACAAGGCTCTGCTGGTGCCACTCACGGGTGAGTAGTGTTGGTTTTATTATGTGTGTGTGGGATTGACCCTGGCTGGATGCCAGATGCCCACCAAAGCACTATCACTCCCCTCCTGCACAGGGGAGAGAAAATAAAAGGAGAGGCTCATAGGTTGAGATAAGGACAGGGGGAGATCACTCACCTCTAACCATCATGGGCAAAACAGACTTGACTTGGGCAAAATCAAACCTTAAGATACCTTCCCCCTCGCCCTCTCTTCTTCCCAGCCTCCACTTCACTCTTGATTTTCTATATCTGTAGCTCCCCTTCTACCAAAAGACTGCCCCACAAACCCAATACAATGGTCTGATGGAAAAAAAAAAAAATTACAAGTGTTTACTGTTGTTGGGGCCATGAAAAATGTGTGGATCAAGTATGAGGTACCAAAAAATTGCCCCAGTATGTATTGCAAAAAAAATGTAATCATTTCCAGTAGGCAGAGTTCAGCCCTGTCACAAGATTTAACCCAGTTTGCTCCTGATTTTTCCTGAAACCTGTCAAACATGGAGAGGGAAAAAAAACAATGTTCCCAGCTCAGAGGTTTGGTATCTGTCAGCTTTCTTCCTTCTACCCTCTTTCTCAGGGACCTCAAACTGTACTAACAAGACATAGATTTGTTAAGTAACCAGAGCAGTCAGTTCCCTTATTCAAGTGGTTGACTGTGGAGCTATGCCAAGTTGTTGTTGGGGGCTGTATGACACGCTCCTCAAGTGTTGGAAAAGCACGGGATCAGGAGCACTGGACAGAAATTTCTGTGTATTTGATGGAAGAGGGAGGTATGATCTGTTGTGGTCAAAAAGCTGAATAATGTTGGTGCAAAGAAGTGGTTCTCAGGCAGTGGCTTGCAGGCATCATTGTGCCCCAAAACTGGGGCTAAGAGCAAAGTATAAATTGCCTGCAGCACATCACCTACTCAGCAGTTTTACCCACAGCCAAGTCACAGGTCTCTGGCTAAACCAGTAAATATTCAGCCTCTTTTGAAGAGACTGGGAACAAATTTATGAAATTATCACTTTTCAAATAAATATTTATTTATTTTTAGGTTCCTGAGTGCACTTTCTCTTTTCATTGATATTACTTCACACTTCTAATGCCTGAAATATTTCCAGCTGTAATTACGAAGTGGAACATTTCTTTGTTGTTTCTGTTTGAGTTTTATGGTCTGGATAGCATTTAGCTGTAGTGAGTGCCTGCCATTTCTATTCATTATTTACTGTTTATGTTACAACAGCAGAGTGTGAGAACTGGACAGCTCATACATCAGGTGGGTTTGCCAGAAGTGCACGTAAAAAGCTCTGCTCCAGGCCATTGTTGAGGACTCCTCCGAGTCATGGCTGCCAGGAGTGAAGTCAGGATCCCTGAGCACACAGTGCAAGCTGCCATGGATGGAGCCACGTTGGATGGCATCAATAGGATCATTGAGCAGGGAGGTGAAAGTACCAGCCACAGGGTGGCTGCTGGAAAGGTGGAGGAAGAGGGAGTTTAAAACAATTTAGGGTTTTCTTGCTAATCCATACTTTGAGAAATACAGTCAGAAATATTGCTTTGCCCTGCAGGGCAATCCCAAGGGACAGCCATGGAAAAGGGACTTGGAGAAGGCAGGTAAATTATTTTCCCTGGCATGAACCTGCATTTGCCACTAGAAGTGGGAATAAAACGTAGCTCCTGACATCCCTAGCTCAGCACATTACTCAATGACACTGTCCTATTTGCTCAGCTTTCCAAAATGGCTGTGCTCACCCTGCTGTCCCCAGCCCCCAATGAAGTAACAAGCCACCTACAATATTTTTTGTGCCCTAGTTTCTTTAAAAAAAAATCACAGCACCGCCAACCACTTTTGCACAGCAGTCTCGGTCGTCTTTCACTACGCTGGTCCATCCAGCCTGTTATTTAAGTTCTCCCTGAAAAAAATCCCACCACTTTCTTCCACAGTGCCCACACAAAGTGAGTCAATGTTCTTTTCCATTCATCTCGGAGAGACCAGGATTGTATCCAACATATTTTCTCCAAAAAAAGACAAAAAGGAAGAAGCATGGGTAAAACCACCAGGACATTCATATAAATCAGCTGAATAGTTGCACAACTCTGTTTCTACAACCCTTAATCTTCCTCATTCACACCCCCCTTACTATCAAACACACCATGTGGACCTAGGTGGTAGCTATTCACTTTGTGCATAACAGAGTATTAAAAAAATCCAAACATAGTAGCAACTTTTTTCCCCATGTGATTATGCTTTTCTTCCCCAGATGAGTTATCCAGTTAGAGTAAGAAAGTTCCCCTCCCTACTCCTACAGAAATCTATGTCCCTCTCCACTCCTGTAGTCTATAGAGGATGGTGATTCCATCTCTGCACAGCTGTCAGAGTCACAAGCCTCACAGACTCAGACAGCAACACAAAAGCTTAATTTTTGTGATACAGATGAATTTATTTCTGTATTGTGCTTTCTGGATATTGTATGTCAGCAAGTTTCAGACCTCAGCCAGACTTTTACAGCCCTGGTGCATCTTCATGGGGTTTCTGAAAGGTAGAAGCAACAGCTATCTCTATTTGACACCTAGGATGTTCTTTGTGCCTCTTCCTTCAGAAAACCAGAAGAAAAAGCAGGACTATCTTTGAATTATGGCACAGAAAGACTGAGGGGGAGCTTCTGTGAGCCCCAGGGCCAGTGCTCCTTGGTGGGCAGCAGGATGCTGGCTGGGAGAGCATCTCTGTGGAGTGTGACCTGCCTGGTGCCATGGCTCCAGGTCCTGGTGGGGGAAAGGCATCTGTGCTGTGCCCAGCACAAGCAGGGAGCTTGGCAGGTACTGTTTGGCACACTACAGCTCTCTAACCTCCCCAGCACATAGCTGCTGGCTGAACAGCATTTCTGAAAAAAAAAACAACCCCAAAACAAAAGAAATCACACCCAAACACCCAACAAACTGTTTTTTGTAAGTTTCTAAAATGTATGAATTTTAGGTGCCCAACTTTTCTTATCAAATACATTCAGATAAAAAAGAATGGCAGTGTAAACATGAAGATGTCAAAGCAGGCTGTTTCCCATCAGACTATTCAGAAAACTTACATTCCATTAAATTCTGCAAAATTCTTTCTGTAGAAAGCCCCTGTGAAGATGGAGCTTCCAGTTTCTGAGTAATTATGGTTGGTAATAATTTTTCAACTTCTCTGAAATTAAGTTGAATTGTACAAGTGATTTCAGTGAGACTGGGGCTTGGACTCATGGTCTGGATAGCGCTGGTTTTGACAGACATAGTTTTCCTGGTATTCCAAGAACAGTGTTGTTGTTGAGGTTTGCACAATTCAGAATAATATAATGCCAATTGTTTAAAAAAACCTTAAAGCTGAAAATAATTTGCTATTTTTAAAACAAATACTCTGACCCCTTGCCTTTGTATTAAGTCACAAAGACTAAATAAATGTGAACCATTCTTCTGCTGTCAACAGTTAGAGAAACTGTATGTGAATATGCTTAAAGTTTTACCAAGGTACAAGATACGGTCATGAAAACACAGAATGCAAAAATAATATGCTAACTGATCACTTCTGCAGTTAAGAACTTATTGCGGGATTTTCAGAGACAACATGCAAGTGTTAAAGGAACTGATGTGCCACTGCTCTGTAAAATTCACCTCTGTGAAGAGAGCCCCATGCAACACTTCTGAAGTGTTTTTTAAGGATGAAGTCTTGCAGATGTCTCCAGCTGAGAAGGAAGGAAGATTTCATCCTCTCCCAGAAGAGACTTTAGGAGTGATAACCAATAAAAGAGTGAGAAAGCTTGCTTTACAGAGTATCTAGCCCTACAGCAAGCCAGGGAAGAAATGGTTTAAGAGTAAACAGGTCAGGTTTTATCTTCTCTGAACTGCCAGCTGGCTTCACCCAGTGGAGTACTCTGAGCTTTGCACTGGATCTGTACATTGGGTTAGCTCTGAAGTGTGGGTGAATCACAGGGAAATGATAAGCCACAACTTAAAAACAGAAGGAAGGAGTCCTGCCAAACAGGAATAATTGGCTCCAGGCATGAGCTTTCCCCAGTTTCCAGCTCATTCATTTCTGCAGAATAGCTCTACAAAAGCGTCAACATAAATTTGACATTCTTATGGAAAACCACCTCTAGGTGGAAGTGTTGACCCTGCAGAGAGAGATGAGATCATAAATATCTATGTGGCAGGAGTGATGGCAATGGGTTTTTTTTAAAACTACTTCCTCCAATATTTTGCTTGAAATTGTAATTAGATGAGGTTCCTCGAGATTGATACCCCTGTGAGCAGGTTGCAAAGCTCACTGGAGCCAGGAATTTGTTTCTCTCTGGGCCCAGATCCAGTGACTATGGTTCAAAGAAGCACTTCAAAGGACATTAGCCTAGGTGAATGCAGCAGCAAAGGTGCATATTTGGTTTTAAACACGTGCTTTTGTGCAGTCCCCAGCCTCTGTGCTTGCCATCTTGATCATATTTTGATTGACATTCCAGCCTAAATCTGTGCTTCTCAGCTTGTTCAGTGCCACAGAAAGTTCTGATTTTAACTGGACAAAACAAGAACACAGTTGCTACTTTCTCTTTCCCTCTTTAGAGAACAAATTGTGAACTTCTGACTGCATATTTGAGTAAGTCATTCAAAGGATGAGTCCTGTACTTCAACTGCTGCAGATTTTACGTGCTAGGTTAAGACTAGATACTGTTTCTATTACTGGTTTGTAAAGTGAAGGTGTGATTCAGAAGGCAACAGAAACCATCCTTCTCAGACTGATTTCTGCACAGATCTGAGTAAGATGGACGGTTTAGTTCACTTTCCCAGGTGATTATGACACTTCTTCCTTTCTTTTCAGATACCCCACCTGCCCCTTGCCCTCTTAATGCTTTAATAATGGTAAATCATTTCAGAAAAGTTTCATTTTCTTTATTTGTCTTTCTGTTTCTGTTTTATACTGAAACCTGATAAGGGCTTCTTTTGGGTTAGGCCAATATTTTCATATACAGCTTTATGACACTGGAGTACAGCTAAGCACAATTTTTCCACAGGTATGTTTTATTTACTGTCAAACTGATTGTTTATATCAACTGAACCTGTCTCAGTGACCATTTGTCATGCAGCAGAGAGTCTGGAAGGGAGGTGAGACTATTGCTGGTACACCTTAGAGCTCTGTGGTCACAGCTTGTACCTACCTACAGGGACAGTGGTTAAACTCCACTTTCCACCTGGGTGAGTTTGCTTGTGTCTCTCTCACCCATCTGATGAGTGTTACCAGGTACCCTAAGTGCACCCTTAGTGATCACTGCTGGTAGCTCTGCTCCTCTGTCTGAAAGAATCCTTCAGATTGGAGAGCAAGGTTAAGCTGAAAGTGAAATACTGATAGAATAACTTTGGGTGTGAATTCATGGCCAGGTAGCAATGCTTGTGCTGAATGCTTTGAGCATTGCCTGAGCCTCTAGGAAGGGCTGTGCCATTAATGCAGCACCCAGGCAGTGCTTCCACCAGCATAGTTACTCCTCACTGGCTTCCAGTGAAGGACTGTTTAGTTTTCTCATCATCACCATCAGGTCATGCCTTAAAACAAGTGTCCCAGATGCCATTGAATTGTGTCCTGTAAAGGTGTTTGTGTGCATGTGAACAACCAAGTCAATGAGAGAACTGATTTCCATCCACACTGGAATGAGACCTTAATTAATCCAGACATAAACCAGTATAAGTAATTTGTTCTTTGGAGGGAAGTGGCCAAAAGAGGAAGAGAGAGAGCTAAGCCAGAAAGCAGATGTCCTCAGAGATTGGTCAACTCTCCAAAGAGAGATGGGAACTGCTGGACCAAAAGTAAATATTTTGTAGCCCACCAGTAAAGAAGGATATATCCCGTTAAGTATTTTATATCTTTATATCTATCCTTATATATGATAGAAACTGTATGTGTTCACTATGTGTATCTCTCTCTCTCTAGATTTGCACAAACATAAAGCTTATTTCCTTAGTCAGTATAAGCCCAGATCTATTGCAAAGCCTTAGCCATTTAATGAACACCTTTAGACTTTCCATGATGATGTACACAGCTGTGATAGTTTGTGGGACTTGGAGATGTGTTACTTGGCTGAGCTCAGCTCTCTCTGCAGAAGAAGGTTCACAGCTTGTCCCAGTGCACTTCACACTGAGATTGCTCACAGGTCCTGTTAGAGACAAATGTGGATGCCTTGTGCAAGAATGGAGCTGGCAAAGAATTTTTATCACCTCCACTATACAGAAAGCTAACAATGTTTAATAGATGCTCTTATTTTGAAGTTAAGAACTGGATGACCAGCAGAAAAATAAGGTTCTTCTTAATAACGGGTTGTAACCTTTCCTTCCAGGCACAAGCCTTTGCACTCTGTTTTATACAAAACATATCATTTTCTCATAATCTCCTCAAGTATCAAGTACGAGAAAATGGCTTTTTGTTCATAGGGTAGCTCACTGATTGATTAGGTGTTCATACAGGGTCAAAGTCTCATCTTCTTTATACCACTGTAAACTGCATGAATTGCCACAATCTTTATAGAGGAATTTCACTTTACTGTTTATCTTTGTTATCATTAAAATATTTGGACTAGTCACCACAGATTTCTTGTAGTTAGTCTGGAAATATTTTTTTTTTTTTTAAATCAAGTTAGCTAAATGGTCAAGAAAGAAGCTCAAAGATGCAGCTGCACACTTGGGTTTGTGCTTTGGATTCTGTCGCCTTTTTGCACCCTCCCTTTATTAGGGAAAAAAAAAATCTAAATGGCAGAGCACTGTATCCTGCAAGCATTTCATTCCACCCACACAGTTCTTTTTCTTTAAAACAGTGGCTTATTCCCAACTGGAGAGGCAGCAGTCTAGCTAGAAGACAGGTTATGTTCAAGAGAGAAAGGAAGGAGGTAGCTGAATCATAGCAATTTAACTCCGGCTGGGTAGATGTAAATCCAGCCACTGGTTGCTGCTATCATGAGTAGTTTGATTTTGGATACAGGGAATAGCATTTTGTTCTGGGTAATGAAGGCTAGAGGTCAGAGCAAGCTATGCATTTGCCTTTATTGCTTGCACTCCAGCAGGTGCAATATTCATTGCCTCTGTTCCGTGCACAGCCATCTCTAGCATTACTAATGAAATGTCAAATCATATTTTTATTTACTTCCTTTCTTCATCACCTGCAAATAGCCACATTGACAACCCCCAAACCAATCATTTGTGGGTTTCTAAGGATGCCATCAGTAAAAGTCAGCCATCAGTAAGGAGCAACGCTTTCTGGAAATAAAATAAATAGGTTCATTTACGGCTTTTCATAAAACAAATGTCGCAACAAAATTAATTTGTCCAGCATTAGTCATCACCCTTTCAGCATGTTAATAGTGTTTCTTCTAGAAGAAATCAGATTTTTGAGGGGTTGAAAATATCCTCTGTTACACACAGCACTCACAAAGGGCAGAAAAGGCACACTTCTGAATGTGTCACATTAACATGCTTCACTGTCCTGCATGTCCAAGTCATGCAGGCTGATTTTGGTCATAGATCAGTTGTTATTATTTTCCCATGAGTAGCTACTTGTTCCTGCTGTCTTGTCAAAATCTTTGCTGCAATGGGCAGGAGGATGGCTCTTTTTTGTGTTGATTTGCCCCAGAACCAGGCAGCTTCTAAGGAACAAAAACATCTAAGAAGAACGGTCTCTTCAAGAATGTGGTAGAGCCCAAATCACTGGAGTTTTTCAAGATGTGATAACTCAAGGTGCTAGATAATCCTATGTATGCTCCCTTTCCCTCAAAAGCTTGGTCCAGATGACCTTTCAAGATCCCTTCCAACTTGGGCTGTTCTGTGATTCTGTAATTTGGTCTGAGTGAACCATTGCACCAGAAACTTTCCAAAAGAAGCAGTATTTGGCCAGTTTCATACCCAGACTAAGTTTCTCTGTGATGCAGACTGTGCTAACAGACGTGTAGAAATGGATGAATGGAGGAGTCTCCTCCAGGCTCATCCCCTCAGACTCCTCCCCTCTGTTCCTTTCCTCTGGAGTTTGGCTTTTGCTTTTCATGTTGAGAGGTTTTTAGAGAAGAGAGTTGATTGGGAGGCAGAAATTGCTGTTTTAGGGCTCTTGGTTACTCCATGGGAGCACTAGGTCTGTGCTGTTTTGGGCAGCAGTGAACTCACCAGCAACTATCTCCAGTAGCTGGGACATGGTCTCGACATTGCATGGCCTCATGTGTTCTCATGGGGATGGAAGTTTACTTGGAGCTCTTGGGTAGGACATGTTGCTGTTTTCCCCATCATTTTGCCTGTAAATGTAAATTTTCCAACAGACTGATGACAATGGGTGGTGTTTGGGGCTCTTGTTTCCTTTGCAGACATGAGGCATGAGAAAGGCAATGTTTTCTCCCAGGATGAAAGAAATCTGTCTGTGCCTACAGGTCTCTCTTTGATTACAATTAATTAATCACAAGTACGTGTTAGAATTGCACTAAGAATGCTCTGATCAGAGAAGCACCCAGTCAAAGGACAGACACATAGAGAGAATTTAGAGGAAATCCAGGCATTATGTTACACTTTGTGGAGGAGCTGTTGCAAAAGCAAATAATATTTTGATCTTTTCATATTTTTGGAAGACTACAGAGAATGTCCACTAGGATTAAAAAAGTTCTTCATAGTTTCTACTAAAGAGGATGTTTGTCCTCCCAGCTTTTTCTTCAACACCTGTTGTTTTTCCAGCCTATGCCAATCTAGATCTTGCTCAGAATTAATGTGGTAGGTAGGAGAGAAACAACAACTTTCTGTCAAGGTGCGCTGAGGAAATTCACCTCAGTTATATTTCAAAGTATCTCAAACTTTAGAGTGAAATACCATTCCTTAAAGGCGTTTAGACACGTCTGTTTTTTGTTTGTTTGTCTGTTCATTTTATTTTCAAATTTTTTTTCTGTCTAAGAACATGTAGAACATAGATGATACTGGATCCTTGTATTCTTCTAATCTTTCAGTTTCTCTGTCCCAGAAATAGAGTTTTGCTAGGTGGACACTTGAGGAAAGGGAAGCAAAACTTTGATTAATAACCCACTTATTTGGAAAAAAAGATGGTTTGAGGCTTGCCTACAACCCCTGTTCAGAAGCAGTATGTTCTCTTCTTTGAGATCAAAGCATTAGTCTCTTAGTTGATAATTTTAAATTTAATCCTACGAGGGCTTTAAGGATACAGATTATCTGTATGTTCTTTCAGGTGCAGAATTTCAGGATAATTGACCTAAACTGCCTTCAAAATCACTATGCCCTCCCTCAGGATTGCAGAGACATTTCATGAGCTCTGGCACATTTCAGGTTTGCTTAGGAAGAGACTTAGCTTCAGTAGAGACTTAAGCACTTATGGCCAAGTGCAGACCCATAACTGCCCACCATTGCTCTGAGCACCTGTCCTGGATAGTTACCAGCAATAGCAAACTTTATCACTAACTCTTGGAGATTCTTGCTTCTGAACACAGAAACTCTTCTTCAAAGAAGGATTGGAAAAAGTCATGGTGTGCTTTTCAGGGAGAAATAAGTGTCAATAATCTGATATTTGGCAAGTTGAAATTTCTATGGAAACGTGACCTAAAACACATTCTGTGGTGCTTCAAGACATTTTTCTTCCAATGATTTTGCTCTTCATGAGACAGCTAAATAAATTTCAGGCTCTGGATCCCACCACATTAAGCGGTGTCACTAAGAAGACACACAATATGAAACATTAACATACCTGCCAAACGCCTATTTACTGTGGAAGTTCCTGTATCTGTGTGCTCAGATTCATCCAAAATCTGGATCCTCTTTGTGCTTTATTGATGGACTGCTGTTGACCTGTTGTCTACAATGCAATTGCTCCCCTTTGAGGGGTGTCTACTCTAAAACTTAAAAAACTGAACAAGTGACTCCAACTGACCCTACTTTCTCCAAGTCAGAAGTTTCATGTCCTACATGTCCCATGGATGGAAAATGAAATAGAAAGATAAAACATTAGAGTGATGACCTTTTTGTGACAGAAATTCTAATGTTTGAAACTGGTCTTTCTCTATAATCAGGGGACCAGAATGAATTTCGAAGTCTCGTCTTAAAGGGAACATCAGTGTTTGAGACCAGATTTAAATCTGGTTATCTTAGAAAGAAAAATAAAAAATGAAATTAATTTTTCCTCCATTTTTTTATATGCAGCTCCATTCCTAATGTATGATTCTATCAAATTTCAACAGCCTAGCATGATGGGGAAGTGGAAATCAGTTGTATCAGTCATTCATCCTGATGAATACATCTGTATTACCTTACACTGGACTTCTTAAGTGACCAAAATTTGGTGGCCCAAAGGACTGCTTACTGTGTAGGAGACATAAAAAAATTCAACATTGCAGTTCTAGTACAATGCATTATTTGATACTGAGGACTCTCTTGCAGAGGGTCTCTCTTTCTTGAGATGGTGGAGAGTGAAGCTTTTCTTTTGTGATTTTCCTCAGGAGAGCCAGTTTGGTTGGAACAGCTGCTAAAATTATTAATCCACCAACTGACTGGTCATATGATTTCACAGAGACCAGTTATTATTCATGTGCAATGTGTTCTTGCTTTCTTTCCCCATGCTCTGGGTGCACATCTGACATCAGTACTGCAGCTGTATTACACTGAATGCTTTATATTTTAAGGCCTCACTTCTAATTACTGAAAAAAAAGAGATCTCTCTCACATATGTTGGAAAGGGAGAAAGGCTGTAGCTCTACATCAGCTCTGATGAGGTTTTACCTGTTGTTCAGGCTCCCTGTGCTCTGGTCAGCAGCAGACTGCTTACACATTATACGCTGTATTTTTGTTGTCTATCAGATTAGTACAAGATCTTCGTTAGCATGAGATCTTTATTCCTAAGACCCAAGAATTTCAAGGTGTTCCACAGACTAGCTATGGTTGGGCACATCCACTCTCTGGCTGGTCTTGAATGGACCTGAGATGTTCATGTCTCCAGCATCTTGAGATACAGAGATTCTGTAACAATGGTCAGGGTAAAACACTCTGGATTGTGGTGTCTGGAGATGGCTGCACTTCTTCCTTGGGGGTCATGAGTACAGAAGTGCTGGGTCTGACAGGATGGCTGAGGAAGGCAAGACAATGGCATATTAACCACCCTGACAAGAGGGGCAAGCAGCATTCCAGAGCACCAAGAGGAGATAGGAGCACATTACATTGATAGTGCAATCTTTGCACAAAGATTTTGGTTAGAACTTCTGGGAAGTTTCAGAAGCAGGCTTGGCCTGTGCTAATGTACAAATCTGGACAGTACAGAGAGGAGAAAGATTGATATTTGCTTGTACCATTTATATTCTGGTCATTACAGGGCTCAATAATCCTCTTGCTCGACGTGAGTGACAGAGGCAGTCGGGAATGCAGAGCTTGTTCTGTGGTATAGTATTGACCACCTGACAGGCTGAAATGTGGGGGAATGTCTGCTTTTTCCTCCAGAGCACATGGCAGGGGCCACTGTGGGAGCTATGTGCAGGGCTGGATTCATCACCAGGCTGTTCTACATGGGCAGCTGTAGTGTCCCTCTGAAAGGCAGCATTCTGCACTCTGCATTCTGCATTCTGCACTCTGCCATTCACTGTCCTCTCCTTCTTTCCTCTGGGAACATCTTCACAGCCTGTCACAAGGGTCACCAAGGGAAAACCAAAGGAATCACTAAAGGGCCCTCTGAGTTCTCAAAAAAGAAATAGGTTTTAAAAATATTGAGCTATTAAGTAGCAGAACCCTACACATTTAAAGCAGAGTTCAACTTTTAACCATTCCAAGACAGCCCTTCAAGGCAAACACGACACTATTTCCTCCATACTTTACAAGGAAGGAAATTACAGCACAAGTGACACAGCTGAAGTTTCAAGCTAGGTGAATATCAGAAAACAGATTAGTATTTATGCTCCTAACTACCAAAACTTGTGTTTTGCTCTTCAAGGCAACAATGCCTCCAAGGCTTTGTGTTGCAGAATGAACAAAGCTAATGCAACTTTAATAAAGTGTATGTATATTTTATGCCTTTGCCATAAGGACATGGGATCCTTAGGCTATATGATTTTGACATATAGTGGAAAGTGGTGCAGATGTAATGCAATGAGATGGTCAAGTCATAAAATCTGTAACAGAAGAGTTTTTCCCTCACTGTACATCTGATTCCTTTCTTAGCATCTAGTACCTGGATTTGGGGTGAGGATATTCTTATTTACCTGGATCTGAATTCCTTGATCTTAAACAAATGTTGATTTTGCTGCCAGGCTAGTTTGTTCCCATTTTTTATATTAAAGGTCCTCACTTCTGAACAGATTATACATACTGAAATATGCCAGTCCTTCCTGCTTTGTAAGTATAAGTAAATATATTTACAATCAGCTGGGTTTTTTTCCTGGCCTGATGGGGCACAAAGAGGAACTTACATATGTTATTTTTATCTTCTGAGAAAAATGTAGCTGGAGATTTTTCGGGGGCAGGTAGTTGTTTCCTTTTCAATGCACGGAGGAGGTTAGGTATGGAAGAGTGTGTGTACATAGATATAAAAAGGGATGTATTCTACTTTCTGTTGCCAGTGTCAGACCTGCTTAACACTGGGTAAACGTCTCTGTGTAATGGCTAGAGAAATATCAACGTGTGGGTGAAATATCTGTGTGCAGCAAAAACAGGGGAGTCGCCTTTAAATTCAGGATCCGAGTTTCCAAATAGAGTTTGCTGGAAAAACACCACCAGATTTGGCACGGGCTCTCCAGTGGGGAGCTGTATGTGAAACGGAGCAGCAGGGCTCGGGAGCCATCCTGGGTGCAGAGAATGAGGTTTGTGCTCAGGATGCCGGGGTAGGGCAGGAGGTTTGCCAGCCTGCAGAGCCTGTCTGCCGGCTGGGATCGCGCTGGAGCTCTGAGCATCACACGCAGGGAAGGAACCTGCCCTTCCCTGGCTCTTGGGTAGGGATAGGGGCCATCTAGTGGGGAGAGAAATTCACAGCTGAGAGCACATCTCCCACTGCAGCTGCCTGTACAGCCGCTGCATGCCGGCACAAGAGCTGGAGCTAAATAATTCGCCTCTGCTTCAGGAGGGAACAGCGAAAGTCAAGTCAGTGCAAAATACCCAGCGATACTTACTTTAATGGCATTCAGACCGCACTGTTATCAGGAGACCTGCGCAGAAATCATGAACTGGTTTTGTACCTTTGCTTCAGACAAAGTGCCCTATTTGCCCTGTTGATGTGAAAATAAAGCCAGACTATTATGAGTGCCCCCTCAATATTTCTGCGTCACATCACTTCAGTAAACTACTTGCATTGACCTAAAGAGTCAGCTTAGTTTATAAAAGCTGCCTCCTAAGTTCACACAGTGGATTTATGCTGAGTTGTCTTTAAGGGGCACAGGGACCTGACATACATCACATGCTTTCTTTTTAATCAAAGCCTAAGTCTTTACTGCTATTTATTTTTGTTTTTAAGTCTGAAGGTGCCTATAAGGCTGCTCTATGTTAAATATGAGTTCATTTTCAATTTCTAAAACAGAAATTTTAGAAATTTCCAGCACCCTCTACCCCTCCATTTGATGAGTGCTCCTATAATAAACTCACTGAAACTTGTTCCAAAAGGCAGTGCTTTCATAGGAACAGTACTCAGTCTCATGTAGCAAAGATCTCTATAAAGATCAACAGATTGAATTTAGATAAAATGCAGTCTCTGTAACTGCTGACAGCAAGATCTCCCCTGCTTGCTGTGGTGAGACACCCGTTGCAGGTGAATCCATGTCCCAGGTGCTTTGCCTTGAACACAGTTGTATGGAAAAAATAGAGCTGCTGGGAGGGAGGGAAGGAAGGAAGGCACTTCTGTTTCATGTGCCACACAGGAAAAACAAAAAATCTACCAAAATTTATTTGCATGAATAGTTATTGTCTCCCCTCCAGTTGCTATGATCATTAATCTGCTTCATCAGCTTTCATGACTGGGTCCTGCTGCTGGAGCACAGGGCTGACAATGACCACAACCTGAGGCTGTTGCCTTAGAAGGGGGCAGTTGTGGCTTTGCTGCCAGTGTACAGCTAGTCCCACAATGTGCATTACTCCACCTGCATCACCCTTTTCCCTCCCTGCTCCTAGGTGAGAGGCTGAGAAGCACCTTTGGACTGGTTCCTTCAGGTACAGGAGCTCAGGGCCAAAAGATCCTGTTTCCTGGAGCTGGAGAGAACTCATCATCCAGAGGAGGCAAAGCCCTGGCAGTCTGGATCTTGGGCCTGCTTGGGTCATGGAGGAACTTTCCTTGGACTGCCAGGAGAATAAAGCTACTCACATAGGGTGGTGGGAGATACCAGAGTTAGTGTTATCCCAGGAAGGGTAAAATAACTTTGAGTGGTGCTGCTGAGACTCTGGTAGGGTGTGAAGTAGGAGCAAAATTTAACATGAGCCATCGGGCAGGCAGTTTTGATAAGACTTGATTAAGCCTATCAAATCCCCCCGAAAGGAATTACTTATTGATGGAAAAGTTTTTCTCCCACAGCACTTGATTCTTATGGCAATTAATGCAGTTGATTATATGGCAACTGTATGATGTAAACATATGCTTCAAAGTACCAGCCTTTAAAGTAATATTTCCTTGTTCATTTGACTGTTCATGAGGGGGGATGGAATGTAGTGAGAACCAAGGAAGCTGGTATTTGATGCTCTGCTGTTATCACAGTCTTTCACAGTTTGAGAGACAGTGTCAGACCATTTAGATCAGTGAGCTTGCTGCATGGGAATTCCCCTGTGAACTGGTTCCCTCACGGCCTCTCTCACAGTCATGGCTCACTGTGATCCTAGCAAACATAAGCCTTGCCTAACAGGGTCATATATTCAGAAACTTTCCAAGTGGATTCCTGGAAAGTATCTAGTAGATGTGTTATGCTGTCTGTATATTAGCTTGACCTTATTGCTTGTTTCTGACTTCACAATATATTCAGGAAATCAGATTATGCAAAGTGCTGGAAACGAAAGCAAATCTGAATGAACTACAATCCCTGGCTTCAAAAATTCATAAATTCCTTAAGAACTTGTGTAATACAAAATATGTATGCCATCCCATAGGCTATGATATATTTGCCTACATTTTGGTGCATTTACATTTTTGGAAATGGAGAATCCCACCAAGTATCTGACACAGGGAGTTTCTGCTGTAGAAATGACCATTTAAATGCTTTTAAATGCATCACTTGCATCTCTGGTGCCGCCAAAAACTCACACTCTGGTGGCCTAACACCCCTTTTAGAAGCCAAACCTCATGTCCAAGTTACTCATGCTGGAGTTGTGAGAAACTAACACCTTTTCCCTCCTGACTGCATCAGCATCAACAGCCTGGCCCTTAGGAGGCTTCAACAAAGTTTCCCCCAGGACAGCAGAAAGAGAGCAGGAGATGCTCTTCCACCTTCAGCTGTTCCCAAATCTGTGTGATACAGCAGCAGCCAGCGCAGCATGATTGCCCAGGATGGAGGCAGAGGGAGCTGTGGCTGCACAGATGGTGACAGCAGCACATGAGACTGTCCTGCTGGTGGCTGCTCAGGGCTGTGGCCAGGGGCTCAGGCTCTTGCTGGGAGATGTCCTGCCCCAGGTGAAGGTCCTGAGGCCCTCTGCCCATGGAGGGGACCAGAGCTGGCCAAGGGCACCAGCCTGGCTAACTGCTGTGCTCACCTCTGCTCCTTGCTTCCCAAAAGGCCACCAGCCACCTCAGGTGTCCCCCCTCAATGGAGCCTGGGCAGCCCATGCCCCTGACATGCTCCATGCCCAGCCTGTGACTCCATTGCCTCCCTGTGCTGCAGGGCTTGGATGCTGCCATTGTTCCCATCTCGCAAAGGCAGGGTGGTAAACAAGGAGTTTAACAGGGAAGGCCTGGCCCAAGTGTAGTTGTTATAACTCCAGTTCAATTTTTTCAATTTTTTATACATATACATATANNNNTTCAGAGGGGCAGGAAAGCCATCTCTGGGCTTTGCATAAAACCCTGACCACCTCCTTTGTCAGGGTTTGATGAAGATACCTCATTGCTTTTCTCAATCTCTCTGCCTGCATGCTCTAGCTGGTGCAAAAGTCAAATTGTCATTGTTTTTACCATGGCACGTTAAAAAACAGCCCAATAAAGTGGTGAGGGGAATCCTAATTATGCTGGCATGAGCATAATTTAATTCAGATTGCTATAACAACAACCAGTGTCCATGCTCTCAGTAATCATGTTAAGGCCTATACACAAAATAATTAGCATCTTTATGTTTGGTAAATAGAGGTCTGCTCCAGGTCAGCCTCAATGAGGACATGGCATTGTTAGAAGGCTAGGCCTTTTACAGCTTGTGCAGAATGGGCATTTGCAAATAAAATGCTGCTGGAAAGGACAAAAGGAGGGCTTGATTATCCAGGAAGCACCTCCACTTGCCTCTTACCCAGTTTTTATTCCTCCTTTGGAAGAAAAATAATAATTCCTTTATTCAAGCTCAAGGAATCAAAGGAAACTGCATATAATAGACACACTCCCTGCTCAGTTTCCTTTTGATAGCCAAGCACGATCCAACATGCTAGAAAGCCAAGGCTGTATTCCTGCAGCCCTGAATCTGACACAAGGCAGGGGCATTTGTTTATTTATTAGAAGATTCTATGGTTGTTTGGCCTGGAACAGACCTGCCAGAATTTCAAGTGGTTCAGAAAAGTCAGGGGATGATTCCACAAGTAAGCAAGAGCTTTAGTGCAAAGCACCCCAGCCATTTCTGTATTTCTGTTTCTAGTGGGTTTGCACGGACAGGATATGGTAGTGGTGGGGCTACAGGGGTGGTTTCTGTCAGAAGCTGCCAGAAGCTTCCTCCATGTGCAGCAGAGCCAATTC
>JANRGV010000051.1:16932801-16947339 GCA_024734035.1 Alethe castanea
ACACGCACACATATATATATGTATATATGTATATCTCTAGTTATTCAGGCAGCTCTGCATCCACTCCACGGCCCGAAGTTTGTCCCCGCGCTGCCCCGTGCGCGCTCCCGGCGGGCGCTGCTGTGAGCGCGCAGCGCTGCAGGTGCCGCGGCGGCCGCCAGAGGGCAGAGCGGGCTCGGCGTGGGCCGTGCCTTGCAGAATTCCCGAAATTCCGCTTTGAATTCCCGAATTCCCGCTTTGAATTCCCGAATTCCCGTCCAGATCCCGCTCGGGAATCCTCGCACCCCGCTCCGGAGCGGGCACGCTTTGGCAACAGCCCGCGGTTGGCAGGCTCCCCAATTGCTGTGCTCTGAAAGAGGAGGGCTGCAGACGGTGGAATACACTTAGCAAATCTGACATGACTGGTGCTATTTCCCTTTTGTGGCTAGAGTGGTTCTGTACCATTTAAACTGCCAAACTAAAGAGGAAATAGATTTTTTTCCCCCTTTATTTCATTCTTTCTTCTAGTTACATGTAATTTCAGAGTCCACATCTCTTCTTCACCTCCCACCCTGCAGAGATGTCCTTGACTCCTTGGCGTTGCTGACAGCAGGGACAAAAGTACTGTGCCAAGATCCGGGGGTTTTCCCAGACCTTCTTTCATGCCTGTAGGGTTTTGCAGATCAAATAAACTTAGAAGAGTGAAGTTAGAATGAAATTCACCCCGACACAAACCCATTGCTTACCGCTTGCTTAAAAAATCCCATTCTGCATATTTGGTGATTTACACACATCATCCAGAGGTAGTAGATGAGCCAGATCTGAAGGACAGATGTTGTGGAAGAGGCACTATCCCAGGGGAATTACTATAAAGCTTCCTATAGGCATTGCTTTGTAATTTTTTAGGAACGTGGTCAAGTGTCCTTGTTCAGCACTCTGTGGTGTGGTCAGGGCTCATATTATTAACAACTACACCTTTGCTGTCCTTTCCACTCTGCTATAGAGCAACCAGACATGCTGCTGTTCTTGTAATTTGTGTTGTACTGGGCCTGAAAGTCACACCTCTGTTTGGGGTTACAGCTAGCTACAACTCTTTAGTTGAAATGCAAATGTGCCACAGTTTAGTGAAGGTTTACTGAAGCCCGAGTTTTTTGTCAGTGCAGCATGCTGCAGTGTCTTCCAGGTTTCAGCAGGAAGGGGTTTATCACATGTGGGACTCCCCAGGCAGGACTGCCTGAGGCAGGAGGGTGACGCATGAGAGATGGCATCCAGCACTTCAGCTGAAAACCAGAGATGCTCTGAAAACAGCTACTGAAAAACGTCAATTTCACAAAGGAATACATGGGAGGCTCGGTTCGGCTGCAAGTGAGAACGAGCACAAATCTGGAGAGTTATCATGTCCTTACCCTGTGCCCATGGCTCTCTGGAGACTGTGGCACCAGAGAGCAGAGAAAGGGCCCCTCTGCCTGCTCTGTCGTGCTGCAAACCTGAGGTGGCACGACAAAAGGGTGGGAGAGCAGCACTGCTACCCCACTGAGCACTGCACAGCTCCTCTCTCCCTTGCAAAGTGGCACGATTTCTGCTGATTATTTGCTCTGTGTGTCACCATGAAAAACGATTTGCAGCTCTCCTTACACTTGGTTCATCTTCCTACAGAATAAACGTTCTTCTGCCTTCCTGTAGTGCTCAAAACTGCAGGCAGCAATGGCTGAAGCAGTTCACCACTATCCTCCTGCAAAAGGCAGGAATGCAAATTACATGTACATGTCTGGTCAGAAAACAAAACAGCCCATCAGCCTGGCTTAGACCTCAGTGATCATTTTTGTACCATTTACTGATCATCTGCTTCCAGAAATGCCTGGAATAGTGCTATTATACTGACTCTTACTGCTCCTCTATTTATTGTCTTTTCCCCTGTATGACTAAAAGAAACACTTCAGAAAAAGGTGTAAAAAAATCTTTTGTGGAGAATTATTCCTTTTGCTTAAGTTGCCATTTGAAGAACTTTCTTTACAATGACTGAAAGTTACAAGAATATATATGACTTCGGAAGGGATTGCCTCTTTTTATGCATATTTTTCTTTTCCTATGTAGTAATAGTTTCTTGAAGCACTACTGAAATTCTTCATTTCATCCTATCTCCATCTCTCACCGTGTCCCATAGGCAAATCAAGAAAAAACAGGAAAGAAAGCTTTGCCGGGCTCATTTCACAGACGCTCTCCCATTTTTCTGTTGCAAGAATTGAAGACAAAACTGCTCACTCTCCCCCTAAGCATTTGCTGTTCTCCACAGCTGTCACACTGCCTCCAGCTCAGCGGTCCTGCCGCCAAGATCCCCGTGTAGGAAATCCAGGGCGCTCCTCTAGTCATCCTCACGGTTTGCCTGCAGCAAGGAGGAGGAGCAGGAGGGGCAGGGGCAGCGCTGCCGGTGGGCCAGGTTTTGTGCCGGGTTTGTGCCGGGTTTGTGCCGGGTTTGTTCCGGGTTTGTGCCGGGTTTGTGCCGGGTTTGTGCCGGGTTTGTGCCCGGTTTGTGCCGGGTTTATGCCGGGTTTATGCCGGGTTTGTCCCAGGGTAAGACGCAGCATCGCCCTGGGCGGTGCGGGAGCGCATCCTGCCGGGAACGCGGCTTTCCCGGCTCGTCTCTCCCCGCCTCGCATAGGTGGAGCTTATCCTTTTTTTAAAGCAAGGCAGAGTGTTTTTCGTCCTGCACGAATCATGCCTGAGGACACATGGCAAACCCGCTCGTTGTCCGCCCTCCCCCGCTTCCTCGCACGCCAGTCTTGAGGTGTCTCCTGTGTAATTAGGTTAAGTAGCTCTTGCAGAATGAGTTAAGAGCAGATACAGAGCTGCAGCATGGAGACACCTAAGGTCTGTTAAGGTCATTAGGCTCCAGCAGCATTGCTGCAGGAGGAAGGCTTCCCTCATATTTTTTTTTTCCAGCAAATCCTTGTGGATTGCCCTTAGAGACGGAAAACATTGCGTTGGATGAGCGAGAAAGCTGCTTTCAGGAATCAGCAGACTCTCTTTGTTACTCAAATGAGAGAGGGATGTTTCCCTGCAGGTCTCTGTTCTGGCTCTCCTGCCTAATATAGCTCATTGCCTTTAATTTATGTGTTGGCAAATGTGCCTTACTGCAGTTTCGAAACAAAAATCTCTTTACAGTGCGTTCATGTATGTGCACAAACATTCATGCACTTCAGTGACACATTGCTTCTAGTGCCTATATATATGGAAAAGTTCCAAAAGACAGGCATTCCTCTCTTCAGAAAAGACCTCCTGAAAAGCCTTGTTTTAGATGGTACTGATCTCAGGTTTTTAATTGTGGAGGTGATGGGGAGCTCTGAGCAGAAAGTGCTGCTGATGTGGCACTCGCTGAGTTTCCAGGATGCAGGTTTCTCAGCATCATGGTGCTTGCTCGCAGCGGGGCAGGGCAACTCTAAAACACAGCATCGGGCAGATCAGGCTCCAGAAGCAAGGTCCCTGGTGATTTCCTCCACTTGGAGTGGAATGGACACTTTACCTTTCTGCAGCCTCACGTGTCTGAGTGAGAAGGTGATTCCCAGCAGCAGCCAGCACAGTGTGAGAGAAAGCACAACAGAACTGCACACCCAGAATAAACCTGTGTCCGACAATTTCAACCCCTTCTTCATCCCACAGGGCATTCAAACAGCCTTGAGGCTCTCTGAAGGGGGGAACATGTTTGCTTTGGAATGTATTCCCCAAGAAACCATGTCAAAATCATGCTAAAGATGTTCCTGCTAGATGTTAATCTGAGAGGTTACTCAGTTATTAGTGGCTATAACCAATAGGGGGTACAATAAAGCCTGTGGAAAGACCCAGTCTGTACTGGGAGCAGTCTTTCTGCTTAGTCAGGGCACAGTCCTGGGGCAGAAGAGGCTGGCATACCTTAGGGGCACCTCATAAAATACCCTGATGCTCTCTGCAACTGAGCAATGAGCTGCAATAACGTTTTACCAGGACTTGAGAATTTCCATGCTGGCACCTCTGCCCTCCTATTTTGACAACCAAATGAGATTAAAAGTTCACTCATGAATTTCAATGATGAACCCAACCACCTCATTTTGAAGAGGTTACAGTGAATTAGATTAGCAGAGGGACAAGGTAAAGAGAGGCTTACAGCTGTAATTAAGTGAACAAGGAACTTAAAAAAGGAAGGTTATGGGAGGTTTGTATTTGAGTGGAAATAGGCCATGACTGCTGCTGCAGCACCACACTTAAACTGTACATTCAGGAGAGTCAACCTCAGCTGGCACCTTTTGTGCCACCACACTGAGCCTACTCATTTGTCCAAAACTTAAAACTGGACAGTCGAGGGCTTTTTATAGTGGACATGCAATGGAGTTGGCAATGGGAAATACTGAGCTGTGTGAAAGGGTGGAAGTGGTGGCTTTGGAAAGTCTAGCAGAGTTTAAGAAGAAGTGGCACTGGGAAGGTATTTTCTGGACTGGGGATACTGAGCAACACTTCCTGTGGCAGCAGCTCAGTATCTGAGTAAACAGATTAATTTCATTTTCTTTCTGTATGAGCAGATGGTTATCAGTAAAGCATGGGGAAGAGGGAATGCAAACTCTTCCATGGAAAGTGAATGCATTGGTTGCTTTCATATTCAAAGTGTTTAAAAAACAGTATCCTTAAGCTTTCTGAATATCTGGGAAATCAACATAACATGAAAAATTTCTGCATACTTTGATTAAAAATCATAAAGGTGAAAGTGTGTGGGCAAGAAAGAAGATAAACAAAGAGAAGTGGGCAATGAAAGCAAAAGAATGACAGGATGGAGGAAAGGGTAAAAGACAGGTCAGGTGTTGGAGCAGGCTCCATAACAAAACTCCAGTTTCTGAAATAATGAACTAATACTTGGGTCTTTTCTGTTTGGGAGCTTCTGTTTCTCTTTGTTTGGAAACATTCAAATAGCTGTGGCATAGTCATGAAAATGTTTATAAATCCAAAGCTTCATAAACCTACAGGAGATGTAAGTAATTTGTCATCTGCTATTTGCTAGTCTCTTATTAAAAATGTCAGTCATCCAAGCAGGGTTTGGCTGGGATAGCCAAATTCAGGTAGGAAATACTTAATAGGGACTAATTCAGAAGCTGACAGCCAAGACAATCTGCCTTCTTTGAACACATGCTTTTTCTTAAGAGAGGCCAGGCATAATATCTGGGCATTATAGATCTCAGGGACATGGCAAGAGGCCTCCCTTGACTTAAACAGGGTTTTCCATACCTTGCAGTGTGTGTGGAGCTGCCACCTTGTCTTGCTGCTGCTTTGGCCTTTTTCTTCAAAGTGCGCCTGGGCAATGGCAAAATATTCCTCAGGGAGAAAAAGGCAAATCAGCAACTCCCTGATCTCATGAGAGGAAATAATGAGTGATACAACACTCTCCCCTCTCTCTGCTGCCTTCACCTCTCGTGATGATTTTTGCAGCAAAATCTCCTTTGAAAAAAAAGTATGAAGAGCATTTTCTTCCTTGATGGTGTGTTTGAAGCCAAAGGCAAGGCCAGGGTACCACCTTGTCTGGAGCCCATGGAGCTTTGCCAGCACCATTCCAGCACAGGACAGGGGCCAGCCTGGTACCTCTGCAGGGCCATGGGGCTTGGCTGTGCCTTGTGCCTGTCTCCAGCCACATCCACAGCAGTCACACACAGCACTGTGGTGTCACAGACCTGGCCAGAGTGCTCCTGTTCACACCCCTGCAGTCCCAGGACAGGACACAGGGAATCCATCAGGATGGGAGAAGAAAATGTTGAGTTGTGAGCTGTAGTAGCACCAAAGATGCGTTGTTCTTTCAGAGCTGCTGCTGGGCTTTGCTGGTCTGTAAATAATTTAAAGCACCAGGAGCTCAGCATGGCAGTTGCTGGACTCCACTACTTCCTCTCTGCTTTACACATGGGATCTTTGTGACACAAATGCAGGTGCTACCCCCAGTGGTCTTGCCACTGCTTTCCAGCACAAACCCCATTTTTGACTGATTGAGTTACATGCTGTGGTTCACCCAGGTTTTACAAGGCTGAGCATGCATGGAGGATAAGGTGGAAGGTCCCAGGAGCCCTTTTTCTTTCCTGTAGACAAAGTGTAGGGTCTTACTTTCACAGCTCAATGTGGGTTCCCACAGCAACACTTTCAATAACACTTGCAAATCCCTGCGTCCTCATGTAGCCAAGCACTATTTAGATTCTAATATTTTGCCATGGAAGTATACTAGCAGTGATTGCTGTTAAATGAGGTGGGAATATTTTAAAATAATTATTTTTGTGGGGTGAAAAACCCAAGCAAAAATATTTTTTTTTGTGGCCTAAGACTTTGCACAGTATGGAGAAATGCTCATAATAATAAGTTGACAGAGAGGTTCATCTGTGACAGAGCAATTCTCCATTCCCCAGCTGCAAACCCATGTGTGTAGGACTCTGAGGAGCAGCATGGGTTACCAATGCCTGGCTGATGCTCTCTGTGCAAGGATGAGACTGAAATATTGTAATAGAAAACACTGTAGACCAGAAAAATTACAGAACACTTCTTATCCTCCTACCTTCTCCAGTGAGTATTTTTGAGAATTTCTTGCTGACTGTAGAAAAATACAAAGTAATTTTCATTTTGTACTATTTTTCTTTGCACTGCTTATTTTGAAAAAGATAACCAGTTTTCTTTCTTTAGAGATCACTATTAGTGGCTTTTAGCACCACACAATTATACTTGTACATCAGGACCACAGCACACTAGGTCTGGGGTGGCTTCATTCCAATGGTGTGGTCCAGGCTATAATGAGCAACAGACTTTACTGCAAGGCCACATGGTATGAGTTTTGGAGAAACTGAATTTCCTCATCCACACTAACCTGGAGTAAAATTATGCAATATTTTGGCTAGACAACATGGGAAGAAAAATAACTAACAATTGTCTTCTCTTGGATGGCCAATTTGCTGCCTTTAGGAATGACAAACAAATAAACAAACAAACACACACAATTGTAGTTCCCTTTCCTCAGTATCATCCTTGGACTTCTGCCTGAATCTTCCCAGTCTGGATAACTCCTGCTGGTACTCCAGGAAGCACTTGTCCATGAGGTGTGTCTGAATTGCTGCTGATGGGGTGGTAAAATAAGATATGCAGCAATATTCCCAAGAGCTTAGAAATAACTTTGCTCCATTGCTACTTAATCATCCTTGAATTCTTCTTATGTGAGGCATAATGAAATAAACTAATTTTTGAAGGAGATTATGCATTACAAAAGCAAAATTATCCATTTGTGTGTGTTTGTAAACATGAAGGTAGATCACCTTCATTTGCCATTTTTCAGTGATCAGATCTGTAGTAGTTGGAGCATTAAAGCACCACACAGGTCATTTGGTCATAGGAAATTCATCTATTCACACTCACCCAGGTTAGAATGTCATTCCTAGCAGACAGTTAGCTTATAGACACGTAAAAACTTGATTTTGAGACTTCAAAGCTGTTTTAGGCAGCCTCTTTGCATTTTTCATAACCCCCACCATTTATTCCACCAGTCAAAGAGGACAAGAAATGTTTTTTGTCATGCCACAAATATTTGGGAGATGTGGTGGGTTGACCTCAGCCAAACAAATTGGCAGCCACTTGCTCACCCTCCCCAGAGGGAAGGGGAGAGAACAGGAAGAATGGAAGTGATAAAATGTGTGGGTCGAGGTAAAGACAGGTAGATTGTTGCCTGAAATTACTGTTACAGGCAAAAAAAGCAGGACTTGGGAAACTAATTTATTGCCAATTAACATATACATTTAATTGCCTATCCAGGTGCTGTGAAACAAAGAAGTCAAACATTTCAATACTCAGGGGAAAGACTTTTCCTTTGTTTTCCCAGTCTCACCTTCCCTCCAGACACCTCTTTTATTTCTTGTTTTCATTCCCCTTGCTATTGCTGCAGGTTGTACTCCCTTCCTTTCATACAGGAGCTTGGGGTCTGGGCACAACAGTTTCTTTCAGCCATTCATTGTTTCTCACTCTTTTCTTCTCCTGCTCCTTCCTTCTTATGCTTTTATAATCCTTCAACAGGGTGCTTCATGGGCTACATGAAGTACCTGCTCTGGCATGGATTATCTATAGGCCACAGTCACTTTTGGGGTGTTGCCAGCTCTGTCACACAGTGCCTGAGACTCCTCTGCTTGTTCTTTCTCAGCTTTTGGCACCCTTGATTAAGCATGTTTCACAGAAGTGCCCTTGGTCAGTTCAGAGGAGTGGTACCACAGTCAGACCTCACTGCTCCTCACTGGGGCTGCCCCTCAAGCTGCCAACAGCTTGCAAAGCACACCCAAGAGAGAAGAGTCCAACCCTTTTCCACTCCATGACTGAATGAAGTAGACTTCAATGTTTTGGTGCACAGAACAGCAGAAAGTGAGACCCACTCATGCTGAAGCAGCCAAGAACAGCTTGGCTGCTGTCACAGAGCAGAGATGCCCACTTGAGTGTCTCAGTTCTCAAACACCTTAACCTGCAAGCTACCTAAGCCTGGGCTGTTGGGGTGGAAAAAGGTCCTGGAAACAGGAGTGATTTTTATCTCTTGATCATGGGTCACCACTGAAAATATATCAATATTTTCCAAAGGAAAACATCTTCGTTGAAAAGCTTGGTCCATTTTCTAAGCAAGTGAATCACGAAACAAGGGTGCCACTTCAGTCTCAAGGACTGCTTACAAGCAGTAGGGATGATGGCAGAATTTCGTTAAGGCTTTTCAGGGTGATTGAAGGATTTTGATTTGCATTGCCTTATTGGAATGGTGAAGAATAGTCCTTACGCCATGAAAGCATATTTCTGATGGCATACTCCTCTCAAAGGATTTTTGACAGTTTTAAACACACGTATTCCGGCCCTTAGCTTGTACATGGGTGTAGGTCCACTGCAGCCAACACATATCTAAGTCAAAGTGTGTTTAAAGTAAAGAGTGGAAACAATGATAAAATAAAATTGCTTTAATGGCTCTGATATTAATCTAAAGGCATGCAGATTTTTTTTTGACATAAGTACTCTAATTCCACTGGAGTTTTTAAAGTAAGAGGACCTCAGTCTCACATCTTGTACTTGTAGGTAGAAGTGGCAGTAGATTACATGCATTATAACGATGGATGAAGCAAATGCATGCCCATTTCAATTCCCAGGGTAATATATTTCTCTTGGGAAAGCAATGCAATATTAGAAAAGTATGATTTTTATAAGCCTATAATTTCATTTTTGCACAGCTCTATTTCCCCAGGGTTGAATTCACATTTATTGGATTACTGAAGTAATTCAGAGCAATGTCACAAAGTTATGGGATAAATTCCAGGTGGCCAAGGCTACTTCAGCAGAGGGAACTACTTGATTGCCTGCTTTGAATCCCCAGAAACTTTAGAAAGACTCCAAAGTTGAAGTACCAACTTTTCTATTCCCCTTTACTTGAATGTGTCCTCACTGTGACACTGTAAGCAGACTGTACAAAAAGTTTGCCATTTCATGAAAAGAAATCTTCAAAGTGTCAGAAGTTTGACAGTGAGTCCTTTATGGCTTAAAAATCTTTACAGATCCATCACAAAATTCTAGGAAATACAGGATTGGTATTTTTGCTTTCTCCCTCTAAGTCTTATAAGGTTTGTATGAATTGGCCTCAACTTCTGATGTGCTTTACCTTATTTCTCTTACTTCAAATCTCTTTCTTATCTAGGTCTGCGGTTTGATATCAATACAGAATTAAATCCAAGGGAAACATTTTCCAAACTCCCAAAATGTTAAATCACCACAATATTCAAACATCGTATCTGTGAAAGTGTATCTTTATCTTAGGAGCCAGAAAGCTGCATCACTCAGCAGCACACCCTGAGATACTCAGGGTACTGTAAAGAAATAAATCTGCATCTCTAGAGTGTGTAAAACACAACTCTATCCTTAGTGCCATACATTTCTTTGAAATTTAAGTTGTAGTCATCCACAGAATACCACACTGATCCAAATTAATTTCTCTATAGATCATTGGTAAAGAGACACCAGTGCTTGATGGAGTTCAGCACACAAAATGAGATGCCTCAAAGAGCCAGCAGTTTGAAATACAAAGGAAGTAGCTGAGAAGCTGGAAGGACTGATTGTTTTGTTTTCTTTTTTCATTTCTTTTTTTCTCTTTTTAATTGATGGTATTAGCTTGCTTCTCAAAGGAAACACAGCGAAGATGAGTCACTGGCAAAAGGAGGGAATGGCACAGTGGAGAAATGGGTCTGCCTTTCCAGCAGAGTATTGCAGGCTAGACTAATTGATGGGGAAGGTCATTCACTGGTTAAGGAGCTTTCCACAGAAAGGGTACTGTGACTGGGAAGAACACAGGCTGTGCTACAGCTCTCAGGAGGTTTTCCTGCTGCCCCCTACAAGCTGAGAATTCCTGCAGGCACAGGTGGAGAGCCAGGGATGCAGTCTGATGTTGGCGGGTGCTGGGAGGGACATACTGCACTAGAGAGCATGAACCTGTGCCCAGCAACCCAGAGGTGAAAACAGGGAATGCCTGGAGGGGCAGGAGCTTGTGGGAGTTTAAAGCAGCCATCAGCCCACAGTGGAAGGCAGGGAGTGTGAGTGTAGTGAGGGAGAGGAGAAAAAGCACGGGTGGGTACCAGCCAGTGCTAAATATTCATGGCTGCCAGCAGTGCTGCAATGCTCACGTTGCAGAGCACATTCATGATAAGCAACATCTTGTAAGGTTCTGCGAGTTTCTGCTCCATGAGGAGGAGAACAAAGCCCAGCCTATTACATAAATCTCTTCAGAATGTATCAGGCACAGAGATTGTGAGCAATATGCACAATTTGACCTTGAAACTGCTACAACATTCTCTAACTAAAGCATACTCCTGGCAGCTAGCTGCAGTGGGACCTGAAGTTAGATGAAGTGGGACCAATGCCTTAAGGATGGTGCAGATGCTCACACAACACACTGACAAGGTGCATCTCATTATCATTGAAGTGCCAACAGTAAATGCCTGTATTCCTGGTGCTAAAAGGATGCCCTCCTGCATTTCTTATCACTTATTTGAATGACTGTAGTTATATTCTAAGATGCCATCCCAGTGTCAGGTTGTAAAAAGTCAGCTGCCTTCAGAATGAAAGGAGAGTGACAGTGTGCATTACTGTCATTATTAAAGCAGGGATACAAGCAAAACAGCAGGCTGGAAGGGTAGTTAAGGCCTCTCCCACTGCAGCAGTAAATGGCTCTGGAGACAGATAAAGAAGCTTTAAAAGAGGTCCCTGGGAGACTGTGCTTGTACACAACAGAAAACTGTACAGATCCAGCCTCCTGATGTAACACCACAACATTGCCATGAAAGAGTCATCTCAATTTCTCCAGTGCAGTTCATGCAAAGCTGTATGTGAAAAGCTCCATAATGCAAAGTATTACTGTGTTTTGTGAGATCTTCCCTTTTCAGCCAGGGAAGTCAAAGCTGAATGAATCATGAACAAAACCTGGAAATTCCCCAAGTATATGCATCATCACCCGGCCCAGTCACAAACCATCTGGATACTGTTGATGATTAACCCTCTCTGGTCAGGAAGCACTGTCCTCAAGTCAGCTGCAATTGTACCTTTGGTAAGACTTTATGGGTCTGAAACCTCAAATCTTAGGAAAGGTGAATCCAAAATATCATTTGCAGCCACTGTCTCAGAGAGGAGCAAGGGTATTTGTCCTGCAGGTATGAAGAGAGATGGAGGGATTTGGCCACTTCAGTAAAGTGATGGAGAAGAGCTTGATTGCTGTAGAGAAAGGAAAAAGGAAAAGAGCCTTTTAAGCTGAAGAGCAATGCTGAGATGAGGACAAGTAGATACCTGTTATCTAGCTGTGCCTAGAAGAGGAACTGGAAAATAGCAAACTTTGCTCTCTGTTGCTAGTTACTGTGAAGGTAAATTCTGATACTCTGGGAAGGACATTACAGGGGTTTTTGCCCATAAATGCAAGAGACTACTCTGCCCATTGCTACTAATCCAATCTGGTGTGTCAAAATACTACAGCATCTACATTTGAAAAAGATGGTGATTGAAAAAATGATGCAGACTTCTGAGTTCCTGCAAGAAACCTGGGACTTTCTGGGGTATGCCCAGGTTCTTGTAACACAGAGAAACAAGCTGGTGAGCAAAGGAGAAAAGTGCTAGTTTGAAGCACTGCATTGCATTTATTTGACTTATGTAATCATTTTAATTTTTTTTTGACAATGTACTGTTGAGGTCTTACCTTACTGCCAGGATAGATGGAAAATTATTATCTGCTGTTCCTGGGAATCTGCACTTAGAGGATCAGGACAGTGATTAAAGAAAGTGAAATTTAGCAATGAGACCCCTAAAGTATGGTCAGCATATTGGTTTGCCTAACCTCTCAGGATAGTTGGACAAATGTCTCTGTCTGACTCCAGTTGCTGGATCTTCCTCCAGTGTGTGTTTTGAGCAAGGACAAGCAGTAGCTCAAAATCTCACTTTGATAGGTAAAGGGCAGCCCATGAATTTAAGCCTGGGAAATGGGAATAAAATTGCTTCTGGTCTGCAACTTTGACAGAAAATGAGGTGTTGTTTCAGCTATTGTTTCTTGGTCTGAAAATGTCTGCAATCTATGGGGGATTCCACAGCTATAATGAGGCTACAAAAACATCCTGGCAACAACCCCTGTCCATTTTAGAGGAAAGCATTTTAATGAGACAGATCTGAACAATTTTGTTCAGGGAACACTTGCTGGCTGGCCAGCAGAAATCATGCAACAATAGGCATCAGCATCATGACCACAACCTTTTCCCTCACTGCTGAAACACAGAGCTATAAATGTCACCACTGTGGAGTTGTCCTTACCAGTCTGTGTGAGAAATGGGTCCCTAGGGAGCAGCATTGCTGTTCACCTATGTAAATTCTCACAGGCTAAAGTGGGGGAGGCTGGCTGTGTGACACTGCACCACAGTCACTGGCAGGCTCAGAAGGCTTTGGAAGCACTGTGTTTTCACAGGAAACTCTATTTTGCTTTCCATAGGCTGCTTGAACAAAAATAGAATTGACTTACGGCCTCCAATTTTTCCCCACATCTAGGAAAAGCAGCGTCAGAGGAGCTTCCTAGAGGAGCATGTGCAGCCTGCAAATGTCACAACTCCTAGCATGAAACAGGGAGGCTGCTTTCCTGTCTTCCCATATGTCTTGATTAATGCAAAGAGGAGATGCATTCAGAAGTTAGGCTGGAAAAGAGGAGTCACTATCCCAGACTACTGTAGTGTGTGGAATTGCTTTTTAAAAGCCTATGCAGCCATAGAGTTTGATTCAAAGAACACTGCCGACTTCGAAGACTGTTGAACAGGGACCATAAAGGCAGAATTATAGAAGTTCTTTAAAGAAAAATATCCAGTTGTCCTCTTTGAGTATTGAATGCTAAGTATTTTTGCTCCTTTCTCTCCTCAGTCATTTCAATGAATCTACCAAAAATAGGTTTGTGCAAAAGGCAAAACCAACTTCCCAGTAATATAAATCCAAATCCAAATGGATGACAAAGTTTTGGCTGTAAAAATTTAACAGAGTTTATAAAAGTGCCATAACAGGAAGGCATAATTTCTGCTCTCAGTCTTTCATTGGGGAAGCCAAGCTGGATGCAGGTGCTGGATTGTGAATTGCCTTCAGGCCCAGGAAATGTGAGTGTCCAGGCCAAGGTGGACAAAGCATGCCGCTGGCTAAATCCAGCTACAGAAACACCTCCAGTAAGCTGCAGCAACTGGAGAGCTCCCACTTTCCACTGCAGTGGTACTCCACACAAGTTACACCACCAGCAGTTGTGAAATTGCAGCATTAATGGCGTGGAAGGCAAACTCCTTTAAAAAGCATGTGGTCCATATGTGACAGCCCTCATAGTACAAGCAAAGATATGCTTATGGATTCTCTGTGTGGGGTCAAAGTACCTGTGAGCTCCAAAACGTGCTTTATGAGTTAATCCTTTAGAGTATATTATCCCTACCTACCAACCTTGCCTTTTTTGCATCCTTTTATCACTGCTAACAAAAAATGTCGACCAGCAATAGCAGGTTACCTTGAAGGAACATAGGCATGTAATGGTTTAGGGTCTTCCTGTGAAGTTTGTTCTTTTTCTGTGTTACCAGCAACACATGCCGTTCAGCAAAACTGAATTTCATTTTTTGATTATGCAGTCAGGAAGTAAGTACAATAACAAACAATGTATATGATAATTTCTCTGTGCTTAAACTAAACAAATCGTAAACGTCTAATTAATGGGGAATTATTCTCTGTATCAATGCTGAAGTCTGGAAAGGGCCAGAGTAGTGTCCTCTCTCTTGCTCTTATTTCCTTAAACTTTTCCTGAAATTCTGTGCATATTAATGTCCTAAAGGAAAATGTATGAGAAAATGGGACATTTGTGAAAAATTCCAGTTTATAAATCCCTTAAAAGAGCAAGATCCTGCCTTGCCTCAGGCAAACCAAAATTTTTGATTCTGTTTCCCTTCCCAGATTTCCTCCACTTAAGAGGTGTTTTCAACGATTAAAAAAAAAAAAAAAAAAAAAAAAAAAAAAAAAAAAAAAAAA